>JADHKT010000066.1:21807-151150 GCA_019925285.1 Graphium sp. VPRI43844
CAGTGCTCGTGGAACTCTCAGTGCTCGTGGAACTCTCAGTGCTCGTGGAACTCTCAGTGCTCGTGGAACTCTCAGTGCTCGTGGAACTCTCAGTGCTCGTGGAACTCTCAGTGCTCGTGGAACTCTCAGCGCTGGAAGAGCTGTCAGAATTGGCAGAGCTAGTGGAGGAGTTATCTGTGACTGTCGATTCAACGCCAGATGTAGTATATAAGCTGGAGGTTGCCGAGGTGGTGCTGGAAGAGGCAGAAGATGTCGTCTCCAAGCTGCTCGAGAGAGTGGAGGCAGAGTTGCTCAGAGAGGCAGAGTTGAGGTTTGAAGAAACCGCTGAGCTACCCGAAACAGTTGTACTACTGGGAGCCTCAGAGCTACTGGTTCTGGGGGGGTCACTCGTCGAAAATTCACTTCCAGTAGATGAAAATTCTACCCTCTCAAGTCAGCAGAAGTATTTAGATAGAGTGACACGCAAGGAACGATGAAGCGCATATATGAATGGAACGGCCGAAAGACGGAAAGGAAGCCCAAAGTAAATGGAGGAAACCAAAATCTAGGTTCAAGTTGTGAAGCAGGACTATCTCATCACTTGGCTAGATAGTTGTAGGGCTATATGCAGGATCTGTTTGGAGAAACGTGGTGGAATTCCAAACGGGCCGGTCCAAGGCGCAGAGCGAAAGGCTCTAAGCTGTTAAACGTACCTGAGAGTTCACTGGTGGTGGTAGTGATGATGGTTGTGGTGGTTGGCAATTCCGCAGAAGAGGAGGTTCTTGTAGTTATACCACTTGAGCAAGAACTCGTTGAAAAACAAGTGTGACATGAGCAGGGACCCGTGGAGCAAGTGTTTTTGCGAACCACCCTCCATTGGTTAGTTTTGGAATCGAATTCCAATCCATAGTAGGGGAAGCAAAACTTCTTCCCGAATAGATTGTTGAAGAATCCACTAGAGTGTCGACCCACAACAGACAGGTCTCTCCTTGTCTCGTGTATGACTCTCACGCTATCCTCATTCTCCCATGGGGCAGCTAGGGCTAGTGGAACCGAGCCAAATGTGGCCAGTCCTAGGAGACAGAACTGCACTCGCATTTCGTGGTGGGGACTTTGGCACGTCTGCTAATGAGGGCAGGTTCGATCAAGTGACTTGGCTGAGCTGGATAAGGGAAGGAAGAATTTGACAAGGAACGAATAAAACTTATATGGGCAAGGCGGACTAACACAAGAGAATCTTAACAACAGACTAGTGGTATAAGCACCAGATTGGGATGTTAAAGCGAGTGACGAGATAGTCGACGACTGAATAAACGAATGACATGAACTGGACGATTCTCGAGAGGAAGGTTGAAGGAAGAAGCAAGATGGAAACAGAACATTGTGGAGAGTAGAGAAGGGACCATGATAGATATATGGGTCATTCTTCGTGGTTCCATGCCAAGTTCCCCATTCGGGACTAGGATAACTAGCGATGCATTCGGAGTATTTTGGACCCTGGCACATGCGATGCCATGTTGGCACCCTCGCTTTGCCAATGTGCAGCCCCTGTTGCCCCTTTCTCTTGCTTAAGGAAGTGACACGAACATCCGCCATTTCTGGTGAGTCGGTATGCATAGTAAATTGTGGCACTTGGAAGCGAGGCCTAATTACAATTGATCAGGCGGCTGCGAGAGACGATGGAGCAAGAGGATGAGATGGAGGAGGGGTGTACCATTGTCATGATCGGGGGTAAAGTGCCAGAACAAAGACAAGGCGCTAAGAGCAGTGACAGGCGAGATGGTCGTGGTAAACTCGCATGGAATCCAGGCGAGGCTACTAGTTCAAAATAGTTTAGATGGGCATCATTCTTGTTGTGCTCTCCTCGGAAACATTTTTTTTTCCTCTAGCGTAGCTGTCGTATGGGAGTTTTCAGCAGAGTGGGGATGTGAAGGGAAGAGACAAGTGCTTGCCCTAGCCGAACCAAAGGCGTGATGTGATGGGTGACCATCTCCACTCAGCCCGCACCTTCTTACTAAAAAAAAAATAGATTGCCAAGGGCTTGACTAAACATCGCGTCTGCGTAGTTTACACAGCTCTACTTTACTCCCGCCTCCTTGTACCTGCATATGCAGCGACACCCCTCCCACCATGCTCCCCCTCCTGTAACGAGTCTGGCTACATTTCTGGCCACTCGTTTTGAACAACCTACCTCCTTTGGAACGCTCTTTTTTTTTCATTTGGTGGCTGAACTAGTACCTTTTCCTTTTAATGATCTTGTAACTGTTAGGGATTGCAGTCGGATGATACGCAGCGCGATGTGCACATTTTACAGAGGTTGGATCTGCGTGAGCTGAGACTTGTAAAGTTTACATACCAGACCAGTGAAGATCGCGTACTCCGTACGTAGTACATGGGACTCCGTACATGACTCTAATAGTTTCCTCGAATAGTAAACTACTTTAAACTAGATCAAATGGGATCAAGTTTTTATCCCCTCTACGTATTCTTCTCTTTTTCCACCTAAAGAAGTAAAGATGGGTGGGAATATCGCTCTATACCCTAGAAACTATTTATGCAAATATCAGTTGATACACTCGCTTGCCAGACCGATGCCTACTACTTTGAGCAACTAAAGTGGTGTTAATTGGTCCGCTCTCACAAGGATCCGTCTTTTATTACTACTCTGTACGGAGTACTCCGTAGTTTAGAATGAATTACTCGTGTACGTACTACTCCGTACCGACCCCCACTAATATCTATTAGAGGTAATATTACTCCGTACTTGTAGTTTGCTATTTACGGAGTATTAACGTGCTTACGTGATTGTGTGGTGCGTACCTGTCTAACGTCTAACTAGTTTGGTTTAGTACATCGTTCGCGGCCCACTAGGGCACGGAGTCTGATTGGTCAAGGGAAACCCCCAATTGGGGGAGGAAAACCCCTATTTTAACAATGAACGAATGAATGAATCTATTTACGTGCTTACGTGATCGTGTGTACTATGCTACTGGGAGTATCTAGGAAAACCCATCACTGGGAAGAAAAACCTATCGTAAAATCTTGGTTCACATTGCCTAGAAGGTGCCCTCTGGTCAGGGCCTCCGTTGGGGAAGAGAATTGTACGCAGAGCGGGGGGACGGAGATAACTGTGGGTGTGCGCGGTAACGCGTTGTTAGCCGCTCTGGGGGACTGCCTCCTTTTGCAGGCTCAGGGCGAGTCGGTATTCGTGGAGTCTTCCTGTGGCAAGTAGCCATCAAATGATCTCTGGGCATCGATTCGGGTTGTCCAGTGCTTCGTAGAGGTCTTCCCTGTTCGCTATGGTGGGGAGGTGGTCTCTCAGTTGCCACAGTTAAAGCTGATGACTTGGAAGTTCAAGCTGACTCAGCTCAGAGAAATTGGCAACTGCGAACAGTTGGTGGTAGCCAGTTATCATAGTTATCATTTTTGCAATGAGTTGAGAAAACATCAGCTACCTTACAACAACACTTTCATAATTGATGTGCCATTGCTTTGTAGTACGTCAATGCAATGATATACCAAAACTCTGAATCCTGATATATGCTCAAAGTTGGGCTTGTGCTGGCTTATTTCTAGAGGTGTGAAGCACCTGTTTTCACCTGTTTTCATCTTTTTAATTTTGGTGCTGTGTACTCGAACATATCAACAATGCCATACTCTATTCAATGATGCTTCCAACGAAATAATAAGTCGACGTTACAAAGACATGGAGCGACCCAACATTCAGTCAGGATGCTCCTTGGAAAGGAGCATTAATAAACTTCGAACAGCTGAGGACCAAAAGTGCTTCTGGACCCACTGTCCCCCTGGCTAATGTTATTATTGTTTCGCTGTTTCAATAAGGAATTAGCTGCTCCAGTAAAAGTAGTCAGTGATTCACTCTCGGTGACAATTCCTCTAGGAAATTCAGTTCGCGAAATACGTATAGAAACCAGAACGCCGCAAGCTCTGGCTAGGATGATATTTCGGGGGCCTGATTCCTTGAGATTAGATCAGCCAAGAAGGGGCGAAAGGGTTTTTGGTAGGATTTTCGCCAATCTAGTCACTGAATGAACAATCAATCTTCCCATCAATATCCCTCCTCCCAAGGCCTGGCCTCATTTTGCTGAGGACACAATCCAGTGACGAACTTCCCAATCCCCTTTTTCTACAGGATTGCATCCTTCCACTCTTTTAGGAGCCGATCGTGCATTGTAATATGTACGTAACGGCTTGGTGGGAGGATTATGACTAAGTTAGCGAAACAAATGGTGGGCCATCAAAAGGAACGTTTGCCTCACGATAATAGTCAGGCAAGTCAGGGTAATGTCTCGCCGGGATCAAGAATGAGGGCAAAGGAATATATATAGTTTAGATGCCTTACTGTGACCCCGCACGAGTTGAAGAGTCTTCGTCGATCTAGCATTGCAAGTCGTCAGCAAAGGAACTTTCATTCATTTCATTCATTACCTTACCTTCATTTCATTCATTCACTACCTTGCCTTCATTTCATTCATTACCTTACCTTCATTTCTTGAATCTCTTTGAAGATTACAAAATCGATTTTACCTTTGAACCAAAAAAAAAAAAAGAATGCGGGCATTCTCTCTTTTTCTTCTTTGCGTGAGCGCAAACGTGGCCGTCGCCCAGCCTTACCAAGGCAAAGCAGCGCGACGCAGTGCCCGCCGTTGTGCTGGCAAACCTGTTCCAGTAGAGTCTGCGACAATTAACAGTGCATCGTCCACGGAACCTTCAGTCGAGGACCCCAACCCCACTTCTTTCACCATTGTCGTGCTTCCGTCAAGCACGTCTGCGGCGGCCGCCATCCCGACAATCGAGGAACCCGAGCTGGAAGAGTCTGTAAGCCAGGTGGCCCCGACAACGACATTCTCCTCAGCCGCCCCTGCCGCCACTACCAGCTCCACGCCGATCAATAACCCTGGAGCCATCCAACAGCCACCCCTCGACACAAAATGGCAAATCATCCTTAATTCCAGGCTAGATGCCTCCAAGCCCTTGGACCAGGAAATCGGCATCTATGACCTTGATTTGTTCATCAACTCCGAGAGCACTTTTAACACCCTCAAATCGGCTGGCAAGTATCTCATCTGCTATTTCAGTGCTGGCTCATACGAACCCTATGTGCCCGACGCGTCCAATTTCCCCGAAGCCAGCATTGGAAAGGTCATGGACGGATGGCCACAAGAGCGCTGGGTGGATATTAGGAGCCAGGGTATCCGGGACCTTATGTCCGCACGTATGCGAATTGCTGCTGAGAAAGGCTGTGATGCTGTTGACCCAGACAATGTCGATGTCTATGTAAGTTGAATATCCTGGTGCTTGTTTACTTTTGCCTTTATTTTTTATTTTTTGTGGCTCTACGCCTAGTGGTTTGAATAGATGAGAGTAACAGCTCGATTTGTTTGAAACACGGAGCGAGGCAAGAAAGTCAAGGGAGAGGTTGAAATGAGAGAGAAAAACTGGAAGCTCGTTTCTTTGACCAAATCATGGCTAACTTTATGGATTCCTGCAGCACCATGACACCGGCTTTGGTCTCACCATGGCCGACTCGGTCGACTACGTAGTTTTTCTCGCCGCCGAAGCAAGCAAGAACGGTCTTGCCACAGGCCTCAAGAATGCCGCCGAGATCATCCCCGACGTGCTTAGCAGCGTGCATTTCTCTGTAAACGAGCAGTGCTCCGAATACAAGGAATGTGGCTTGTACAGCGCTTTCATCTCCGATGGCAAGCCCGTCCTGCGAATCGAGTACCCCGAGAACGCTGGCCCAGGAAGTACAGGTGACGAGAGTATTTTCGCAGCTAGCGGCGCCGTCGGATACAGTACCATTTTGAAGACATACGATCTCGATGGTTGGGCTCTTTACTGTGATGGCTCGAGTGTGGAGACTCCTATTCTCGATTATTAAAGGGGGAAATCGAGACAAGCTTGCTCTTCCAAATTTGAACAAATTTTTTTTCTTCGTTTTCTTCTCGCTCCATTCCGGACAACGGGAATGGATTTCTTTTGCCACAGGGGTTTCAGCCACCTTCCCCACCCAGCCCCCTACTGCATACTACTACTCCATCGTACTCTCGGCCTAGCTGCTCATGTAGTTTAAACTAGCTTACGTACATATACGAACTGCAGTGTCAAGGATGGCTTGCTCTGTGTTACAGAAAAATACGACTCTTCGTACATCGCATACTACTCCGTAGTATTATTAGTAACTTGCAACATATCGCTGCCCAAAAGGAAGCCACTCTTGATCCACCGGGTTGTTTCAACATACTCCGTAATCTTGAGGTTGGGGTTCCCTAAAAGCCAACACACACAAACATCGTGTGATGTCGACATCATAAGACCACGCCACATTCAAGTTGTTTTAAATTGGTCATCGGCTGTTAAAATTACTTTATGCAGCACTTGCATGGTGTAAACTACCTCGCGCCTGCGTGGCGTGCTGGTGAGGATGCTTTGGCTTAATTTTAGGATTTAACGTCGGGATACCCTGGCAGCCTGGCATCCTCATCGGAAAATTACATCTATTGTCTCGTACGGAAAGATTATACGAGACAAAAGGGATGTGGCTTTGGATGTGGCATTCCGGGTACGTACATTTATGTTTTATATTTGGAATTAAGCTTTTCAGTCGCGAAGCTTGTTACCCCAGCTTTTCACAGTCAAGAAAGAAAATGTCTCCGTGCTCCCAAAGTCAGAACAGGAATAGGTAAGACATTCCATATAGGCTGAACACAAGAAGTCAGACAGGTCAGCCTCAGCGAGACTGTCGTACGGATCTTGTCTCATCACGATAATACCCTAGAACGTGTCACAATTTTGATAAAACTGCTTTCAAAGAAACCATGGCAAGGGCATTCAACGCAGAAAGAAGATAGGGTAAACACGTATCCAAGACGCTTAGCATGCTGTCGAGACTAGACGAACCAACTCATCCCACATGCAGGGCCATCGCGTATATCCCCCATCTACCTCATCCGTGACAAAAATACCTCCGACGTCTGACGCGACGACTTGGTTGACAAGATCAGCAAGCTTCTGCTGTCCGTTCCGATCCCATGTGTGCATGACAAGCATAGACTTTTTCTCGCCACCGCTGGGCAGGCCGCGAGGCCGTGAGCCGGGTGCCGGGAGAGCGGAGCCCGTAATACTTGGCTCGCTGTTGTCGATGCCAATGGAGGCACTACCGTCTTTGCACGATGACCAGAGGCTCGTCTTGTTCTCAAACGTCACAACATAGTCCGAGAGGTCAAAAAACCCACGGCCTACGGTGACTCCTGGGTTGAATATGATCTTGGGAACGTCTTCGAGCTCGGCCTCCCACTCAGCCACCGTGTCACGGGAAAGTGTCGTCATCCAACCCATCAGGCGCGGATCGGATGGTGTCTCGTCAAAGAATATACCCTCGAGCCTGATGCCCTTCTCAGCATCACCGCCGCAGCCCTCATCTTCGGCGTTTTTCTCCCATGCCGCATACTTGGCGATATCCCCCACGATGGCGCGCTGGTCCCTATTTCCGTAACCGCAGTGCACATAGCCGAGAGCGTGTATATTGGACTCATGCGTCATGCGTTGCAGGGCAGCTAGATAGTTCGCGTCTGGGAGGGAGCCACAGCCGGGCCCGTTGTTCGGATTGACTATGGCATAGATCTGTACAGCGGGGTACTTGCGGGCGGCTTCGTACAAAGGCTCCCAGGCACCCTCGGATGGGTAAATGTAAAGGGGTACGATGATCGAGAGAGAAGGCATGGCGTGTCAAATTTCCGTCCCTGACCCTGCCCCTCCTTAGCTTGATGGGCACTCGCTTCGTTCTCCTTGGATGGTTCTATTTCCTCTAAATCGCTTTCCAATTAGGTGTCTACTCCGTAGTGATTCAAAGCGTTTCCTGGGAGGACAGACCAGACTTGTGATACACCAGTAGGTGAAAGACTGGGACTATGGGCAAAGTGAATGTAAGAAAGTTTACGTAGTTGATTCAAATACCAACCAAGGCTAGAAAACAAAACGTTCAAATAGTAATAAATCAAGGTCAAGTAATTGTATCTTGACACCTTTCTCTTATTAAATCCTTGGGGGGCGCCGGGAATGTTTGGGGCGCTCTCTTGTGTTATGATTGAGTGCTGGACGGACTACGAAGGAGAGGGGTACCCTGTTGCAGCAAAGGGCCATCTTGGCAGAGACTCAGCGACAACATGGTTACGGGGGTACCTAAAGATTGCTGCCAAGTTTTCGAGGCTGTGAAAAACTAGGGCTGGGATTTATGGGTGCGAAATAAGGCCTCGTAACTGCCCAGGAATTTACATGTAAAACAAAGGAGAAGGGAGGGGTGGGGATAAGGTTGCAAATACTCCGTATCTGTAAGCTTTGAGTTTTCCATAGGAAAGGTCCTACGAAAACCCAAAGCAGCGGAAGAATGCTTTCGGGTGGTTGTCCCGCTTGCATATAAAGAGGTTCCAATCATTCTCTTAATTGCATATATGATCGTTGATGTGGGTGTCACTAGCGTAGATCCTGATCGGGCAAATCTTTCCAACTTGACCATAAAAGTCTGCAATGACGGCGTGGCGCTTTCTAATGGTGCCAGCACCGTTATGGGCCAAGGTCCCACCTCTGACAGCCTCTACTAAACTATAATACTCCGTACGGAGTATTCAGCGACGAAAGGGTATCAATGGCACGGCCATGTATCGCATGGACAGAAGGATTATGATGGCAGAATGCAGGCTTCAAAGCCACCCCCTCTCATATTTCAAATACGAGAATTTCGATGCGTAATGGGTCCGTCTGATGATTTTTTTGGAGGGAAATAAAAGGCCCCTGCAGCTAATCGAGACCAGGAGAGTAAACAATGGGTTTGATGGTCTGGACAGATGACGAGGCTCTTTCGACATTACAGGGTCTGGGGTTTCAAGAGCAGTCGAACATGTCACATTGCGTGATTTCTTGCGCATTTTTTCCCATCCAAGTACACGGCGACCTTCACAGCAGACACGCTGGCTGACTATGGAGTAGAACAGGGAAAGCCACCCCGGAATCATGGAAGACAAGGGGACAACATATGCACAGCCCCGTTCCCCGAAAAAGGCAGTGACTTGCATATTGAATACGACTTGTTGGTGTGCCACGTAAGAGCAGAGCAAGGGTATGGCGCAAGAAGATGTAACAAAAGAAACGAGGCAGCTGGGCAACGTGGATCGAACGTCCACTCCTATCCCCTACGTACATGAATGAACACCCTGACCTGAGCTATTTATTTTGTTTGCTTCAACAGATCTCATGACAATAAATAGTTTACCTGAGGGAGAGTCAAGAACGCGGGATGCATGGCGAACTCTGGGACTAGGAATGGGAATGTTAGCCACAAAAAAAGAAACAAACAAGCAAACAAACACGAAAAGGGGCATAGGGACAAGGAACATTTAATATCACAAGCAAGAAAAACCCTCATAGGCGATTATGACTAAAGTACAAGTAAACATGCTTTTGTTCTTCGGTGGGGCTCTCGGATACAGTGTTTATGTATAATACTCCGTATTAATACTAGTTGTCACTCCTTGCTCCTAGCTGGGCCAGGCCGTCCGTGCCTAAGTCGGTAGCACTACACCACAAAAGCATGTTCAGCTGGTTTGGAGCCCTGGATTGCCGAGGAGCAAGGGTTGTTGTACTCCATAAGCAGGGATAGGGAGTGGGGTGGAGACAAGGGCCCAAGGGCCCCCAACCTTAGCCGCCAGGTGAGCGAAGATTGTTGATCTAGCCCTCATTACTTTTTTTCTTTTTTTTTTCTTTTTTTCTTCTTTTCGCTTGACCCTATTCTTTGTCATATGGAGGTGCCCAAAGTAATAGCAATACTCCGTACTTGTATGGTGGAGAAATCACGGGTATTCTTCCCTTTGCCATTTTACCCCTCTAATCCCTCCTACTTTATTTAGTTCGCCCCTTCTGAACCTGCCTTTTAGTAGGCAGTCGCCGGGACGGAGATTTTACGGAGTACACTCCTCGTCACCATCCCTAGAAAATCAAAAAAAAAAAAAAAGAGCGAGACAATGGCGGATACCTGCGAGAAACAGCAAACAAGGCGGCAAGTGAGCTGAAAGAGCCAATGATAATGGAGAGCGTGGGCACGAAACTTTCGGATATATGCAAGGTCCTAGCCGACCTTAGCGTGGTGGCTGAAAAATTGCTCACCGTCTTTATCGCCCTCCGGCTGAGAATAATCATACTCCGTACGGAGTAGTCTATTTCGATCATTACAGAAACCTTTTTACTTTCTCCTGAAACGGGGCAAGTCTCATTCCAGGTACTCGGAGGCCCTTTTTTCTTTTCGTTGATTTTTGTTTAGTTTCCAAGCTAAGCCGCCTCAATCCTAACATGTCACAATATGTGGGACGAATATGTGGGACGAATATGTGGAACGAGAAAAAGGAAAGGTACAGAGTTTTACCGCCTTTGGCATATCAGTCTCGGTTATTATCATTAGTCCATTCAATTGCGGAGTAAAGGATGAGGAGCCCATCCAAGCTAGCAAGCAAGAAAAAGGAGCAGAGCAAAAGCT
Source organism: Graphium sp. VPRI43844 (assembly GCA_019925285.1). Lineage (NCBI taxonomy): Eukaryota > Fungi > Ascomycota > Sordariomycetes > Microascales > Graphiaceae > Graphium > Graphium sp. VPRI43844. Next base: position 32,336 of record JADHKT010000066.1, read on the forward strand.
GTATCAGCGTAATGAATCATCCCCGGCAGTTCCGAAGCCTCGATGGGCATGTTTAGTTTACTTGTAGTACTCCGTACAAAGATGGAAGAGAGAAGGCTTGAATAAGCCAATACGGCAGTGTATGGAACGTCTCACTTGAACGTGTATGTGTAGAGCAAAGTGAGTAAAACAGATGGCGGGAAAATGTAACTACTCCGTACATCTGGCACAATGACGATTGAGTCAGTCATCTCGTGTTTGACATTCATTTTTCTGATGCTAGACATGCAGATGAAGAGCGAAGGGGTTTTTTTTTTTTTTTTTTTGAAAAATGACAAAAATTTGAAAAAAAAATTTTTATTTCGAAAAATGAAAAAAAAAAAAAAAAACCGAGATGTCAAGCGTAAACTATATCCATGCCCCACGAGGTCTATTACTGGGGTTTACATACTTGTACTTAAGAGGTAATGTCCTCAGTACCGAGTGGCTGAATGTTCATGTTTCCTTGTGGAATTCCACTACTCCGTATAAAAAATAAAAATAAAATCAAAGAAAAAAAAGCAAAGAAAAAAACGAGGAGAACAAAAAGAGAAAGCCGTTCTTGAGAGAAAAGCGATCAAAAAATTATTGCTTTTTCCTTCTCTCAATCCAACCACCGTATTTATGTTATCCGACTTCATGAACATTTTCCAAACCTTGTTCCTTTTTCCACAGTCTGTGATGCGAGTGTGACCCAATGACACATTTAATTATGAGACATAATATCCATCTTCTCCAAAGAACTGGTCGCCGCGCCTTTAGACCTACTACTGGCGACATAGTGCCACAGATCCCTGGCACATTTCTCAATGCTCTCCCGTGGTTCCCACCCCAGTTCTGAGACAGCCCGGTCCCTCGACGCCACACAGAATCCTACGTCGCCGGCTCGGCGGCCAGCCCAGCGCACCTGGATCTTCTGTTGGGACGTCGCTTCGAGGCTTTTGACAGCCTCGAGCACCGTTGTGCCTGTACCGGACCCCAAGTTATAGGTCCGGAACGGCTTGTCCGACTTTGCGTCCAGTGCTGCAATGTGACCTCGTGCAACGTCCGAGACGTGGATAAAGTCGCGGATTGCGGTACCATCCCTCGTATCCCAGTCGCTCCCAAATATATCCAGTTCTGCGCGTTCTCCTGTGAGCACCTGGGTAATGACAGGAAACAGGTTGGTCGGCACATTCCGGGGGTCCTCGCCGAGGAGTCCAGACTCGTCACATCCGATGGGGTTAAAGTAACGGAGCGCCACGATGCGCCATCGTGGGTCAGCATTGGCCAGATCCGCCAAGATTGCCTCAGCAAAGTATTTTGTGCGTGCATATGGGCTCGTGAGACCAGAAATGGCTGGAACGGCTGTGACTTGGTTTCCCTGGCTGTCAATATACTCCTCGGGGTGGTGCACCAGATCCTCCTCGTGAAGAGGGAGGCCGTCATTCATCTTGGAGCCGTAGACAGTAGCTGACGAGGAGAAGACGAACTTGCGGATATTGTGCCGGTCGAGAAGCGATAGAAGCCCGACCAGTCCGGACACATTGTTCTCGTAGTAGGCGAGCGGGTTTTGGATCGACTCGGCGACGGCCTTATGGGCAGCGAAATGAATCACTCCATGTATACGTGACTGGTACTCAAGCACTGGAGAATTTGGTGAGGGGGCGTTGGTGTAAGTTGTTTTTGATGGGACTATCTCGGAGTAACTCTCCAATAAGTACTTCATCCCTCGGCTTCGATAGTCGAGTTTGTGAAAGTTGAGTTTGGGAAGTGCCCTTCCCATCTTACGACAATACTTGTCGGCCAAAGCTGAGATGCGGGTCACGACACTTTCGTGGCTGTTTATGAGATTGTCGACAATGACGACATTATATCCCGACTTGAGGAGTTCGAGAGAGGTGTGAGATCCAATGAAGCCGAGGCCTCCAATGACAAGGATAGTTTGGCCACTGAACGGCTGTCCAATCCCAGCATGCAAGAAGCCGTGGTCGTTGGAGGACGGTGGTGTGGAAGATTGGGACTCAGGAGTCCGGGGCACCGACAATAGCGAAGCCTGAGACGAGTTTAAGGAGCTTAGCGATGAAGTCGAATGTGAGGATGTGCTCAGGTCCTCGTCCATGGCATGTAGAACCCTCTCCATGACGTCAAGATAAAAGGTTTGTACAATTGGAGAGGATCGGTTTGTGTGGAGTGGGAGCAACAGTCTGGGCCAAGATAGGGAGTTCGTGGGGAAAGGAAGAGGCCCGATGAGAGTATAAGTGGTGGAGAGAGCAAGAACCCGAATTGTAAGGTAGGGCGTATGGGCTAAAGGACTTGGTGATTTCTTTTTGGATTTCGCCGGATATGGGAAAGACAAGGCAAAAGAGCGTACAATCAGTATGACAACAGGAATATAAGGTATGTATGAGGCGGCTCAAAACCAAAAGGCTTAAATGGATTTGGATTTGATAGCAGGAATGGGGAAATGGCCCGAAAGAGGAATATATAGTAATTACAGTCGAGCGGGCTGCAGATGCCAGCAAGAGGTGTGATGGAGTGTATTTGAATCGACCAGGGTCTGACAGAGAGAGGGAGCGAGCTTGTACCATATTTAAAGGCTCGTCTTTTGACCAGACATCAGTTGCGAGATTGGACTCTGTCCCCCGGCCTCCGCTCTGTGAGGTTAGTTCCCTCAGCACTGCATCTGTAAAATAAAAAGTTCCTCGATATGAAGGCGTAGTGATGGCGTCAGGTGGAGAAAAACAGTCGCGAATTGCCGCTGGGATGAGTAGCATCCGGCCGCTGACATTTCGACTTCGGACATGGTGAATCGCGCCACGGGGGCGATCAAGTACGGAGTGTCGATGCGAGGTACATGAAGGGCATCAGGAGGGTGGTGAGGCCGTGATAGCTGTGAGCAGGTGGGCCTTAAACTCGCGCATTGGGTACCGGGACCCCCATGGGCAGCTGTGTGAGGCATTGAGATTGTTGGATGGGAACTTGTGAGCGTCAATGACACTACACTAGCACGCTCTGAGCACTCTTAAAATTCCTGTCACAAACAAGGGTATTACACAACTGTCCTTCTGACGTGTACTCGCAACCCACGCTTCTTGCGAGAGCATTCCGTGGCCAGGTGGGGCTTAGGGAGTCGGCATGGCACACTCCGTACTTGTACGGAGTAGCATACTGTCGCATGGACGAGGCCTTTGTTCTCACTTTTCTCGGCCGCTTATCCGCCAGATGACTTTACGAGAAACACAAGTGGCGACAAAGGCTCGTGCACCCGAAAAGCGGTTCTCCAGTGCCGCTCATCCTCACGGCCGATGTGGTCAAAGAAAGAAGGCAACTTGACACGGAAGGCTTGCTGCCACAAATAAACTAGCTATAACGGTGTGTTTATGCATCACCAATCATCGAGTTATCCTAGAGAGTGGTGAATCGTTCTGAAAATAGACCAAGAGGCAACGATCAGCCAAGCATGTCCAGGGCCGGGGGAGAAGAGAAGAGTCTGCTGTCGGTGGGCCCTGGGCCCCTTTCCCCTAGATGCCTGATGAGTGCCTGCGCATCCCGCCCCTGCCTTCTTTGATGTTCCATATCAAGTCGTCATTGTTCTTCGCGCCATCCCCTAATGCACAGACTCACGTAGTGGTTGAGGATCAGCAAGGCGACTGACACTAGGTTGGATGAAACTTCGTTCATCTAGTTTACGAGACGGGGGTTGCTTTCTCTTTTGGACCTCCGGCACCGGTTTTTCTTAAAGTATTGTGGGCGCGTGAAACCATGTAAACTACTACGGAGTATGCATGGCACCATTCGCTGTCGCCTCTGGTATACGGAGCATTCGGGTTATTTTAAGAGTACCCCAGCCACGCGCATTAGTACTACCTTCTTTCTCCTGCTAGAATCCCGGAATAGGCTGTATTTTCTATTCTTAGCTCTTTCGGCCAAAGAAGCGAAAACTCAGGAGAGGAAGGAGAGATCAACGCCGGCCTGTACCTTCCAAGGTTGGGACGGGGTGATACAGAATTGCAGCATCTTGCCACACATTATTCCATTTCAGCTGCTCTTCATATTTGAACAGGCTAATGCAACACCTAGTATGGACATCAAATGCTTTGCATTTGCATTGATCTGTAAGGGCTCTCTCCCCATTCTTCTTTGCCTTGCATCTCATCCCTTCAATGAACCAGCCACTTTACACCTGCCCCATACATTTAACTTGACAGTTTCTACTACTCGGTTTTGCCGTCTCGCTTAAGTGAGACAGGTACCATTAAACTAGGCGCTCTTTCTCCATTTGTTGAATTTGACAATACGGAGCAATACATTACTCACAGAGTGTAAGTCACTATTGGAATATTCCATGCACGGAGTATGCATCAATCGGGGCATATTGAAATCTCCTCAACTCCCTTAGCCTTCAGCTTCTGCCAAATACGGAGTCGACTACTCCGTATTAGTTGACCCACAAAGACAAGCAAACTCTTCACTACACTAGCGTTGTAAATCGATGATCCATCAACCTGGTGTTCATTCCTTCACCCCCTCCACCTCTTCCTCTCCCTGACACCCCCCTTGCGTTACTCTCCTTCTGGCAGCTTGCAGAAAGCTTTGCCCTCGCCTGGGCTACGGTACCACGACTCCGAGAAAAACAGAGTTTTTTACACATGTATAGTACAACTAAGGACTATGGTGATTCCTCTCGCCTTTCATTCTATTAGGGGTACATGGAAATGGGAGACTAAAGCCCCGTCCCAGTGTTGGTTGAAATATGAGACCAGCCTATCAAGACCGGCGACGTGCTTCTGCATGTTTACTCCGTATGCCCCAATGCTATACGGAGTACACTGCCACTTCGTCAGCCATGAACTGCCTTGCACTTTTGTACAAGTATGGAGTAATTGGTTGTCCCTATGCATGCTTCAGGTTCGGACTCCCCCGTCCACTGAGTGGCCGCATATCCACAAACAGACACCCCCCCCCCCCCTCTTCTTCTTCCATTCACCCCGTCCTTCGCCCCCATATCGACCTCGGGCTCGCTGGCGATATGGAGTAAGTCTTCCTGCCCCAACTGTGGATTGAACTACACCGGCCCCTCCGCAGCTGTTCCTGCCAACTGTCTCCTTAGCTTACAAACGTGCGTCAAGTGGAAGAAAGGGAGAACATTCTTAGGTACTAAAGAGTCCTACCCTGTACAAGACTTTCGCCGCTAATTAACATCATTCGAACTTTTCTGATCAGACCTCGTTGAATACTTTCTCAAACTGATTATCGTCCAGGCACCCTATCTATTCGGTCACCAATGTTGCCTTGAGAGAAGCCTGACAATGGGGACCTCTGATGTGCTATTCTGATACGGAAAGGTCATAAAAGAAAAGGGGGAAAAGGAGAAAAAAGCCAATCAATCATTTCCAGAACTTTCATCGTCCATTAGACTTCATCATGGCATCATTCTTCCAACCACCAGAATCTGGAGACCCCGCCGCTGAGGCCTGCCAGCCCGAATCATTCCAGGTATATTGCAATAGTGTCATTCCCTCTGAAGAGAGATGGACGCACTGGTATCAAGTAGTGCTCCTCGGAGTGGGAGCTGGCGGGCTTGGGATGGCAATCATCATTTGGCTCTTTAAGAGTCTGGTTGCATTGTTCAAAATAATACGCGCAAGGCGGAAATCGGCTACAAAGTGAGTCAAGCGGTTGAATTATTGCCATTGAGTTAACTGACACTTTTGGCCTTAGACCAAAGGTTCCTATTTCTAAGAGTACCGACAGTCTGGATAGTCTGGCTCCGAGACTATCCAAGCTTCGGAATATTCGATCGTTTTCTTTCATCTGGGATGGAGCGGAATCGCCTCACCGCCGGTCGACGAAGCATATGGAGATCCGCCTAGTCGACTGGCTACCATCATCATTCCGGAACAATGCATTTCGCATTGCCTTCGCCGCCGAGAGCAGCGGAAACGGAAAACCTTTCCAATTACCCTGTCTTGACCTCGCAACGCTAAACCCTCCTCTCACCAAGTCAACGGTGGGAACTACTGTGGATCACATGAAACAGGTTCTTCGTGATATTGGTACTGACGTTGTTGTGGTACGCTTGCCATCTCCCCTGCAACCCAAACTTATTAGGATCATAGCAGAACGCTTAGCAAATGGTGGATTTCCTGCCATCGCCATGGTCAACCACGACGAGAAAGGATTTGACGACATACCACTTGAGTCGTTCTATGGAATTATCATTGAAAACGCTTGCATCTTGAAGGACGGTACCAGGCGGGATTACTTTCGATCCTCAAACATGAGATCAACAATGGCCAAAGTATCTGCTCAAAGGGAAGACCACCCGGACTTCTTTGCAGCCTTCCTTGACTGTTGGGATATTCGCCCAAGTGCGGCCGTCATTCGTCGCGCAGTGAACCTGTCGGATCACTTTGGCGCCCTTTTGTGTCACGGACAGAACAACCCTCCTCCTGGTGTTCCAGTCACAAGTAACCGGAGCATGGGAGGTTTCGAATATTTGAGGCGTTCCGATGCCATGGAGGTAGGTCATTCCCCCCCCTTCATTTCCTTTTCACTCATTCCTTCGTCACCATTCATTAAACGAGCGCCTAGAGCTATTTATATCACTTCTGTTGATTCTAACGGTACATGTCCAGTTACACAAAGCATGGTGCAACGATGAGCGCCAGATATTCGTTGCGAAGGAGTCGGCTGGTGAATTGCATGGCGTTGCTGCTTTACAGGTTGAGGACTTTGAAAGCCTACTGCCTGGTATCCAGCAGCTTCTCCACCATCATCCGTTGCCTGACCACTTGAGCAGCCCGGACGGACAGAGCAGTGACCTTGTTGTCGCGCCTTTTAACTACGCCTCTAAGGTCTCGGTCAAATCTAGTATTTGGGAAACATCACCGGAGGGAAAGGCTCTTTCTACACGAGGATGCTATCCCCTGACAACTTTTCCTTCCATTTCCAATCACGATGCCGTCGCAAAGGCACAGCTCAGCCTAAAGAAACTTGACATGCTTCATTCAGTCAAAGGTTTGGAACTTCGCCGAATTGTTGCGAAGCTCGAAGCCTTCCAATCTAGCGGATCAGCCTCATTCTTAATCACCTCACTTATCAGCGGACTCAACTCTGGAATGGTCTCTGTCAGTATTGGTTTGGAGTCTGGATTTCGCCACCCGGTCGGGGGCGCACGCTTTTGGGGTGTTTCATGCACGGAGGGCGAAGGAGAAGATACCCAGGTGCACATTTTCATCTCGCAGAAGACGCCCAGCGACTTTGGTACCATTTTGCACACATGGCTGGCCCACCACGCGGTGTCGCGCGAGGAACGTTACAGCCGGGAGCTCGCCGTCGAAAAGGCGAATGGCATTGATGGGCAACTTCCTAAAAGTATCGTTGCTTCCATTGAAACTGCAACTTATTCCGAGCTGTTACTGCTGCTGGAGCGTATTCACGTCGAGGGGTTAAAGTCTCGATTCCTTGGTCCTATCACCTCCAAGTGTCGAGAGGTACTATTAGAGGATGCAGCAAGGCAATCATGGCGGCGGATGCACTCCCATGGATTCTTGGAAGGATCTCTCAGTATGCAGGACATCTTACATCATCGCTTACAGCACTTCGCATCGCTCGGCGCGAAGAGCCTTCCAACAATTGCAAACCTGCTGCAAATATTTAATGAGGTTGACGTTAAGATCAATGACTGTCTCTTTCACGGAGATAGACGATCACTAAATAAAATGGTTGACATTTTATGCAAGTCTTACGATCCCTTGGAGAATAGGGAGGAGAAACTTCCTGTCGACATCAACGCAGACTTGATGGCCTTGATCTTCTTTTGCGTGCTTCGGAAGGCCGCCCTGGAAGAGATTTACCTCGAAACAACCGACCGATGCCCTTTCTTCCTGTCGCAGCCGGACCAGACGGCAGTTTTCGCAGAGCTATGGACCCTTGGCTCGCAATGCGAGATTTATCTCGGAATCAGGCCTCGTGATCTCGGCGCTATTCTCTATGACACCTACCATACGCACCTTGAGAAGTTCCCTCCGCCAAAGACACTCGAGAGCGGAGTTCTTACCATGTACTCAAATGCCGAAGACAAAGACCCCCAACGATCTTCGATAACGGAAGGCGACGAGAAAACACCCATAGCGTCTATTCGGAGCCTCCTACTGTACTGGCGAGGCCGATTTCTGGACTTTGGAGCCCTCTCGATCTTTTGTCTCCCAGCGACACTGGACGTGTCGTTACTGACATTTTTTGGACGTGGATTATTCATTACTGCTTTCATGCCCCCTGAGCAGATACGAGCCTCCACGTATGCGGTGCTCATATCCCTTCTGCAGTCAGCAGGTGTTACTGGCTGGGTTGCCAGCATCGGATCGTATTACCTTCCCCATGTATGTGATGGCCCCAAGATCCGTCTGTTGTTGACCGTCAATTTGTTTTTCACTACTCCAAAAATACTGACAGGAATCGCAGTACGCTTACGAGAACATGATCTATGCTCACATCCAGCGGCTATCGGGTGGTGTAATCCTAACCAGTCTAATTGCTATTGGTGGTCTGATTGGTTACGGAGTACAGCACAAGCCCATCCCTGGGCTTGTTTTCGCGGCTTACACTATCATCATCTCTACGTATCTGAATATTCTAGGTACTCTCATCCCTTCTCGCTCGCTTATAGTCTCGTGGTAATTCTCACCCAAATGTGTTCTAACCTACTGGCCCAGGAATAATGTCTACGATGCATTCCAAAGGAAGTCCTTTAACATCTGGTCGAGTAATTCTCTGGCGCACGATTCCGTTTCTATTTCTCTCGCCAATACTATCTGCATTTATCAACCACCATGACTTGGAGATTTATCTTCCCATTTCTTTTGGATTCCTGCTTCTACTGCTGATCCAGTATCGTATCCTATGCCGCGAGTGGTGCACCTGGGTTTCGAGAATACCCACTGTTACTGAACAGAGTATCCTGGACTGGTACAGTTCTAAGGAGAGCGTTTCCACAAGTAGTGTTGGCAGAAACATCACTGCCCTTTCTGCTTCGGATCGCAAAGCTGCATTCCGTGCCTTTGGGGAAGCTGTTGACCTCGTCCGAGGACGTTCTATCAATACGTTTGTCAACCGTCGGGTGAATCATCCGTTTGTAGCACAAGTTGCTCGCGGGATGCCGTATATCGATTGGTTGCTCAAGAAGGAGTTCCAAGAAGGCAGCCCGCCAGAGCCTTTCAGTCCCTCTTGGTTTCCGACTCTTACGGAGGCTGTCAAGAACCAAAGGCAACTGTCCCGAGGTCTCAAGGAGCACAACATCTTCATTCTGTTCAGAGCAGCCCGATATGATGTTCGTATTAGACCCCTCTCCCTAAAATGAACCCCATTCTATTGTGACTCCATTTCTACGAATTTAAAATAGATTAACACGTCTCGAACAGATCGGCCAGAATCTTGGCCTCTTTTTGATTGCGCTCATGGACCGCTGGATCACAATTGTTATGCCCATGGAGAAGCAGATTAACTTGTACCAAGAACCGCGGTCGAGGTACGGTATGTGTCTGTCCGTCATATATTTCTGCTCAAGTGTCATGGCATTGGACGCCACTTTGCAGAAGCACTGGGGTCATCGGTTCAAAGCTTCAAAGGAGAAGTTGAGGGACTTTGCCCACGCAAAGGAAGTGTCTCGGAAATGGGAATCGTAAGTATTCAATCTTTTATTGACATGCATGATCCATTTTTCAACCTACTGACACCGTGTAAGGCTTCGTCGCTACATATACTGTCAAGCAATTTTCGAGTTTGCCACCAAGTTGCTATTCATCTGCGGCTTAACTAGCACGCTGCTATGGCTATTGGTGCAGAACCATCAGACCGTCATCATATACTTCGCTTATATCAATGGGTATACGTGCGTTTTGCTGTTCCAGGTAAGAAATCAACGCGTAGTATCTATGTGGACATCATGCCGCTGTATCCGTCCGATTGAAGTGTTGTCTGTGGCGATATACTAACCTGTCTGATGTTGATAGCTCAACCGTGGGTTCACAACTAACATTGTGGCTTACTTGACCTCAATCTTTGTTTCAGCTGCTATTGGGTTCTCTACTGGGATTGTTTTGCATCTTTTGCCATGGACAAAGTCTATTCTCTACATTGACATCATCGCAATGAACACTGCAGCAATACTAGCGGCCGTCTCGACGTCTATTTGGTCATGGAATGACTTCAACAAACCTTTTGATTCGAAGTCTGCAAATGAGGCCAATGGCGACATCCCAGTCTTCAGACAACCCCGAGCTACCCAAAACTGTGACATTCATGAAAGTAAACTACCTGGTTCAACATGGACTACTGTTGCCACCGCACAGGCAGTGCCGATCCGGACCACCAAGATCCCTAGTTTGGTTTCGCAGACTTTGGACTCAGCAGCCTCACATCATCAAAATTCATCTACTAACACAGCTTTGGATATGTGGCGTTCCAACCGTATTCACTTATCTATCACTGGATGTGAAGATTTTCGACAGGCTGGTCTCCAAGATTGCTGTTCGATCAGCAGAGTTGACTCGAATGGGGACCTTTATGTTGTCCTCGGGCTGCTCCCGAAGAAGGATATCGAGAACCCCATCTTCCACTTATTAGTAGCCAGAATGTAAGTGTGCCTAATGATTTGGATACAATATTTGTTTCGCGCCAGACATAGACCCGACAAGCTAACCCTGGCCAATGCAGTGCATCCGAAGCCATCTTGTATCACATTACAAGGGCAACCTTGAACCAAAGTCATGGCATGGCCCTTTATGTTGAGCACTATCTCTGCGCCCAAAGGGAGAAGATTCCAAAGAGAGTTGAGATCGAAGTTGGTCATGCCGACCCAATTTACTTGGGAACTCTGCAACGCAACATTAACATGCAGCTCCTCAAGCACCTTGCTTTGAATGTCAATGTGGATGTCGACTGGAATGACGTCCCAGATGCCACACGCCAGGCAATTGTTGCCCGCGTAACTGGAAATCCGGTCACGATGCGCAAGAGCCTCATCAACTGGGTCAAAGACACTAATCTTGACCTCCAAACCACCAATTTTGAGGCCAATTTCTGTCTGCACCTGCTCCAAGTCCTCCAAGATAGAGCAAGAAGCTTCATGGATGACGGGATCAAAGCAGTCGTGGACCACGGTATTGCTGATGCTATACAAGCTGATAATGTGTACAAACCCAGTGTATGGGCGAGCCTGACATCAGCCCTCGCTGGGATTCCTCTAGCAACAGTGAAGTGGATTGCAATCGTTACTGGTGCCGGTTCGGATATCGAGAGGGAAATTTGGTACTCCCTGAGGCATATATACTTCCGGCGTGCACTTTGCCGCGTTATTTTCGCTATTTGGCACGTTTGCTGGGTTCTGAAAAACTTCCTTCTTCGGGTGTTCTTAGTCTCTCGCCGTCCTGACCTAGTCAAAATCGCCCGTCTCGCTCGACAAGGGACGTCCCGTTCCATTGTCAAGAACAGCGTCATTGCTGAGCTGCCTAGGAGGACCATCACTGGTTTCGCTTCGCCACACGACCATCCTGGAGCAACGCTTCTCGAAATCTACAACGGTTTCTACTCAACACAACCAACAACCATGGAGGCACCTTGCCATGCCGTATACAACGCACAGTTCCAATTACAGTCTAAGGTGGAACGTCAGGCGGCTGGCCCGAGTATCACCACGACTTACCAGTACAAAGACGGTACTCGGCGATGGCCTTTTTCGAAACTTGTCGCCGATGGTCACAAGCAAACCATATGCTACTACGACCACTTTGGGCGTGTCACGCATGGCTCCCTCACCTTTGGCGCGAACTCTGTAGCCTTCAAATACTACTACAAATCCACGCCGAAGGGGAGCTACGATATCTTGCGGGCTGACTATTACAGCATGGCTCGTGGGTCCGATCGTAATATATCAATTCTTTGGGGCGTGCCTCGGACTGCCGAACAGCTTGAAGCGTATGATTGGGTTCCCTCGGAACGGGTCTCCCTCGTGATACGAACTCTGGATGGCAAAGAGTATACGACTATGTACGAGTACACACATCCCAGAGACCCCGTCATGACCACAACGCTTGGGTACGGCCCCAATGCGACTGTGGTGGCTGCGGTCCCTCAAGTCTTCAAAGAAGAGCCTCAATTTCTTGTGCGGCCGACAAACCTCGCCTTTGACTCTGACGACCTTTTGATCCATCACTCTATTTCGCAGCTTCGTTTTATGAGAAAGGCCAGCGCTCGGGGAGACTCACGTGCCCTCAATATTTGGTCCATGCTTCAAAATTTCTTCTGGCTGTCCTGGAATGGGCGAAAAGTGTATAGAAGGGTCCCAACCTGGCACATCAGAACAGAGCTCTGGAACTCGTGGCTAAAGTCGGGCACACTCGATGCTGTGTCAGCTTGCTGGGTGGATGAGATGATCCTGAGAGAGGAGCCTCTCCTAAAGAGCTACTGGAAGTACCGTGGCCAGGGCCGACTCAAGAAAGCAAAGTTGGCTCTGGATCTCAATCTTGACCAGATAGTCTCCGCCATTGAAATCGAACACGACGTTTCAGAGCTCTGCCTACTCCTAATTCGTCCTTCGGACCTCTATTCGATGGGCTCCGCCAAAGACGCTACCGAGATGACGACCCGGCCCGATGATTGTTTCCAGGACACTGCCGACAGAATTTCAGTCATCTTCAACGATATTGGATGTTGGCCACTGGCGCCTGGAGGCGTCTCTAATTGCCGTCGAGACCTTGTAAATGGTCATAGCACGATCCGTAACCACGTGCTCGCCGAGTGTGCCAATGACTATGGAATTCCCCGGTTTCAGATTGAGAAGAGTGTACAGTCCATGAAGCTGTTACCACTATGGGGACTCGATGGAAACACGGCCCATCATGGCGTCATTGACAATTACCTCCAAAGCCAAGTCGACGAAAAGATTTTAGACACTGACACGAAGCGAGATATTGTTGGCGTATTCATACCACTCCTCAAGACATTCATCAAGGGCGCACGGTCTCGTCGCTATTCTCGCCAGAGTATAATTGAGTGTAGCAAGGCTATCATTGGAATGTCTCAATATTTCGAATACAAGGATTACAACCTCACCTGGGATTCTCGCGAGGTACAAAGAGGATGGGTCGAGGGATGGCTCACCCCTTACAACGACCCCAACATCCTTGATCCCTCCCAATACTTTGAACTGGAAAGACCTAGCATGGAGGATTTCCGTGATTCCATGGCCATATTCAAGTCGTACTTCTTCATCTTCTCGGTCAAGGTGCCTGAGGATTGCCCTCGGGTATTCCAGAGCACACACCACGGTATCAGCAGCCTATTCGGACTTGTTCTCAAATACAGCCGTGGGACGACATTTGGAATTTGGGACCACGCAATTCTTTGGAGGGAGAGTTGCCTAAACATTAGCCCTGCCCAATGTCTGCTTTCCATTCCGGTCCAATCCATGATCCTTGCGGGCGTGGGCCTTGCTGCCCGTCTCGCCTACTTCCACGCCGACGTGATTATGCCTTGCACGTCACTTTTCAACCCGTAAGTTTTCCAAGTCAAATTGCTGTAAAGCCCAGACTCTTCAAGAAGCCTCGACTCTTTTTATTTTTACTTTTGCTTTTTTTCAGGAAATGCATGCTGACTCAATGTGCTGGACAAGGATATGGGAGGAAGATTTGGGAACAGACAGCGGCCGCATGGCCAGTCGGAAGGAATATTCCAGAAAGATTGACCCGGTAGTCAACGGAATCAGTAACATTGACGCATTCACGCCACCCAAAAATGTTCGCACCAAGACGCCAACGGTTGTTATGCTGTCCAATATTCAAATGATCAAAGGAATCAAAACAGCAATCCTCGCTGCGGACGTAATTGTCAACAAGTATGGGTTCAAGGACTACCAGCTTTTGATTTACGGTGCCAAGGATCGACAGCCTTCCTATTGCATGGAAATGGCTCGGCTCATCGTTGAGTGCAAGCTAACGGATCACGTCAAGCTCGCCGGGTTCGGTTCACCAAAGGAGGTGCTTCAAGACGCATGGCTTTTTGTAAACTCTTCCATTTCGGAAGGTCTTCCCCTTGCCATTGGCGAGGCAGCACTTGCCGGGGTGCCAATCGTGGCGACGGAAGTTGGTGCCACAGCCCTTGTGCTAACAGACCCGGAGAATGCGTCTCAGCGTTACGGCGAGGTGGTGGCGCCCAACAACCCACTCGCCCTGGCTCGCGCACAGCTCAGCATCCTCTCAATGTCGGGCCCATGGACCAAATTTACATCAGACGAGACATCCGTAACACTTCCCGACGATATGACGGAGGAGGACGTAGGATGGATCACGCAACGCATGTACGATAAGGTGGCAGATCGGCGGAAGCTCGGCATGCTCTCACGCAACGTTGTGCTCGAGTCATTCCACGGAAAACGCTACTTGCGCGAGCACGAACAGATGTACTGGGTGCAGTGGAACATGGCGCGAATGCGCGAAGGCCGTGGACCAGAGGCAGTAGCCTCGTCGGACGGAAGTCGGGCGGAATTTGATGTCGAGCCACCTGTGATGCCCGAGGTGGGTAGCATAGTGGACTACAGCAGCCAGCGCCTCAGTCACCCGGACAAGCGGTTTTCGGAGTGGAGAGAACTCCTTGGAAGAAGTTATTCGAGCGATGTCCGTCCATTGTCACAAATGAGCCGTGGGGCCACTCCTCTGATTTCACCCAGAGTCTCTGTGTCTGGCACATCGCAATCATGACCTGTGCCTCGGACAGATTTTTTTGTTTTTCTCTTTTTTTTTTCTCTTTTTTTTTCCCTTTTTTTCCCCCTCCTTTCTTTTATCTTGTTCGTCCAATTCGGATTCAAATTGTATGCTGGGCTTGGTAACAATCTTCTTTCTTCCCTTCTTCTTGCCTCGTGTTTTCATTTATTTCATTTATGCACTTCGTGCCAGAACAGCTTTGTCCTGCATTTGTAATTTAGAGGATATTTATTATAGAGGAATAGGGGTCGCATTTTGTCTTTCATTATGACTTGACGAACTTCAATACTTATTAGCAGTAGTAGATACCATTGAAAAAGTTAGTTTTATTGCTCTTACTTGCTCTTACTTGGTACTGTACACGTATCAATTGATCAATTGTCCTCTGTTTCATGTGTGTGTTATCTCTGAGATCTGAGGCAGAAAACTTGGCTAATCTGCCCTCAAAAAGAATAAATGAGATATGCATGGAGGGGCCAATTTTGGGGAAAGTGCTTGGCTTCAGGTCTTGCGTATCTTGCGCCATCGCATCGGACCGCATTGCCGCCGCCCATTCAACACAAAGCCAAAGCGGAGAGCCGTACGGAGTAAACGTAACCCCCTCTTCTACTCACTCATACAAGTACGCGTACGCCAGCACACAGGCATCGAATGTCCATGGAAAATAGATTGGCCGATTAACCACAATCATTGAAGGAATTTGCAGAGGACTCGAATCGCCTACTTGAGATATGGCCAACGCGACGCCTCCTGGTCTAGAAGCTGCATACAATGCCTCCAAATGCGAGTATCGCCGGCTTGGAAACAGCGGTCTCCGCATATCAGTGCCAATTTTCGGATGCATGAGTTTTGGTGATCCCAGTTGGGCGCCTTGGGTCATTGACGAGGAAAATGTGAGTTCTCGCCCCCCATCTGTTGCCGAAAGAGATTGGGAGAAACATCAAATGCCGGGGAGAAGAACACGAGGTTGGCCGGAGAGTTTGTTATGCTAACTCTATGGCTAGGCTCTGCCGCTTCTCAAGGCTGCCTATGATCGGGGCCTCAATACGTGGGACACCGCCAACATGTACTCGAATGGAAAATCGGAGACAATCATCGGGAAAGCCTTGAAGAAGTATAATATCCCGCGAGAAACTGTCGTGATCATGACCAAGTGCCGCTGGGCTACCAGCGACGAACCAGGTATGTTTTACCCAGGAATGAGGAATGCCCCTCTCCCTCCCATCCCTTCCAACTGGAAACTGGAAACCAAATTGTCCCAACTTTCTTTTGTTAACAAACAAACAAACAGGATTCATGGAGTTCAAGTACCATGACAAGACCAAAGCCACCCGGGACTTCCAAAACCGATCCGGTCTCTCCCGGGCCGCAATCTTCAACCAGGTCGAAGCGTCGCTCGCCCGCCTCGACACCCCCTACATAGACCTCCTCCAAATCCACCGCTTCGACAAAGAAACCCCCATCGAAGAAACCATGCGTGCCCTCCACGACCTCGTGCTCTCGGGCAAAGTACGCTACATAGGCGCCAGCAGCATGTGGGCCACCGAATTCGCACGCATGCAATTCTGCGCCGAGAAGAACGGGTGGACCAAGTTCGTCAGCATGCAAAACTGCTACAACCTGCTGTACCGGGAAGAAGAGCGGGAGATGAACCGCTTCTGCGACGAGACGGGCGTCGGCCTGATTCCCTGGGCGCCGCTGGGTAGGGGCGAGCTTGCGCGGCCGGTCTCGGCTCACGGGAGTACGGTGCGCGGTCGGGATGCGGCGCCGCTGAGCGCTACCGATGCTGCGATTATCCATCGCGTTGAGGAGATTGCAAGGAACCGCGACTGGCCCATGTCTCATGTTTCGCTCGTCTGGGTCGCTATGAAAACAACGAGTCCGATTGTAGGGTTCAGTAGCGTCCAACGGATCGAAGAGGGTACCAGCATCAAGGGCAAAAAGTTGAACGAGGAGGAATTGGCCTTTTTAGAGGCCCTTTATCAACCCAAGGCTGTCGTGGGTCATTCATAGACAACATCATTGCAACATGGTGGGCAAGTTCGTGACGAGTCTTTCCAATGGAGCAATCTCAATTGTAAGTGTTGGCTCATAAGGGAAGAGCGAGTATATGGACAATATCAACACAAAAGGTTTTATGATTGAGAGGTTCTATGTATGTGTGTGTCTATCCGTGTATTCACGAAAATTGAAACGACATGTTTTAATGTCTGGGTATCTCTTAAAGCAAAAAAGAAAACAAGAAAACGAAAACGAAAAAAAGGTTGAACAAACCACACGCTTTTTGCTATTTTGCCCATACCATACCGAAAACTCATTGGCCGATAATACCGGATTCAATTCTTCATGAAAGGCGTTGCATCTGGATTTGCTCGTTCCCAGTCGGATACGTATAGGGTGCCATATCTGGGCTCCTAATTCCTGGGGTGGCCATGGGGCTGCGAGGCCCAAAACCTGGCTCTCTTGGGCCGTGGTTGTGTGCGTCTGGTTGGTGAACGTCGATCGGCCACGTAGCAATCTCCTCAAGGGTTAAATTCTTGAGGCGGACGGGGAGGAGCCTGCGCCATCCCGTCCGCTCAGGCGCGTCAGACGACGGTACCTGGACGTGCGGAATTGCGAGTCCCCAAGGCTCCAGCCAAGCCATGAGGGTCATGAGGGTCATGATACCCATGTATGTATAGAGGAGGTTCGACAGACCCGCAGGCCCCGTAGCGATGTGCTCGATGAGGGGCCGTACAACAACTGCACCGAGCTTGCCCGCAGCGGCCGAGATGCCGTAGCATGTTCCGCGGAATTCCGTTGGGAAGATCTCGGCGGCAAGAACAAATATAAGCGTGTTAGGGCCCAAGTTGAATACAAACTGGGCGGCGGAGTAGAACACCATCGAAGCGTAGTTTCCGGGCTGTGCATAAAGCAAGCGGACCGTGGTGCCCGTTATCATGAAAAGGACGGCCAAGGTGGCCGACGTGCATATAAGAAGACGACGACGATCAAAAAAGTTTATGAGGCCGATGATCGCTAGGCCCCCTACGAGGGCGGATACGGAAATGAGTTCGAGATTCCGCTGCGAGTTGTTGCTCAAAGTGCGGAGGATCGTGGCGTTCATGTTCATCGGGTCCTCGCGCCACTGCCCATACCCGGCGGGCAACGGCTCGGACGGGTCGCGTTCGGGTGGTGGCGATGTAACCCACAATATATTGAGCAAAGTCGGGTTATCCAGTCCAGTTCCATAAAAAGCAAAGTCGAGGAGAAACCAGAGGATGGATATTGCGAGTAAACGGCGCAGGCCGCGAGACTCGCCCATCAAGTATAGCCATGCCTTGGTTCGCCATGGGACGGTATCCTGCGGAGGACGGCTGTCGGGTTCGGATGAAAGCGACTCTTCGTCAAAGTGGCGACCACCATAGGCTGCGTTGAGGATGCCTGCAGCACTCTCTTTTGCTTTCTTAAAGTCTCTCTTGACGGCTGAGTAGAAACGGGCAGTCTCGGGAATTGTGAGTCTCAAACCGATGGCGAGAATGGCCGGAACGCCAGCCAGGCCGACGACGAGCCGCCAAATGATGTCGACGGTGACCTTGGCTTGCTCCGAAGAGTCATCAATGTCAATGCCAGCCTGTCGGGTAATGCCGCGGAGAGCACCATAGCCGATGCCAAAGGCCAGTAGGCGACCGAGAGACTGGGCGAAAAAAACCGAAGCAATCATGGTACCGCGGTGCTGCGTCGAGGCGAACTCGGCCGCTATGATGGCAGACATTGGGTACTATTTTTGGAAGAAAGAGGCATCACGTTAGCAATTGGACTGTCGCAAGACGAAGTTGGTAATAGGGCGGGCCCATTCCATTACCTCGGCACCAATTCCAAATCCCAGTACAAAACGCCACCAGAAGATAGACGCATAGATGTTCATGGACGAAGAGATGGTCCCATCGCCAGATGGGCTCGGAATCATGTATCCCTCAGATGAGAAGGCAACGCCACCTAGGGCGCAAAGGATGATCATCAATTCATATCCGTACAAGCCTTTACGGCCAACACGGTCGGCGAGGTGGCCGAATATGATCATGCCTAAAATGGAGCCCACGAGGGTGACCACATCCATGCCAACGCCGATATCACCATGGATACGGCCGTTGGGGGGATAGATGAAATAGAGGGCAGGTGAAACGATGTTGGTCGATATCAGACTCCACGACGAAGCGAAGAAGCCCGAGGCTGCTACCACATAAACGCGCCAACTGAAGCCGACATTGTCTAGCAATTTTAAAATCTGTCGCTCCCTCTTCCGTCGTTCCTGTACAAACAAAGAAAGCTGTTAGACAAGGGCCGGGTGGTGTACGCCATCGGGATGGAAGGAGGGCGTTATGATGACAGGGAATAGCATCTGTCTGATGGGGGACAGAATTCAGTAGTAACACAGAGGTGATGGGTAGGCTTGTAAAAGGAATGGGCTTGGTGTATGTAAACCAGTGTTGCTACTGAGTTGAGGACAGCGGATGTAACAGCTTGGCTGAATAGAGAGAGAAGACAGGGGCGGAGTGTCTAGTTGTGCCCTATTCACAGTTGGGCCAGCCCACACACCACGGGCTCGAGATCATAATTGGATCGGTACGACGTATGGTAGATAGCCTTGACACTGTGACAATACTGTTGTCTCGGAAGAGTTCCGTTCAAGCCTTGCGGGATAGAATATCAGAATATGAAAAGCGACTTACCCGGATATGCTCAACATCCTTGGGGAGATTGAGATCGGACCAGTACCTCCCTATGCTTCGGAACCAGCTCATTGTTTCGGTGCGGAAGAGCGAGCTTCGTTCTGGGAACGAGCAACCCAAGGGGTTGTTCTTGTCGGAGCCCGCCGCGCAGTTGAGTGGGGTCGGAGGGAGAGGTTCGATGTAGCAGATATGCAGATATGCAGTTGGACCGGTGGTTCTCCCACGGGGAGGGGGGGGGAGGGGGCGGCAGGGGCAGATCGGATGTGAAAGGTTTGATTAACGAAAACGGGGAAACGAAAGAAAAAAAAAAAGGCAACTATTAGTAACTAGGCGCAAGTAGTAGGCAAAACCAGGCAACCACAGTGCAGATCTCAAGGGTGTTTGGAAGCGAAAGATGGGGAATTCGAAGCATCGGTTCCGATGTGCCAAAGCGGAAAGGCAATGTCATCCGGCGGCTGGCACGGAACCTCGTCACAACATAGCAGCAAGGCTATGATGTTCCATTGATGTTTCTGGGGGAGGGAAGGGTGGCTGTGGTCGAAAACTCGAGGGGCTTTCCCGAGTATGTTGGCAAAAAGAAGAGCGAGAAAACAAGGCGTGATGCCTTTTTTTCTTTCTTTCTTTTTTTTTTTTTTTTTGCTACTAAACTTGTGGCGAAACGGCAACGAACAGGGGACGATGGGTGGAGTAAAAGGTGATTTTGCACCACCATACGGGGTATTTACAATGCCTACGGAGTACGGAGTACGGTACGGAGTAGATTCTCCATCTTGAACGCCAAGGCCAAGGAGAAAACATGATGACTTGACTGTCTGCTTCACGAAAAGGGCCTACGGAGTATAAGAGGCAAACATTGAATATCACGACTGTCAATCTATTATGGTAGCCTTCAATTGCCATTCCCGAGTAGGTTTTTTTTTTTCTTCCCTTTTCTCTTAAGGGGACTTGTGGATTTTTAGCCGCCGTTATTCCAATTGCATGCTACAAGGCTTTGTGTGTTAAGGGCCCCCGAAGCTGTGGAGAGGGACGTTCAGTGGACCGCAAGTCACGCATAAATAGCCAAATAGCGCAACTACATTAACAGCTGGAAACATGGAATAGCAATATTTCACAGGGGTTCCAGTATTGTCTTGAGGGTTTTCTGGACTGTTCAGGACTACAACAGGAAGTTTGCAAGAGAAATCGGGTTTATTTAGTAATTAGCGCTTCCGGAAATACTAAATTCACAGCTGTTTGCACCCGCGGTATACGATTTTACGGAGGCATCGGTAGACCGCCAGAAACGGACTGTCGCCAGGTCATGGCCCTTGTAAATGCATTTGTGGATGTACTACTTACCAGCCTTTACATAGGCGCAAATCTCCAGATCATATGGGCTTCAAACTTTCGTAGGAGATATGGGCCACGGCTGTAAACTAGAGGTAGTACCGCCAGTAGGTGCGTAAATTTACATTAACCGCAGTCTGTCAGTTGGTTCTCTTTTCCGTACTGTCCGTACCCACAATTGGTGTTTTCGTCCAGGCTGGAGGGCGGCTCTACGGGCTGTGATTGGGCAGAAAACCCCACTTCAGTTTCCGAACCACATAATGAAAGATGAACCTTTTAACCGTCGACCTAATCACTTGTCATGAATATGAAATCAGATTGCCCAATTCGGAATATCGTCACGTTTTCAGAGCCCGTACGGAGTACTCCGTATTAAATAAACTAGCACGTACAAGTATTACTCCGAACATGCTCCATCATTTACGGAGTACTCCGTAAAGACGAAGTGGGGGTTTCTTCTCTTACCTAACAGTTTTCCCTTCAAACGGCTACGCCTGCCTTTTCGAGAGGAAAGCACGAGTCAAGTATGGAGTAAACTAAATAAGAGTAAAGAGTAAAGAGTACAAAGTACTTCCCTTTGGTGATACTATTTTCGCCGAGCTTCATGCGGCCCCCTGCCACTGTTACACATGGAAGAACAGAAGAAATGTTACAAGTGACGAATAATCAACAACGGTTGTCATATCCCACAGTATGCATTTTGTTTCTTTTCAGTTTACGGAGTATGCGGTACCTCCTTGTGAATACAAAGTACCGAGTCCACACAAGTTTGGCACCCGCGCAGCATACTCCGTACTTGTACTCCGTAAAAAGCCAAAAAAAGCGTTGGAGGGGCCTTGCAGACTGGCTTGCATCAGTGCTCCACTTAAATTTCCCAAAATGCCCCAAGAGGCACGCGACAGTGCCAATTGTGCGACCTCATTGCAGATCGTTGTTCAAATGCACCCAAATCAACAAGTGGCCTGCCTGTCTTGTAAACTACTAAGCAGTTTCACCCGTGAGCTAAAATGATCTGTCTCACCATTCAAATCATTAATAAAACCCCAGGTCGCAATAGAAAATGAGGAAGCAGGGTTGCAAGGTGAGGCGACAGCTGTAACAAACGGATCGAGAGATGAAGCCGGATGGAGAAAAGAACATCTATCCAATACTTGTATCAGCTATCTAAACTACAAGTATGTGCCCCTGTCTCTCTGTCTTTCACTCCATCTCTGCTCCATACAAGTACTCCGTGTGGTGCCTGGCCCGAACCGCTCTTGGCTGACGAATCTAAACTAGACCATAGTAGAATTTCGAATCTCCCCCGTTTCTTTCTGTTCAACCCATGGAGGGAAAAGGAGCCCCCCCGTACTCTGCAATGTTTGGAAATACTATCCTGTCTCATTTCTGCCGCAGAGTCTACTCCGTAGTTTAGACTTCCGTAAAACACTTTCTCGCTACGACACGATGCCCCCCCCCCCCCCCCCCCAAACCCAAACCCACACTTCCCTTGCACCTCCTCCGTAAATCCCCCTGTAGCGCACCCGGATACTGTTGGCAAACACGATCCTCCGTGCGTTCCTCTCCAGAAACATCTCGCCCGTACCGGTTCTCTCTTGATCCTCTCCTTTTTGATTCCTCTCCGACTCTATTTATTCTTTCCGTTCGGTGCATTGTATACTCGTACTTGTACATGTACTTGAATACCTACGAGCATACTCGTACGTACAGAGTAAACTCTGTGTCATGTCCCCGCTTCAACAAGTCTTTTTTTCCTCGATGTGGACTCTTTGCACTCTGTCCCCACTTCGTCTATCAATGTCTCTGCCCCCCCACCACAGGTCAAACAGTTTAATAGTGCACTTGTTTCTTTTGACTCCGTAATAGGCCTCTGTTCTCAGCGTCCCAAGTCCAAGTTCTTCTAAACATCACCATTCGAAGACTCTCCTTGGGGGAAAAATACAGAGCATTGCCTGCCTTTGCGAAAATTCAGAGTCCTTGGAGTGGTCCAGAACCTGTCATCTTACCTTCGACTAAGAGGCATTCATTCCCCCTCCCAAGCTTCTTCACGACCCACCCAACATTGCTTCTTCCTTCCTCCGTCCTACATGTCAAGTATTACCAACAATTCGACATCACAGTCCATTTCGATCAAAACCATCGTGAGAATTTTCGCTATCTAGCCTGTTACAACTCTCGACTTTGTTTCTCTCCGTCCACATCTTCCTCCCCCCGGCGCAGAATCCAGCTACCGAACGATCCCCCAACCAATCGACACGTGCCCTCCTTCCGTATCGTCTTGTCGCAAACTTTCATCGCAAACCAGTCTCGTTATATTTTGCTTCACTTTTCGCATGGCCTCAGTACAATGCGCAACAAATAACCATTGTACTCCGAAACCCTTGCCAGTCAATTGCCCGCCCGCCAGCCCAAGCTACCAACCCATGGATCATGCGGGTCTAGGGCTCTTGGGTGCTGTCGCTGACGCAACGACCCTCACCAACACCCTATTCCAAACTTTCGGTGGCCGTCGTAATTCCCCCCGCGAAATCGATCGACTGCAATGGATGCTAGAAGAGTTGCAAGACCCACGCATTCTGGCCGTCGCCGAATCCTCTGAACAGACCAGATTATTACACGCTGTCAACAGCTGTTCCGATATTCTACGCCACCACGGCCCCGAGCAGGCCAGGCGTGGTCCGCCGACTCCTTGGCGGTTTCACTGGTCTAGTGACGCCGAGGACCGGTTGCGGAGCGGTAACGATAGCATTGGCCGGGATCTAGCAGTCCTCCAAGGGCGTGTGTACAAGGCCGGAAAGTATGTCTGAACCTCTATGATTTATCTCATTTTTTTTCCTTTTCTTCTCCTCGGGCAGCCGCTACAGCCATAGCCAGCCCTACTTGCTATGCGGAAGCGACAAGCTGACACATAGATAGTGTTCCCGCTTCACCCGTCATAACAGCAAGCGACTTGATGCTTCCTGAGAGTGCCAGGAAGCGACCCTTGTCTCCGGATTTCACACTACCCGGTTTGTACCCTCTTTTGACAGTTGCGCCGATGCTCGGTACTTGAGGAAGTTATGTTCTTCTTGAGAGTTTTTTGCTGACCTGTCACTCCAGCCCCCCGCCACTGTTCCAATGATCTAGTAGAGCTTCCGGCCATCCTGTAAGTCGGATCTTTCACACGCGACAGTCTCCGCTGGCTAACACGATTAGGCGACTTCAAACGAGCGACGGGGACGGGGTTGTTGGCCCCTTGGCACTTCATCTCATATCAATTGTCGGCCGCGACGAGTCTTCTCGAACAATCCGATACGAAGGCCGGCCCGGTTGCCCAGAAACAGTCGTCACCCATCGTCGTACGTACCGCATCTCTTCTCTTTTCATGGGACCTCTTGATCCGCTTGTATTGACTAACCACTTCCCGACCAATAGTTCCCCGGGGCAGTGTGCGGTTTGAAGATGATGACCTCCACGATTTATCCGTTTCCTTCCTCGATCCCCATGAATTCATAGTTCAGGACTCGACCGGCTACAAAACCTATCGACTTCATCCCGTCTACGAGTTTACGACACAAGAGGCTCGCGAAGAGTTCGTCTCAAAGGTGCGCGAACGTGGCCTTCTAGACCGTTTCTACGTCAGAAAGATATGGCAGGGCGGCCTCGTGGCGCAGTGCAAAGTGGTCCGTATATGGATCAAGCCTTCGGCCTCCCTTGTGACACTTGCGTTCCTGGGGCGTGGGGGTGCGCAATTTGAATACGATATAGGATCTTTCAAGAAGTCGCCTGTTCACAAGAAGAAGAAGGTGGAGATATTCAATCCTTCGCTAAACCTGGCCACAGTATTCGAGTTCTCCAATGAAGGAGGTTAGTTATGTTGCATCTCTCCAACGAGTCTCCTTTCCCTCATACCACCCACCCCTTGCTTCTATTCTTGAATAGAAAGGCGAGCGCTTGACTAACACACTATTAACTTTTGTCTCGAGCTTTAGAAGCCCTACGTTTCCGTAAATCCTTTGAAGCCCATCACCCTGCAATGGTCTCACCAGGACGTGTGCCGGCCCTTACTCCGTCAGCACTTTTCAGCCAAGGACGTGAAATTTCCGACATGTTCCAGAGCCTCCGCCCACCGAGCATAGTATCAGTCGCCCCAAGCAACGCGGCAAGTTCGGCCGCCAGCATAGCTGCCCCCTCGTTGTTCTCGATTCATTCCTCCTACTCGACATATTCGCTCCACTCTGCTTATACAACCTACTCGACTTCTGGCCCTTCAGTCTCCAATCAGGTCCCAAAAGAAGCACATGGGAGATAGGGGTCAGCCGGCCTGCGGTTTGCAGAAACTCGGTCTTTGATTCCACCCTTCCACTCTTCCACACTAGACTTTTCTTTCCCCTAGAATTGTAGCAATACCCAGTTCCAGTTCGCGCACTTTAGTTTTTGATGGCGGCGTAGTCGTGGGCGACGACAGGACTTGAGAAAACCCGAGCCCAATAGCCTTTTCTTTTTTTTTATAAGTCATGTCGGGTGTCTCGTGAGGGTGAGGGTTTGGTACCTAGGTCGATCGGCAGTTGCTCGTCGTGTTCCCTTTTTTTCCTTTCCTTTGTTTCTATCTCCAAGGATGGGCGGGCAACGGGATTTTTTATTTTTATTCATTTCTTTGACGACAAGGATATATATGACGCCAAGATCATCTGACACTACGTACATTTCAATCATGACCATATTTACACTCCGATTGGGCGACGTTGTTGCAGTTATCAATAGTTCAATGCTGTTTCCCGTGCGAACTCGTCGAAGAGCCTAGATCAACAGTCGTGAGACGTGTTGTACGTGTCCCTGGCTGTCATGATGGTGGCTTTGGACTGTGTCGGAGGCGAGAGGACAATGTTTCGTCAAGCGAGTATGGCTAAGAGGATAGTCTGAGGTTTGTGTACGTGTACTACAAGATGCACAAACACAAGCGAATGAACGAATGGCTATTCCTCTGCATCCAAGTAGTATACTCGCTCTGTCGCTCTGTCTCGGCAATTTCATTCGACTGAGAAGATAGATTGGAGAGGCATTGTAAACTAGATCCCGCTATCCCCTGGAGTTGTCACTTTTCGCAAGTAGCGTGTAAAGTAAGATAGAGTTGAGAAGCTTGCGCAGTCCTCCGAATAAACAATTGGCTTGTTCAGAGTACCATGTTAACCAGCCCAGCCAATATTTACGTTAAAGAGACTGTTTTGAGAAATACAATAGACAAAGTCAATATCGCCCATCATCTAGACGCTGCAAATATTGGAAGAAGATTCGGTGTAATAGCCCCCCTCCCCCCCCTCCCCTCCCAAAAGAAAGGCCAGTATACAGATGGCTGGCGATCCCCAAGACCCCTTGCCTGAGCGACAACCATCGCGCCCATCGCGCCGCGTTTTCCAGACGCCAGATTGGGAAGTTCCTCGCAATAAAGGCCCCCGGAATCCAACCATGCTCTGCACTCTCTCTCTCTTGCGCCGCAGCTCGCCGTCTCCTACAATCCTCAAAGAAAGACTACCGCCACCCCCCTCTGCACGAACGAAGAAATGGAACCAGAGAAGGCGATGGCACTCTGCGCTTTCTAAATTCGACCCGGTACCCAAAAAAGGGTTCTGTGGACTCTCTCGCCGCCTTCTCATTTTCGCCAGTCTCGTCTTTGGCACGATACTTTGTGTGGCACTCCCTCTAAGTCTCGGCCTCGCCCTCGGCTTGACGAAAAGTGCCACGAACCAACCCTTACCTACCAATACCGGCGGAATTTGGAGAGGGATCGTCACTCAGTACGCAATTCCCCAGCGCACTAGTGCCTGCGGTGTCGTCAATGGGTTACAGAGCTACGTATGCGCTGTATCGCATTTCGTCTGGGACGTCATGGCGAACAGTACGGTGCTAGATGGCAAGGAAGTGGATCGGCCTCGAGGTAATCCGCTTTGTGGGATGCGGATTCGCGTGAGGCGCGATACCGGAGGGTCAAGGGGCTTCAGGTCCTTCGATGTCGTTGTCACGGATCGATGCGAAACTTGTGGCGGGAGGGATTTACAGTTGGCACCCGAAGCTTTCAAGAGCATTGCAGGTGAAGAGACTAGCAAGGGCGACTTTCTCGTCGCCGATTGGGCATGGCTGGACTTTTTAAAGCCGTAAAACTCAAAGCAAACGGCAGCTTGCTTTCAACCATGTCCGTTGGCGGGAAGTTCTCCATTCTGTTAAGCTATCGATTTGCTTTGTTTCTGTTTCGAACTAAGAATATCCAGAATAGAGGCCAACAAGAGGCTGGTGAGTTACGAGGGATCATAATACTTGCAGAATAAATAGTAGTTGTTCTTGATTTTACTACTTACTGTCCGGTCCTCGAACCACGTCAGCCTTCCGAAACCAATTCGAGTACAACAAGGGAGAAAAGAAAGCTGCAATGAAGAAGAAGGGATTATCGCTATTATCTTCACAAAAAACGTGCACCTTATCATCACTAACTAATTCAAAAGGCCCTTGCTCTTGTAACGCCCCGAAGCTCGTAAGAAAGGAAAGAGAACGCTTCATAGCCAAAATATAGACATAACGCTACCGAGGGATGGATTTGGAGTAAGAAAGCAAACTGCGGTGGGAAACGAAACGGAACGGCTGCGATACTGCGGGTATTATTCAATGGTGATATAGACACAAAGCATGTTTCGAGAGAAAAGAAAAGAAAAGAAAAGAAAAGAAAAAAAAGAAAAGAAAAAACAAGGGGCAAGGACCCAAACAAGAGGTTTAGGTTTACTTAAAGGAAGACCGAGGGTTGGGGTCTGAATTCCCCGTTGTTGGAGTCAGACTCCCAATTGTTCCGGGCATCGACATCTTCATCTTCGCAGGGCGAAGCGTCTCTTGCGCAACCTCAGCCGTCGAAGCGACGCCCATCTGAACAATCCCGGAACGCCCAACGCCCGCCTGCGGTTTCAAAGGCATTTCCGATACGGTCACGGGGTTCAAGGCGAGAGGGTTTCCTGGTGCGAAGCTGGACGGTTTGGCTGATGTGACCCAGGAAGCCCGTACCGTGTTACGGAGGCGCTCGAGGACTGAAAATCGAGTTTCGCCGGCATCCCCTCGTTCACTGGGTGGCTCGTCCATCGATAACTTGTTCTCTAACGTGTTGTTGTCGCTGCGGCCCGTCCCCGTCAGAAGCCACGAGGGAACGTGCCATTTTCCTTTGATTGATGAGGAAGAGAATGAGTTTCGGAGTGTCCCCTTTTTCCATTTGTAGAGAAGAAGGATTGCTGTGAAAACGAAGGCAACGCTTGCTGTTGGTAATGCCTGTTAGCCTGCTGGACTCCGTGGCCCTCTTGCTATGATTTTCCCCCGAGTCTAGATGGGACTGAGGACATCCCATCTCAGAGTCCTGACGACGAAAAGAATGACTCACCAATAGATCCAATGGCAATACCTCCCATCTGTCCACCTGTCGAGGCTTCTGCCGTTGCTGTTTGGACGGGGTTGGTGACCGGATCAGCGCTTGGAGTGTCCATGGTGAAAACTTGATTGTTCTCCGGCATAGGTGCTACTGCTGCTGCGGGGTTGGCGAAAAATGGCTGGAAGTTTAGGTTGGTGGTCCCCGGCCCGGCCGCAATGGTAGGCACAGCCGTGGGAGCGACGATCGGAGTCGTCGTGTCGGGTAACGGTCTGTTAGGGATGGTATTGATGGTAGAGAACTGGGGTGCCTGTGCTGGAACCGAGGGCACCAGCGTTGCTGTGAATGTTGGACTCTCTTGCTGAGCAGGACCTTTGGTGCCTTCTGGCGCGTCCACCAATGCCAGGCCCTGTCCTTCAGGGGCGTTATTGACTTCTGCTCCGGGGCCTCGGGCGTTGGCGGGAATATTTCCTAGTCCACTTGGAAGACCAAATGACCTGCCCAGTCCGCCGAATCCAGGACGGAACTGTCGTGGGTGACTTTTGTGGGATGCTGGAATCCACATCTTTTGAATTCCTCCTTGACTTTTGGTATTGCTAGATCGGATGAACTGAGTACGAGTCGTAGAAGAGCGCGGTTCGGTTGTCAAAGATAGATAACGAAAGATAATGCACCTTGGCGGGATGTAAGAGAAGAGAATGGTACAAGGCCTTTTTTTTTCTTCTTTGAAAGGGAGAAATAGAGTAGGTCGTTTGAGAAATCTTAAAGTTGCGGTATTACCAGGTCAACGGCGGCTTGTTCTCAGATAAAGTGTAAAGAATGAAAGACAGTCAACCAGTGACGAAGGGAGTACTCCGAAAAAGTGCATACGGGATACCGAGAGAAGAAGGGAGAAGGAAGGAATAAGGAAGAAAGAAAGGGGAAGTGACAGGCCTGGCAATAATATCCATCCCATCCCATATATTTGCTTTTATGCCTATCACTCGATTTCCGGCTGACGCCAGAAACAAAACTCCGGAGAGTCCAGAACTTTGAAAGGGGCCAATTCCATCCCGGAAGAAGGGCAGAAAGATTCCCCCAGAGCGCCAATGATGGCATTCATCCGAAATGGAATCCACTCCCTGCAGCAGAAGGATGCAATGTTCAATGTCCAATAATGCCCGGTAATGTCACAAGGTCTGAGTCACGTCTGTTGATGGTCTGTTCGAGAAGCTCGCGCCCTCTGGGGTCAAAGCACAGTTTGCTCTTTTGCTCTCTTAACTACTGACGTAGAGAGGAGTCTGGGGTTTGAGAATAAAACAGCCAGAGAAGGATAAAATGAGATGAACCTCCAGCCCGTCGATCAATTTGCTGCAATCCGTACCTTGTTTGTATGAAAACAGAGGGAACGGGGATGATCGACCGTCACAATGTCACAGTGTTGGTTCTGACACATGGGCTGTTGCGAAGAGCCGGATACTTGTAGCTGCTCGGGCCGCCTCTCTAAACAAACGCAAGTCATGGGCGGGGAAATAAAAACCCAGGAATTTGGAAGCCGGGCTCATAATCTATGCAGGGCAACAAAGCGGGACAGGACACCCTGCCTTGCACACAGAATGCACAGAATGCATGTCGAGATAAGGCGAGCCCGAAAACGCGAGCCCGAAGCCGTTGCCGTCTCTTGGCTGCATCAATCGATTGTCGCGCGCGCGTGTAGTTAATGGCAAATGAGTGAAAGCCGCTAGAAGCCTTGATCCGATGTCCTGGCCGTCTGAACTTCCGACGAAGAACTATTACAAGTAAACTACGACGTCGAGCAACAGAGCAGGGGTGCCCCCGGTCCGGTCCAGGGGGATGCACCCGAGGACTGGACTGCGGAGTATTACAAGCATAAGCACAAGCACAAGCACAAGCATTTACCCGTCAACTTCAGATGCATAAACAAGTGCCCCCGATTACGTGGGATAATTTAGAAGATAGGTTGTAAACTACTCCGTACATTCATTTACCCGCATATCCTCCACGATATTCCAGTTTGGGACTGCAATGAAACCAAATAGTATGGAGTAGAAGCAGTCGTGTTGTTGTCCTGGGAACAACGAACTAGACACTATATAAGTTACTTTTAGCTTAGAAATTACAAGCTCAAGAAAAAAGCAACCTGGCGCAGAGGAAGCGCGCCGGGCTCATAACCCGGAGGTCCTCGGATCGAAACCGAGGGTTGCTAAATTTTTTTTCTTTTTACCACCCCATTCCACCCACCATTTTTGCTAATACAAGTAAAGTAGCCTTCGGAGTACAATAAATACAATGATAATGTGCCAAACGGTACCGTGTATTTCTTTCTTTCTTTCTCTCCTTTTTGCATTAACAATAAAAGGTCTAACAATACACACTAAGGCTTCTCAAAAAATATTCCTCTTCAAGTCCCATCAGCCCAGTATTAGCTGTCCTGTCCTGTCCTGTCCTGTTTCATTATTTGTTCCCGTGTTTTGCCAGGGCGAAGAGCCATGTTCAGGGAACACCAAAAGTGGTGGACCGATCAGAGGGAAACCATACTGTGTCGTTCATAGGTGACTATGGATAACCAAAGGGTCTGATGGCACCTCTTCATCCGCACGAGCCCCGTCGGCAGCCTCCTCGCTCAAAGCCTCGCTATTCAGCAGCTCACCGTTGGGGACCGCTTGGGTCCCCCATACACATATGCTTACTCTGACTCTCGCTCCATTGCCCATATCATGGTCACCTATGAGATTGAGCTCGGGAGCTTCCAGGACATTACCAAACGGTATCATGCAGCTGCCCAGCACCTCATCATTGTTGAGGAGAGTGATTGTAGTATCCGGTTGAGCCTTTGCAAGGCCTGGTGTCAGACGAATTCGAAATGCCGCATTGAATATAGGGTTGGTAATATCCGTTCCCGGAGCGTTTGTTTTAATGGCCGTTCGAAAGTCTGGGAGGCCACCAAACCTGACCTTGACATTGGGGCGAAGCGTCTCACGGTCCCCCGGCACTGTCGATGCGCTTGCAACAAGAATTGTCACGAGGCCGACAATCTGCTCTTTATCTACACCATCCGCTTCAAAACTTTCAATGCGAGGAACAAACTCGTGGAACTCGCAACGTAGACAGAGCTTAATAGGAATGCATTCACCATTGTGGGTGAGGCTTAGCACTTCTCTTCCGCCAGCGAGCATTATCTTTCTGAATGTAGTGTTTCCGACACCAACGCTAGAATCCTTTATCATGTTCGCGTCTTGAACTTCCACTTGTATTTGCTGGGCATAGTCGCTGACGAGAAAACAACCTTTTTCGTTCCACATAGGGTTAATATCGTTGTTCCTGGTCGAAGTTCTCCAACGGGCCTCCCCCCCGAAGTCGATACAGCAATATAGGTCCGGGACATCCTTGAAGACATTGAAGAGAAAGAATCCGCCCCTCGGATCTTTGACTCCTTCTGCCTTTTCGACCGTGATGTAGGCGACACCGAGCTGGTATCTGTACGTCTTGAAGAAGTCGTTCTCGGGATCCAGGTTTACGAGAATGCATTTGGGAAGCACACAGAGGGACGTTATTGAATTTCTCAAGAGATTGCGTATAGATTTGCCAATTATAACCATATCGGCAACATTGGCGGCATGTGTAAAGTCGAGTTCGATGAACGGAGGGTTGACAAGGGCAATTTGGACGGCGCCGATCTATTGTTTTGGGAGGGAAGGGGGAAAAAAGTATCAGTAGATGGCCCTGAATAGTCACCTACAGAGACCCTTTATCGGTGTATCTGGAAAGAGAAAGAAACTGCGACACTCACGAGCGGCATGTCATTCTTGAGAGGGCAGAGTAAAATATCAGCTGTGCCCCGGAATTTCACGGCTTTAATCCCCTACAACTCGAGCGAAAAGTCAATTCTGTACGAGAGCAAGGTGTCTTGGCACGAGAACATACGACTTTCAACATAAAGGTCGAGAGCTCGAAATCGCATTCT
This sequence comes from Graphium sp. VPRI43844, assembly GCA_019925285.1. NCBI lineage: Eukaryota > Fungi > Ascomycota > Sordariomycetes > Microascales > Graphiaceae > Graphium > Graphium sp. VPRI43844. Next base: position 64,472 of record JADHKT010000066.1, read on the forward strand.
CCGTCCCATTCGATATCCAAGTTAATTTTGATACCCTCGTTTCTCGTCTTGTGAACATCTGCGTTCAGAAATCGAATGGGTGTCTTCCCTAGCTCGGCCTTGGTCAAGGCCACAGATTTAAACCACTTGGGGAGGGAGGCGGACAAAATCGGTGGTGCGGCGTTTTTCAATGTTTTTTCTCCCACTAAACATATGTTGGGCCATAGTGATTTGACGATATCGTTGATGTATCCTGCACCAAGCAAGCTGATAGTTAGAAAAAGGTAATCGGGGTACCATAAAATATACATTTCTACACACCGACTGTCTCCGAGCCTCCGGATTCGGTTAGCTTATCTCTGATAGAAGCCATCTTTGTCGAATGAGACGCGTTGCATTAGGTACGCGAAACCCAGGGTCATGAGTCGATACTCGCATCAAGGGAGAGAAGAGACAAATCAAGAATAAATAGTTTAAAAATCAAATGAGAGAGTCGTTTCCCCCCCTTTCCTCCCCTTTCCTCCCCTTTCCGCCCCTCCCCCTCACCTTCTTTCTGCTATTGGAGTGGTATCCAACACCTTCCATCTTCGGAGGATGCTGCCATATGAGCATTTTCAACCGAAGAAGTAAGCATCGCTCTGTACTCCGTACAGCACTGCCGACTCTCAGAATTTATAGATCCGGCCCTTCATGCCACCGTAGCAGATTCTCCTCCACCTAAATTTAGATGGGGGAGGGAGAAGATGGGAAGGTGGGAAGGTGGTTCTTTGAATGCACTCCATCGCGAAGCCAAAAGTACGATCCTAGTTTCCTCAATGTTTAATGAAACCAGAGTCTGGTGAGACAAAACGGAAGGATGGGAGTCCAGCCTGCTTCTTGAAGGTACAAGGCGTCACCCTCATTGGACCTGCTGTCTTGATATCGCATATGCTGAATATTATATTTGCCATCCGGTGGATTGGGGGGGGGTTTTTTTTTTTCCCGGTCTGTTGCAGTTGGCTTGTCGGGTGCCTGCGTGGTGCAATATCTCCACTGGAATGTTACAAGTACGGCCAAGACCCAGGCCGCCTCCTTCGACCGCTCAGGAAGGAAGGCGCCGCCCCACAGGCAGGAATAAAGGGATCACCGAGACCCACAGGTGGATCACCGCGATCCAAGGGAGGATGGGAGCATATCTGTGGCGATTCATAGGATGAATCAGCGCAACCACGCTGTGCGAGCACACTGCTGAGAGACCATAATGTGTATTGTGCTCTCTCCACCATGATCTGAGTGTGTGCGAGAAAATGGGGAAAGAGAGTGGTGCCTGAGGCGCCAATCTATCTAGATCACGTAGCTGGTGCCGTGGCAATATCACCGTGATCCCAGGGATGATATCACCGTGATCCAAGGGAGGATATCACCATGATTCAAGGGATACAAGGACAGAGGCCAGTGATCCAAGTAATCTCTTATCTCTATATAAACTACGCTCCCTACCCAGATAGATAGGACTCTGAAGAACGCTCTTCAGTAGTCAACACACATTGAAATCAGAAACACCTTCTTACATTCACCCAGGCACCCTGTTCGCGAACCACTTTTAGAAGACAACTACTTTGCTCAATTGGCGGCCACCACTTTCCCATTTCAGAAAACCCCAATACGACGCTTGACCCTCGATACCCTGTATCTAGGAACCCGGTTCGTTACACTGAACCTGCACACATACTATAAACACTGGAGTCGACAATCATCCAGCACAGACCAGCAACCAGTCAATGATGAGATGAAATAGACGCCGTATTGCTTGGGTAATTGACGCTGTCCTCGAAAACATATACGGAGTACAGTCGCATATAGCCAGTACTGTCATTTCTTCTATCTCCTTTTGCTTTAGTCGCCTTGTCTTCCATAACCCCTTTCTTATTTTCTTCCTCCTCTCTTTTTTATTCATTTGGCTGCAATGAACGCCAGTTTACAGGATAAGCATGAAGCAGCCGTCCAGCAAATTGCCAAACGGGTCCAGCACTTCCACGCCCTGAAACGACCATTTCGTGTCTATCATGGGTCTACGAACAGCACACGACGCTCAACCCGCAATGTGGAAAATACAGTGGACACGAGCAAGCTTTCGCACGTACTCAATGTCGATGTTTCGTCCCGCACGGTCGTCACTGAGCCCAACGTCCCTATGGATGACCTTGTAGCGGCCACCATGGCACACGGCCTCATTCCATTGGTCGTGATGGAATTCCCAGGCATCACGGCAGGTGGTGGGTTCTCCGGAACGTCTGGAGAAAGTAGTTCGTTTCGGCACGGGTCGTTTGAGAACACTGTGAATTGGATTGAGATCGTGCTCGCTGATGGGACCGTGACACGCGCATCTAGGAACGACAAGGCGGATTTATTCTGGGGCGCAGCGTCGGGATTTGGTACCTTGGGCGTCATTACACTCTTGGAGGTAAACCTTTCTGAGACGGGGTCCATTGTAGAACTTGAATACTCGCATTGCGATGGAATCCGGCAAGCCATCCAAAAGATTCAGAAAGAGATTGCCGAGGAGAGGAATGATTACGTGGATGGGATCATGTTCGCGCCCGATTCAGTCGTGGTATGTTTTGGCCGGCGAGTGGACTCCGTACCTGCTGGGGCCAAGGTTCGACGCTTTTCGCGAGCTCGTGATCCATGGTTTTATGTGCACGCACAAAGGGTCTGTAACGACGTTGCGCGGATGTCCCGATCTCAAGTTCCGTCCTCTTTGGAAGAAAGCGCATCCACCACAACAGTAAAGGACTATATTCCTTTGCGAGACTATCTTTTCCGGTACGACCGTGGTGCCTTTTGGGCCGCACGGTATTCCTTCTCATATTTCCTCACTCCATTCAACAGAGTGACGAGGTTTCTTTTGGACCCCTTTATGCACACCCGTGTTCTCTACCGCGGTTTGCATCATAGCGGCTTATCAGACTTTTACATGGTGCAGGATGTTGGTGTCCCATATGCGTCGGCCGAACAATTCCACGACTGGCTGCGCCAAAAGTACAATATTTACCCACTCTGGCTTTGCCCCCTGAGTGTGTCTCGCGACACACCGAATTCAAATCACGGCCTCCATGCGGAGTTCGGCCAGCCGCCCGAAGGAACTGCGCCGATGTCACAATCCACAACCACGGTTAGAGATACAGAGCCTCCATTTTCTCGACGAGAATTGCTTAACTTTGGGATCTGGGGTCCCTTGTCACGAAATCGCCACGAGGCGGTCTTGAAGAACCGCGATCTTGAGTTCCAGGTTGCCCATTTAGGGGGGAAGAAGTGGCTCTACAGTGAAGCCTTTTATACGGAAGATGAATTCTGGTCCATTTACGATCGCGCGGCTTATGACTCCCTGAGAGAAAAGTATGGCGCCTCGTATCTTCCGGACGTCTTCGCGAAGTTGAATGTCAAGTTACAGAGCAATGAGGCCGGGAAGAAGGTTTCTCCTGGCTCCCTAATCAGAGGGAAAATATCCGATATCTGGCCCATTCGAGGACTGTATGGTGTCTGGAGTGTTGTCAGGGGAAAGCAATATTTAATGCGCAAGACAAAGGTTGCTGAAGAGGATGTAGGCAGGGCAAAGGATCCATAAGGGGGGGGCTAGGCTGTACTCCGTAGACTGCAGTAAAAAAAAAGTCTACCAGTTCTCCCATTCTTTCCATATATTTTTCTATTCCTGGAAAATATACAGATATTCAAAGTAGACAGACAGACACAAGATAATGATTTTTATCCAAAAAAATAAAAAAAAAAGTTGGACTCGGCGAGGATCGAACTCGCGACCTATGCATGGCCATAAACTCCCAAGGGATTTGAAAGTATCTATTGACTGTTAGTAAGTAGTAAAGTGACATTGATGTTGGCGCAAAAACCTACAAGAGCATTGCGGTAACCACTCCGCTACGAGACCGTCCAATTGTCGAAAACTCGTCCCGAGAAAAGCACTTTAGTAGTTTCTATTGCTGACCATGACTCATGACCACTATCATCTCGAGCCACAAAGGACAAAGACGCTTTAGGCATTTCATTTTTCTTCCCTAATCATGTGCACTTTGAAATATCTTGGATGCCATCATGTATTTGGCTTAGTTATTTTATACTGATCAAACTGCGTAGGAGAAATCCGTGATATATTTACGACTGTTACGTTGCATTGCATTATTGCGTCTTATCTTTTGGCTTTTCATCGCGAGATCTATTCTACTTGCAAGAAGGTAATTTCACGTTGCTCTTCCAAGTCCCAAGACGAGGCTGGTAGGGGTTCTTTCTTTTTTCCAAAAAACAAAGTCTGGTCTGTTACTACAAGCCGTAAATTCTAACCTTGTCGCACGGGTCAGTTGTGCGATGCACCGATATTGCGACACCAATCCCGACCCTGTGATACTTGCCAGTTGCAGAGCCTCACCTCAAGCACGATGCTGATCAATCCTGCAATACATATACCTCCGCTATCGCTTACGCTTGTTGCCCCCAAGCTAAACTCGCGATCAGAAATGGGTACCTCCTCTAGAATCTTTGCGAAGCAATTCACATATACGGCACCCCCGAGTAAACCTTCCCAGAAAATGATAGCGAAAACTATATAAACCGAGGGAATATAGAACAGAATGGCGTGCAAAGTCAGAAGGATGAGGTTTCCAACCTGTAGAAATGAAGGTAGATAGAGTTGTCTGAGTCGAATAAATGGAGTAGAAGAGCGCGATATAAACACGCCCAATTGGTATAAGAAGCCATAGAAAGGGTAGAACTCCCGCAGCGCTTTGAATGGCGATTGTTCCAATGGGAAAAGAAGAGTCGGCACGACGCCTTGGTTGATGGTGTACTCGGCAACGTAAACGAGAAGGAGGGGGATCATATAAGGCACTACCAGGTTGCGAGCACGCCGTAGATTGGCACGAAAGCCGGTGTGAGCCTCCGAGTGAGTCGAATACGCGGTTGCAGCGACAGAAGGACCGGGAGCCAAAAGGGCTGATGATGCTGCACTGGTGTTGAGGGCATTGGCTTCATCCTCGTCGAGATCTTGTTCGATATCCACGACGGGAACAGCCGAATACGTCTTGTGCGATGGACTTTGACGGAGGGGGCCTTTTGGCAAGATGCCAAAGAAGGCAATGAACATGACAACTGGAAGGCATGCGGAAAAGAGGAGGCTGTTCCGTACAGAGATACTTAGCCAGTCTGTCAAAAGGACGTAGAGTCCAGCGCCAACTAAGCCAGCTGCACCAGTGCCGCTTCCCCATCCAGCCAGGCTCGAATGCCCATAGTAATGCGTCAGTCCCAAAAAGCTGAGCTCGCCTCCGCCACTGCTCAAGGATGCGATGATGACGCCAATCATCTTGACTCCGACAGATTGGGTACGAGGCGTCAAGGCAACCATGAGCATGCCTGTTGACGACAGCGCAATAAAGGCGAGCACGCGTTGCCAATATGGGATTTTGTGGATGAAGTATGGGGCCACTAGCTTGGTAATGAACGATGGCATGACATCGGCGAGGAGGACAACACCCTTCGGAACGTCTCCGACGAGATCTTGGGCTGCGGAGAGGATGATGACGTAGAGGACATTGTTGATAAGGCCTATCCGCACATTGCTGTTAGAGAGGGGAAACACGAGAGAAAAATGGAAGGCAGGAATAATTACCGAAGAGCCCAAAGGCAACAACGACGGGGAATCTTTCATCGCTAACAAGGGCTGAAAGCCGAGACCGATATCGTGACCAAGTGGATGACGGCGTTCCAGGAAGCGGCAGTAGGCCAGACGAAGAAGGCGAGGAATCGAGCGTCATGGCTGGTTTCGGTGGTAGATTAAGAGAAATAATGATCGGCTATGCTTTTCAGAGCCCATGCCGTTAGCGATCTGAACCTTTGGTTGCTCATATGTAAACGGATCAAGTTGATGTTAGGGCACCTGAATAGCAGGAATCGCTATTGTTGGCACATTGCTGAGCACAGCCAGCCAGTAGTATTAGTAAAAGTGGAGATCCCTGGGAGGGAAGCCTCGTTTCGTCAAACAACTCTGTACACCCGGCACGAAAAACAGACCAGCAAACAGTTGAAGGGTTCTTTTATGCGTATTTCCATAAAAAAGAAAAACAATAAAATTGTCGAAAGTAAAAGATGCGAATAGCTTGAGGGCATTATATTTGGTGAGCTGCTACAATCCATCCCTAACTCAATGGCCTGGCTGGCCAGCCTACTTGGGTAATCCACCAAACAGCTAACTATAATTAGGGTGCGGAATTGGCCCCAGTTCTCCAAATGACACTAAAAAAACCGCTAACATGAGAAGTACTCCGTAGAAATCGTAAACCATCAAGCATTAGCCGAATTAAAGAGACATCCAAGACTAGGAGAGAAAAGAGAAAAGAGAAAAGAGAAAAGAGAAGAGAGGCACAGCCGGTTATCCTTCGCGGTCTATGATGCTCTGGACGATTCGACTACATTCGGCCGGGTCATCAAAGACATGCCAAACGTCCTTTGGGACATGTTCAAAAGCCTCCTCGAATCGTTTTGGCTCGTTCTTCTCTTTGATTCCAACAGCTTCAATCTCATCAGCTCGTCGGATGAGAATGCCCTTGATCCATTTCGGATGTTCACGGTATACCCCGCCGTAAGCTTCTGGATCCGATTGTGTCGAGTCGCCGATGAGAATCATTTTCCGCTTCGGAAGCCAGGAGTGGATCTTGCGTAGTCGGTCGGCTTTGTAGCCCTCCGTACCCTTCGTGAGAGAAGTGAGGAGGCCAGAAATCGTTTTCCAGCTAGCGTCACGCAGGATGATGGTACCGTGTGGGAAGTGATTATCGCGGAACTGGCGTAAGAAAGGATATAGGTTGTATGGGGACGCCGACAGGTAGAACCATGGAGTGTCTTCCGGAAACATCGATGCCAGTTCTGCGTAGAGTTCGGGCATACCCTTGATGGGTGTCGGTTCGTTGACAAAGGTTTCGCGTAGAATTCCAGTGGGATCGCTCGTCATGGTTACCTTAATCGTGTCATCGATGTCTAAACAAGTTATTAGAGTGCTGGCTAGAAACAAGATGGTAACATAGCCTTGGACAATCGCACCTGATATTAGCCCCCAGCCCTCACAGCCAGTGTAATGCGTCAACCCTTCTAAAAGGCCAGTTGTGCGACTCGGCGCCTTGCAAACGGTCTTCACAACAGACCCTTCACTACCTTGCGAAAGCTTGAGAATATCGCTCGACATTCCATTCGGGCCCGTAGGTCCAAGTTTGAGTTCCTGCCCTTCGTGCACTACCCTTGGCTGTCGACCTGGCCTAATATCCCAGAGAAACGGCAGCAACCTCTCCTCGATAGTTTTGTACTCGGCTGCTTCGTCTGCAAGTCCAAGCACTCGCGCGATTACCGTGACCACTTCGACTAGACTACATTTCGGCTCGCGCTCAAAAACGGCGGAGACGAACTCAGCATTCCATGAGCCGAAACGTTCAGATTTGAAAGCAGTATTGTCAAAAATCCAGACGACGTCATCGTGAACGATCGGTTTTGGGAGCGGATTTCGGCTGCCTAGGTAAGATAGGACAGAGCTCGGATTGAGTAGAGTAGAAATCGTAGGCGCAACGAGGAGTTTGGGATCGGGTAGCTTCGACTCGATCTCCTCGAAATTTTTTTCTTTGCGTGTTCGAAGTTGCATTCTGTCAGCCAGCAAAGCTGTTGTGTGGGCATTGAGTCCTGCCATCTTGTAGGCTTCGGGAATATGCTTAGCCTTCGGATCTCAAATCTAATATAATATCAAAGCATTTTCGGTTAAGTTCTCAACGTGGCTGGAACAGCAATCTTGTCACGACTGAACTTGTTGGGTGTGAGCCTTCGGGCTAAAAAATCAGTGTCATGGGATGGATCTTGAATCCCAAGTGACCAGCATAGGGCGGCGCAGCGAGTCCATTTATACATGCTTGTGATCGACCGTGCAGGCAGACTAGCCACCTTCCCTAGCAAAATTTGGCACAAGCGTACTTGAGCTGAGGCTGCGAGTGGTAGTGATGGCGCTGCATGATCTCATGGGGGTTGAACAGGGGGGGGGGGGCGTGGTCAGAGGTCATGCGACACAGCTACGCTCCCAAGTATCTATCCAGTGCGAATGACAGTTGCGTAGCAAGGTAAAGGGGGGCAAATAGAAAAAGAAAATAAGCATCTTGGCGAGACGTCTTTTTTTCGTTTTTTTTTTTTTTTCAATCTCGCAGATGTGCACAGCACTTCACTTCCCTTTACTTCTTCCCCTTTGGGAGTTCAGCTGTAGTGGAGATAAGCCGATGATGTATTTATGTACTCCGTACTCCAAGAACACCGATCCATACCGACCAAGCTACGCCTGTATAATAAGTACACATAGAGACAGGAGAAAATAACATAAAAATGGACGGAGAAAAAGAAAATAGGTGTGCGCAAGTCGGGACCTTCTAGGTGTTTGCTATCATTATGGCAACTTCCTAAGCTTCTCCCTCTTTCGATGGTCGCGTCTACGCAAACCCGTCAGCTTCGCACCATCAGGCTTAGCCACACTCGAGTCGGCAGGTATTAAGTCGGCAGGTCTTGAAGTGGTATCAGTCTTGTTGGTGCCCAGTCCCGTGTCTTCTTGGGAAAGAGAGAGGGTGGAGTCCTCTAGAAGCAGTATATCGCGAGCAAGCAAAGAGGCAAGCTGTCCGAATTCCTGGATGACGCGATGGTTCACTGTAAATGGTGTGGAGAACAAGTGATCTTGAGGATGTTTGCACTCCTCGGAACGTACAAGAGCTTCGGGGATATCCTCCGAATCAAAGGATGGACGGATCAGACAGGGTTCATCGACGGTGGGAAAATGAACCGAGTGGTTAGAGGGCCGCGCACCTAGGCCGTTGGCATCCGTCACATTCGAACGCCGCATCTGTTTCTCGATAATGGGATCAATGATAAAATACGAACCGTCGTAGACGAGTCCAAGCCGTCGGGGATATGGCGCGTATACGACGGTCGGTAGACCGGATTGGTCTTTTCCACGTTTGCTGATGAAAGGAGCTACAGCCTTATGATCCTTTTCATCTTCGGTATGTATCGGGACGTATTTAGAAAGGTCATGCAGTTCTGGACTGTCGGGGGGTGGCAACTTTTCCCACCTCGCCACCTGTTCGTCGATAGCTTGATTCCACCAGCTGGCGAGGAACGCGGCATTCCGCATCTGCTCAGCTTTAGAATGAGGTTGGGGAGGTTCTGGCCTCATAGAGGTCCATCCGGGGAGTACTGTGATATCAAATACTCGAGGGATCAAGATACGAAAGGCCTCCGTTTCTTGTCTGGACTTTTTGAGTGGTGCCCGGGTGAGCAGCTTCTCTAAGACTTCGTCATCCGAATACGCCCAGAAGTCAGAAAAAGCTGGCGAGTCTTCCTTAATAGATTCAGCGTAGAGTCTTTCGATTTGGGAGAAAAGGTGAAAGATCATGGAGTCGATAATAGCCTTGCCAACAAGTCGAGGGAAAGCGGCAATGTTCCAAATATCCCAAGTCCCGAAACTGAATACCCATAACGTCTCCTTTGGTGGATATTCCGGAGCTGGTTGCTGTAAAAACTTGGTCACCTGCTCGACAAGATCTTCCTGATCTGGGACGGGAAATTGATCAAGGAGAAAGGAATAATTCTGTCCCGGCGCAAGGTTTGATGGTAGGCTGGTCGTTATAGTATGTAACATCGCCTGATACACTTTATTGGAGGTAAGAGAAAAACCTGGCCTTGCGAGGTCCGGTTGGGGTACAAAAGATTTGTAGTCGGAGCAATGTAGCTAGGCGCAAATACTGGTTAGAATAATGTCATAAGGCGCAACGAGAGATTTATGCTCGGTGGTAGGTAAGAAGGGGGGGGATGCATCAAGCTCACCTGCTCGCAAACGATCTCGGTCCAGCTTTTTCCTGCAGCATTGCCTGGTATCGCCGGCGATGATGTCGCCATGTCTGCGCTACCAAACACAACGACACGGAGGCCGCCACCCTTCTCGTCGAAATTGCTCCCTTGCGACCAAGTCGGCCAGGAGAGCAGTTGTATCTGACGCTTTCCAAACAGAATGTCTAACATCGCGGGCGGGATCATGAACGTCCCAAGTATCATTAGGCATAGTGCGAAGATGAGCAGGAGTCGAGGCCCGAGCCTGGAGAGCCGGTTCATAAAGAAGGCAGCCAAGGCCCAGCCTCTGCTCTGCCACCCCCTGCGGGTGCCGCCACCATAGGAATCGAGTAAAAAGTGATCGCGGATCATGAGTACGGTTATCGGAGGTGTACGTTGTGGCCTGTTGAGATATCGGGCGGCGTTGAACTCGAAATGGGTTCGATTTTCGATCAGGTCGCCGAGGTCGGTTGGTTTAGCATTGCAGACGAAGCGTGGAAATGATCCCGCGCGAACAAGCAGGTCTGTATTATAGAAATTAGTTATACCGTCGACCAAAGTGGTACACTAGCTTCTATTGAAGATACTGTCGATCCATCCAAAAGGTGGAATACTGACCAGACCGGCGTGGCTCTATCTATAACCTTGACAAGTCGGAAAGGATACTGGTACCGAGATTCGGATTTTGCCTGCCTTTGATTGTATTTTCCTGGCTTTTGTCGGATTCAATTTGAGCTTCTCGTCTACGATTTCCACACGACAGCTTTCTAATGAGATGGGTGTATGTGTATGCGTATGTCTGTCTTAGAGAGGAGTGATGCTCAAGAATCGCACATTCACCAAGAAGAGAAGGAATGAAAATTAGAATTTGCGGACTTTTCGAGCGACGCTCGAAAAACCAACTGTCAAGCAACAGCCAACAAAAGATGAGACACTGCAGAGTTGCCCCCTTTTTCAGAAACTAAGACTTCAAGATCTTCAAATCGTATCTAGGCCGAGAAACATTCCCACATTCCACCTCTCCCCCCACCTACATGTACCGAGTATCCGTACTATTTACACCTAGTCGTCACCGTCGAACTACTTTCCGGCGAATGATTTACCGCTAATGGAATATAAACAGAGTCTACTCCGTAAATTTCCACTACTAGTCTAGAAATTATTGAAGAGCAGGGGTTGAATACTTGTAGTGAATTCATGGAATGAGACATGTTGCCACTCGTTCGTAGCTCCCAAAAGCCAAGCGACACCTATCATTACTTGAAAATCAACTGATGTTGAAAGATAACTGGAAAGCCTCTGCGTTTGTGGCCCCATGGGAGGATGGCCGGAAGGGAACCATCGCTGACACAATGTCCTCTCTCGTCATACTTGTATGTAATTGTTTCGAATACTTGTAGCCACGCCAGCTCTTGACTGTTGCAACATTTTGAGATCCAAGATGCGGAGCCAGCGGGTGGATCCGAAGGAGAAGATCGACGCGCACGGGGTTCCGCTTCCCCAAAGGGTCAAGTCTTGGGGGGGAGGGGGGCGCTTGGCAGGGTTGTCCAGGGTCGAGAAGCTGTCCGTCTACGGAGTATTACGTCGCGTCGTCGTCGTCAGCTAAGCTGATCTTGTTTCGACCAAAGAACGGAATGTGGATCTTATGTTTACAAGCTACTCGCATGCTCGTTCCGTGTACGGAGTACTCCGTACTATGTACTACTCCGTATTCATGTAATATTCGTGCTCCAAACAGACAAGTCCATCCTTCTCTACGGAGTATTTTACTCCGTAAATGTGTCCTACCGACCAGCAAAGCAAATCTTGTCGAGGCAGGATTCTGCAAAGTCGCCTTTTCCCCTCAAGGTCGGGTTTGCACAAAGTAGGAAAATGAGAGACAGAGGAAAAGGAAAGAGATGGAAGATGTGATGGATCGACATGATGCGAATTTTTGCCATGTAGCAAGATACCCTCACAGACGCTGTTGAACTTGACAGTGGTGATGACGGTCCGAATTTTGTGGCCACAAGCAAAGGCCAGCCAGCCAGCAAAACTAAAATACAGTGGTGAAAGACAAGTGAAACACCCATTTAGCTATTACTGATTCAGGGCCGTCACAATTAAAATAGGAACCCTAAAACAGCCCTGGTGGACGATCCACTAATAAATGTTGTCCGGTTATTCAAACGAACGATCTACAGAAGGCAAAGCACTATTAAGACGCCATATCACTCGTAAACTACTCCGTACAAAACAAAGAAACGAGAGAAAACGGGTATTACGTGTATTACCCAAAATAATTAACTAAACAGGCCTCTAAGCACGCTGTTTTAAACCCCCTGTTTACACACGGTCGTCGTGCCAAGCCCCAGGCCGGCCCCCTTCGTCCCATGGCCTCCATGTAGGATTTTTAAAGTCGACAAGACATTTTACCTCTTTCGGCGGCCCCGCCCACTCAATATTCCACGAATCCAGTGCCTCGGTCTTGTTCACCCAATCTGTGACATACCCCTTGGCCTTCTTAATCGCCGCCCCCTTCTTGTCATCATACTCAAGATTCACCGAGGGCACGATGGCGATACGACCTGAGCCCTCCAACCACATGTCCTTGCAGAACAACTGCGGCTCGCCCTGAAAACACTCGTCTGGCGTCGATATCCGGAAGCGGATTGACCCTTCCGTGAGAGGCCGAGCATCGAATACCGCCGCGCCGTTCCAGCAAGAGAAGACCTGGAATGGTTTGCCAGCTTCGTAGCGTTCCTTCGTCGCCTCCGCGTTCCAGAACAAGTTGTCGGCCAGGTCCCAACTGCCATCGACGGGGAAGTCGAAGAAAGAGTCGCCCGCTATCGTACGGGCAATCCAAACGTCGTAAAATGTTGGGTTTTTCTTCACATGGGTCCAATCCATTCCGCACACCATGTCGGCGCCCAAGGTCACGCGCTGGTGCACGAGTTCCAATATATCTTCCTCGCAGGCGGCTACGTCGTTGAGGAAGATGACTGTGGTGTTTCTTCCAAATGCTCTTGCATTGCTCGTCAACGGCTCTATTGCTTGGTTTCGAAGTTTTGCGAGCCGGCCGATGCGGTCTTCGACCGACGGATCTAGATCGCTCTGTTTAAAGTGATACTTTGCGCCAATCGCTTTGATTCTGGGACCTAACTTCCGAAGGACATCGTCCGAACCGTCCTTTGAGTTTCCTTGCACGACCGAAAGCACGCAGTTTTGTGGTCCTAGGATGCGCATGGCACCCACAATTGATCCCATCAAGCGAGGTAACAGTTCAACTTTGTCGCGGTAGTTGAGGGCAAAAAAATATATGGGCAGCTTTGGCTGGGGCTCTGGCTTTAGATACCCGTATCTCGTCTTGTTCACGGGTGGACACGTCATACGCGGAAGCGTTTTATCTTTTCTGTTCATGATAGAAATGACATATTGCGTGGCATTGACTCGCGGTTCCGTTGAGCTTTCGTGCTGTGACTCGGCCTTGGGTTGTGGAGGTGTCGCCTCAGTTCCGCTCCAGGCGGTACCTGCGTCGACGGTATCATCTGTCGGGATATCCGGGTTGGACTGCTGGCTCGGTATAGATGGGCTGGACTCGACGGGCTGTTGGGCTCTGTCTGCACGCAGATTGATATTAGGTACGGATTGCGCATGAAGGGAAGGGGGCTTCCACATTTTCCACATACAGGGAGAGCCTTTTGAAATGAGCAGCTCGGATCCCCACTGCGATCTAGCAAGCAGGTCATGACCAAGGAAGAGTGAAAATATTATCAGTCCAGCAACCAGTGCTTTTATGAAGCAACCACTCACGAGGGCTGGGTTTCGCGTGCGCGACATGGCCCTGGCCCTCCTGCGCACTCAAGAGCTGTGCGTGGCGATTGCAGCAAAGCGTGGTCCGTCCCCTTTCATGAAAGAAACGACTGTCTCCAAAAAGCAGCCTTGGTCCCCGAAGAAGATATCCTGGATGACGGATTGCCTTGCGAATGCAATTATCCCTCGACTGGTCGAAAATGAGCCAATACCCCCCCACCCCTTTTTTTTTTTTGTTCTCCTTTGACCTTGGTGTTCCCAGCTCAGGACTCCACCGGCATCATGCCCCTTGTCCTAGAACACTTTTTTCCCCCAAAGGTCTTTTTCCCGAGGCTTTACTTTAATTGGGGATTTCAGGTCGTATTAATAGTCTCAAGAACCCAATCTGGCCGCACGCCAGGCCAATGATACCAGTTCGCGATGAGCAAGGATCCAGCCAAAGTGGAGTTTGGTTCTCGCGATGGAAATTGGCAAATTTAGAGAGTTTTATCAAGGCTCTGAAACTGCCGGTTTCTCATACCAAGGATTCTTCGTTACACAGTAACGCCCTAGTTTGGCTGTACTCGGTAGATTCCTGAAGAACGAGTAACTGTTTCCATTCTGTCTTCTGTTTGATTGGATGACTCGTCATTTGTCCAAGCCTGACTAGGAACTGGACCAAGGCCAGCCATTAAGTGGCCGAAAACAGAAGGCGGTGTAATGTATGTACAATGTGGGAAATAATGCAGTGTGGAAGAGAAAGTTTGGACAAGAATAGTACGGAGTAGGCAAAACCACAGTGCCTTGATCATTGTGTTTTCTGTACAACCACGAGCCACATGGTCCCAACAGCCAGGTCGAGCGTCCCAGCATCGTCAAGTTCCAAATGTGCAATGTCGCCCTCGAGCTGCCTGAGCTGTTCCGCAGAAGATGCATTGGTGGTATAAGCTTTTCGCAGCAATGCTCCCTCGGACATACCGAGACTCGACTCAAGCTGAGAAGTATTACCCATTAACCGCGCCTCAAGCCCGCGCTCGTTAAGCCACTTGGCGTTTGTAACGAGAAGATAATTCTCTACGCGTCCGCGTGGCGTTATCGCCCTCCTTGTGAAAAGAGAGATGGCTGCCTTGCCTGATAGTGTGAGGGTCGCATTCACGGCCCTTACTGCTGTTCCAACTCCTAACGAAGCTGCCCCTCCCACAACACCGACGGCGGCCCCTACAATATTCCCCTCTTTCGCGCGGGAGGTGATGCGATCGCCAACAAACTTGGCGTGCGACGCAACGCCTTGGCCGAACTGCTTCCCCACACTCACGTGTGCATCGCCTATATCCTTCGCCATTTCGCTCGCGTGGCTGATTGCGCGCTCGGAGACTTTGGCTGTCAAAAATCCGGACAGCGTATCGATGAATGAAAGCCATGACTCGCGTGGAATGCCATAGGACAGCAGTGCGGGAGAGTACACTTGAAGAAAAGGGGACGCTTCAACGGGAAGTTTCTGCGGGACCGCGACCGGCTTCCACTTCGGCGCATCATCTGCGTTGTATGTAGGGAGGTTTGCATTTGACGGGAAATTGAAGGGTGCTTCGATGGTAGGGATGTTTGCCTGGGACGATGTTGGCAGCGAGGGTTGAGGGGTTCCGTCTGTAGGAAGAGGCTCGGGCGGCAGCTGGCTATAGGTTGGAAGTTCTTCTTCAGCAGAAGCAGAAGCAGATTGAGCAGCGTTTGCTCTTCTTTCCTGTTCAGCTTCTTGTGAAGTGCCCATGGTGTCTTGTGTCTTGTGTCTTGTCTGTCTTCAATGTCAATGTAAGTAAAGAAACGAGTGTACAGATAGGCCAGTGGTTTTACAACCAATTCAATACGTGTAACAACGAGTTCGCCGATGCGTGGTTTCAACAAGTTAGATGATCCTGTCTGGCAAATGCGACATACAAGTATTTGTAGATGATGGAAGCCTAGGAGGGTGCGGTGGGGTCGACCAACCACAGAACAGAACAGACCTAATGACGCGGTGATCATGAAAAATTGAAGGAGACTAACAGAGGCGAAGCAGGAATACGGAGTAATACTTGTACAGCAGAAAACAAAAACATCCTAATACCGGAACACGGCACTCGAAAGGCTGTGTGGAGACAGGGCAGGGGGCGGCCCATCTACTCCGTAATGTCGCCGGGAAGCTTGATCCTTTTAAACAATTTATACTATACGGAGTACATCGATTCACGTTGCTGAGGGCATCTCAACTTCTGGATAAACCAGATACTTCTATACATTGACTCATACCGATCATCTAATCGTATATATGGATCCAAATGGTACACTACAAATGCGACAGCAATGAATGGTTCTAAGCTCAAACGCCCAACAAATGCAAAATACCATGCTTGCTTGACAAAAAAACACCTCGCAATCAGTCGCCGATGCTGCAAAACATCAAGGTTCCAGCGGGGAATGGGGAATGGGGGATGGGGATGAACTGTAGTAAACACCCGCAGTTCAATTATATCACGGGTGGGAAAGACACCAAAGAGCCGGCAAGGAGATATTCTTCACAGATTGGCCCAGGAAACCGGTCTTTCCCAATCTGACAGAGAGTGGAACGTAATCGAATATCGGGCCTCCAGTCTCCAACTAGGAGCGAAAGGCGCCGCGGCGCTACTTGGTCATCGGAGCCGGCACTGGGTAGCCAAGAGACTTCCCGTCCTGACGCAAGCCATGAGATGCCCCACGGTTCACGTCCACCTGGGATATCAATCAAAGTGCTGATAACGGCTTCCTCAAGTTTTGGCATATGGTCATTGGCGGCGATGGCGAAAGCCATGAGGAGTGGGCGTAAAACCTCGTCATCCGGTATGGTTCGAAACACATCACATGGGAAGAAGCCCAGCGCCCTCATCTCCTCTTCCTCACTGTACAAATCAGGACCGTCGCCGGTGAGTGCGAGAGGCCCTTCGGTGGGCTCCGTATCGGGTATGTCAGGGTCTGTGACCACCGGCTCCAGTTCCTTTAGACTGGGAAGGTTGCTTTTGAAATACCAAGATCCAGATGGGGCAACAATGTCGAAGCGTATTCTAAGACACGCGAGGTTCGGCCAAAAAGCCTCGTTTGTAAGGGATGGCGGCGTGAGGGCCGACGCGTCGATAACGCCAGTCAGAGTCAGGCTGGTGAGAAAGCGCGAAAAGTGGCAGACGGATGAGGACAGGTGATCGAAGGGACTCGGCGACACCAAATCGGGGAGGCGGAAATTCTGGTTCATCGGTGGCTCATGCCAGAAGCGTAGATCGGCGTCTTTTAACAACGGGAGATGGAGACGCTCCATGACAGTGGCAAGACTTTCTCGACTCTTTCGTCGGCGGCCCTCATAGATCCGATCATTATCATTCAGACCCCATCTGATGGATACCAAATTAGGTAGTCGACTAGCAATCTGCGCACATGTGGGCAAATCAAGGTAGCGATTGGCCGGCGCGTTCCGGACGAAAGATCGGACAGACCGAAGCACAGGAAGAAGATGGGGATCTAGGAGACGAACTCTCGAGTACAAGTACCGAGCATTCAGAATGTCGTACCGCTTGCCGAGGGCGGCCTCAAGTCGGCGACTCGCAAGACTCGTTTCGTTGGGGGTGTAGATGTCATCTAGAGCGAGACCGAAGGATAGCGGATGGCCACAGGAAGTCTCCCATTCGGCAATCAGGCCGAAGAGGCGGTGGATGGTCTCGCTAAACGCCACGTCGTTGGCACGGCGTTCCCACTTGCGCTCAAAGCGACCATAGGCGGCCTCATCGTACGAGGGCAAGAGCGGGCGATAGCAAAGGAATCGGAGCCAGCGACGACGGGGCCCGACACACGTGGCCCGGAGGGTGTCCAGGTCGTGGCTGCTCACCGTGAGCTCGGAGAAGGTGTAGCGCTCAATAGCATTCTGCCACCGGCGGTTGATGGTAGCCAGCGGTGGGAGAACGGATCGACTGGGAGCTTGGTGCAAGCCGAAGGGGTCGAAAGAAGGAGGGTCCTCATACCGATCGATATAGGTTACAATGTGGTCAACTAGCTCTTGAGAGAGAAGGTCCATGATCGCGTGCCCATGGGAAAGATGAGAAACGAGGTCGAAGTTGTAGAGTCAAACTAGTAGGACGAGGGTTGTCTGGGGTCGATGTCGGGACGAGCCATGGGGAAAGAAGAGATGGGGAACGAAAAGCTAACGGGAGATGGGGAATGTAGACAATGAATGACATGGAAAGAAGAATGGGAACTAATAGCCCAAGGAGGTGGATGCGAACGAGCTTTTTAACGCTTCCACATTTAACTGGGAATTGGGGGAAGGGGGCGGGGGGCGCTGACTAGGTTGGTATTCCGCCTGGTGGGGATTTTCGGAAGGTGTCAAAAATCCAGGGACGAAGGAAAACAAATCCGATGAGCAAAAATACATGATACTTGATGTCCCATACTCCGTACTCGCACTCATGGTGTTAATTGATACTATGGGAGGATGGGGCAAACTCCACGATCTTGGCGAAAAGGTTTTTTATGGAGATTTACGGAGACCGCCATATTGGAAGAGTTGTGGACTGGGTCTAGACCATTCGGTCTGCAAGGGTGCAGACGAACTGATGCAGCAATGTTGTATTACACTTTTCCCAATTGGGATCAATGGTAGAAAATCGAGATTTATTACGGAGTGTTTACAAGTATTTTAGTCCACTCTTGCTGATTCTTACGGAGTAACTCTAATGGATATTAGTGGGGGCGGTGCAGTAGTGAGTATGTACCAAGTACTAATACGGAGTAGTACGGAGTAGTATGAGCACTACAGTGTGGCTGGAGTATGAGCACTACTCCGTACAGTGTGGCTGGAGAGCTGTAGCTGGGGTGGCATGGTGGGGCCTAATCTGTGTGGTTATTATCACGGTGGTTTTTCGATATGAAAGGAAAGGTCTGACGATTAGCCAGAGAATTGTGAAGATATCTTCGTGACTACAGATGAAATACTTGGAAGATTGCTTGCGTAGCCCACCGATCATGGACTGGCTTAATACTACCGAATGTACGAGTAGTATTAATACGAAAATGGAAGCATCATCAATGTCTCACAGATGAAGGTCGATGCAAATACGGAGTAATACTCCGTACTTTGTACTTCATATTGGGGTATTGCATTAGCATTGCAAGCATTATTGCCACACCCAGGCTCTGCGTAACCGGCGGCCGTCAAGACCAAACACGGGAAGAATATACAGAGTACAGAATAAGAATATAAGCCAATTTCCAGTGAAATGCTAAATAATGCTTTAATAAAGCACATGGCAATTTTGTTCTTTACACAGTACTGCTCCTTACGGAGTATTCATGTTTACATTTACTCCGTACACAACTCTGTACTTGTACACATCTTGAACTAGGTTGACTTTTTGGCTGGCCTTACGGAGTATGTACGGAGCGGTTTACACGTTGTACTTGGGAACCGAGGTGCCACAGTTGGGCAGCAATTGCAGCCCGTTTTTAGGCGATACTCCCTAGACAGGCCCCTAGACAGGCCCCGACACGCTACAACAGCAGGCCTTGACTTCTTTAAACTGTGCGGATGATCCACCGAGCCCACCCATTAGCGCCTTGGAGAATAGCATTTAACTTCACCATGTATTTTTCTGGCATTTTTCCGGCATTTCCCCTGTTGAAATCACTCCGTACGCGCGCTTTTACTACAAAGTACGAAGTAAAAGCTAACCAATTTCTCGACATTGACATCCAATGTACGGAGTACTCCGTAATACGGAGTACCTCTACCCCGTACTACTCCGTATTTAATTCTTAATCAGCCCATGGCATCGCTGTTTGTACCGCATGCCTTTTGACTTGACAATGGCACTCGACCACCCGAAGGAAATGGCCAGGCCTTTAAATTTTTGGTTGGCCAGCGAAAAGAAAAATTCGCCCAGGCTTGCAAGGGCCCTCGTCGACGGGCCGAGCTCGTGAAGCAATCCGAGAGTTTGTGATGTTAATTCCAAGTGCCACACGAAACTTTACCTGTCGTCTTTTGCGGACTACAATCTTGATGTATAATTCCAATGAGGTGCAACACCAGATTCTTCCAAATTTGATAACATCCAGTACTTCACGTAAGTACTTCGTCAAGTCGGCATTCGGGAACGCGATTGCCAGCTTGCCAGCTTACCCATTGGAGTAGTATTTGGTACGACCAAGCATTCTCTCGCACTAAAACTAAGTTTCGCTAGTTTGTCCACCTCCACAAAAAGAAAAGGCATTGCTCTGAGACAAAGCCGTGCTCCGTACGGGGACGGGGACACCGAGCTTATTCGAGGCGGAGATGGCTTGATAGGCTGCTTCTTCCCGCCTTTGAATCAGCCAAGAAGGTGTCTTTTTAAGAAAAAGGACAGTAATGTATATGACAAGGCGGAAAGATGGTATAATAATTATCTGCAGGGCAGGAGACAGACAACGTGATTCAGCCTCTACATAGTTGTACGACGACCAACCTGCTGATAGATGGCTGCCACTAGTAGACACCGGCTTTGGTAGGTGCTAATAAACTCTGGCCTAGTGAGGGCGAGAAGTGATGACCCTCGGTCCCTCCAGCTCTACTATTCCTTTTATATAGTTGATAGCTCGCTGCACGCGACTATTTCAGACCTCAAAAGTTGACTTCTCTCTGCCCAACGCTTCAAAACTTTCTTCAGTTGTAGGTATGTCCTTCTTTTCAGTTTGTCCCAGTAAAGAGGCGATTCCGGTTTTCTTGATCAGCGTTGGCCCTTATCCTTGAATCAAGTGAATTGAATTTAGACTAACGTGAATTAGTTGCGAGGAATCCAGTTGTCTGACGTCGTTCGACCAAGTGAACCGGGAAGCAAATAGTGGTGGAGTAGCAAGCCGACTACGTATTGTTTGCATACTATCCCAATGATACAAAGGACAGGAGTTTGATTACATTGGCCCTTAAATGCCATCTCGAGAGTCTCTAATACATATCCCAAGACTGGATATCACAAGAATGATGCTATTAGATACCAGTACAGGATTCCGTTGCATCTCTTAGCAACATCTCCGATGTCAGATAGCCCAGCTTACACGCCATGGCCTCTACGAACGGAATCATAACCTTTCTCCCGCCCCCGGATGGCTACGTTGTCAACTTTCAAAACCCACCACGTCGTGCCGCAGTTGCCAGTTATTGGGTTGCTGGTTTCGGTACAGGGGTCAGCTTCCTATTTGTTCTTCAACGATTCTATACCCGAATTTTTCTAGTCAAGGGACTACAATTGGATGATTGTGAGCCATCTATGACCCCTTTTCTTTACTCGGCTGTTTGATTTGGTGGATGGCTGTAGTCTATTATTTTGTGGCTGATGATTTTCAACAAACTAGTCTTTCTATTCGTTTCTTGGGTTAGTAACAAGTATTTTCTGGTTTTCTTTCCTCCCTGACGAGTCTCCTTAAGAAAGGGCCTTCATATTCGATTCAAGAAAGCGTGTCTGACATTGCGTTGACATAGATACTTTTGCTCGTCATCATTGGAATTACACTCCGTAAGCAAGAGATATGCCCACCTCCCTGCGGATAGCGTAACTGTTTACTTCGGGGGTTTCTTTCATTTTTTTTTCTTTTTTCGTCGGTAACCCTGGGGCTGTCACAACTAACACCTCAAATCTTAGACATGTTCATCGAGGGGATAGGTGGCGTACATGCTTGGGATATATCCATCGAAGATTACAACCGGTTTCTATTTGTAAAACACCCAGTTCCTTGACAAGGCGTATACAAACTCCCGAGGCGTCTTCAGTACAAAGGCTAACTATACGTGCATCTGGGTGTAGGACGTTTACCTTGCAGCCTTCATCTACCCTGTCTGCACGTCACTCGTCAAGATCTCACTACTCATCTTCTATCTTCGGCTCTCCCCCATGCGATGGTTCCGCCTTTCTGTCTGGATTTCCATGGCTATCATCATCGGGTTTACGATTGCCCTCTTCTTCGCCCTGGTGTTCGCCTGCACCCCTGTAGCTAAGAGTTTCGATGTCACCATCACCAGTGGTTCCTGCGTCAACACACCAGCCCTGTACGTTGCGACAGCGGTAACAAATATCGTCTCGGATCTGATTCTCTTCATTTTACCTATCCCTATGATTTCCAAGCTGCAGATTCCAACAAAGCAAAAACTGGGTTTGGTATTTATCTTCGCGATTGGATCGCTGTGAGTTGTCCTTTCTTCACCTTAAGCATGGGTCCCATACTGGGTTGGACTGAAGCATTTGCCATATTGACCGTTGCACACACACTAGAACCGTCATTACATCAGTTATTCGATTATGCATTTTGCCTCCATTTTTCACCAGCAATGATATCTCTTGGGCCATTGGATACGTTAGTCTATGGATGTGAGAGGCGCCCCGGTATCCAACCCAAACGTTGCAATACTAACACGTACTCTTCCGTCAGTCTCGTCGAATGCAATCTCCTCGTAATCTGTGGAACCATGCCGACTCTCCGCAAATTCGTTAAACACGTTGCCCCCAAAGTCATTGGCAAATATGGGAGTAATAGGTCTCAAAGCCATGAAATTTCGAAGTCAGGAGGGAAAAGGAAGCCCGTGACTTCCCCCCATTCAGGCGAAAACCGTTCAAACTATTCCCCCTTTGTCTTTGAACCGAGTGTACAATCCGTGGTTACAGCAGGAGTCAGCTCTCATGATACTTATTCAATGCGCATTCTAGCCGGAGAAGATTCGCAACCTCAATCTAGGACATCGGATGAAGGGGCCAGCATTCTTAATGGTAGCTGGCGAGTGGGTGTTGATAATGAGCAGGGCGCTCTAGGTTCAGGAGAGATATTGCAAATGAAGACAGTCACGGTTCACTACAGTGATATTAGCGGGGAGCACGATTAGAACTTTATGCATTGTTATGGGGAGATCCTCCAAAGGATTGTGCATATTTCTGGCCTAGATTCCCTATCCCATCCCCACGATGGTCTTGACAAGATAAAGTACCTCGTTGAATGCAGCGCATCGTCAGGTTTCCAGAAGACATCAACCCTGATGACTATTGAAAATCTTCCAGTTCTTAGACTCTTCGTTCCAAAATGATACGAAACTCGAGGGCAAGGAGAAAAGAGTTTAGCAAGAGTTTATCACGATAGATGTGCATTGTTGTTGCCCCAGCGAAGTTAAACCTTTGCCATTGAGTAGAAGTTGTACGTAGACCTGCGGCTGACCTGAGACGGGCCGCCACCTGAGACTACTCCGTACCTGCTGATTCATCATGGTGTGGGGACTTTGGAACGAACCCAGCCCTGTCAAGTCCTGCCAATGTTAGGCACATCCATAATTTTCCCCCCTCCACCTTACCAAATATCAGAGAGCGCTTCAAGAACTCCTTTCTTAACTTGCGCACACCATCATTGGTTCCTAAATTGCAATATTCATCATATCGACCATGTCGCTGTCGACGGAATTCTTGAGTGGCCTGGCCATGTTTCGAGATATGGATAGCCGACGAAATGAGATGATAGCGGAACTCGTCCTTAAATACGAAGATTTGCATACTAAGC
Organism: Graphium sp. VPRI43844; assembly: GCA_019925285.1. NCBI lineage: Eukaryota > Fungi > Ascomycota > Sordariomycetes > Microascales > Graphiaceae > Graphium > Graphium sp. VPRI43844. The sequence goes on from JADHKT010000066.1 coordinate 87,665, forward strand.
ACATACAACTACGTGACGATTTGAATAATGAAATCGAGTCTCGTCGATTATGGCAGCAGAAAGCATCTGCTCAACAGCGCGAACTTATAGATTTTCGCCATTCTATTGTGAGAACCTCCCTCTCTTCCTCCAGCATTCCAGACCGGTCTTCTTCTGCTATATTCTTCTGTGTGACTCGAAAAAAAGACATCCTTCGTACCTCCTACACCTGCCGAAGTTATGGACAGCGCTTGAGCGATGGAGTTGTGTAAATAGCAAACGCAGAGGATATCTTGTCCCGTGTGGACATTGTATCCAGTATTTCCTTCAAGTTTTCTTTTCAACTAACCTGCTTCACCCATCTGAATTAACTGGGTTTTAGGACTCTAATCCTTTTGTATTTGTCATCATAGATGGCGACGGAGCCATCTTCCAAGAAAAATTCCTTCGCGAAGGGAAGGACGGCGGTGCAGAGGCCGCTCACCAACTACAAATAGAGATTCGCAAGCAACTTTCGCAAGATCCAGATGTTAACGTAAGCGACTGGAATATTGTCACCCATGTCGTACTTAACCAGGAAGGCCTTTCCAAAAAGCTACATTCTTGCGGCATCATAGATAACCCAAAAGATTTTGCTGCCTTTGGCAGGGCCTTCGCCCGGACAGGGCCTCTCTTTAGTTTTGTCGACATCGGTGTTGGAAAAGAACAGGCCGACCATAAGATTCGGGAAATGCTACGACTGATGGCCCGGGTAACTCAGTGCAAGCGTATATTCTTTGGCCCATGCCATGATAATGGGTATCTTCCCGTTCTCGAACCATACAAGCGAGATACAACTGTCGCGTCTAAGATAACATTGATAGAAACAACTCCAGCCGAGCCGGGCTTCTATCAATTAGGATTTAATGTTGTTGAATTCAGCAATATCTTCCGCTCAACACCACTACCTGATCGCGCCCCAGCCGGTCCACCCGCAGTCTCTCTTCCGCTCCGCACTCCAGCGACGGTCACGGCACCCAAGACTACTGGAACGAGAGCTGGTACTACTACCGAAAGAAACAGCGGTGGAGCTAGCTATGCCCTGGTAGGCAGGGGCTCGCCAGATACCAAAACCATCAGCATTGCTGCTTCAAAGCGTCCTACTCAGCGATTTTACTTAGTGAATGAGGCCGAGGAGCGCATCGACGTGGATCTACCCAAGATCGACCCTGCTAACGAAAAGAAGTTTTCGGCCCGTATAGCACGACAGGGGAGAAACTTTTGCAACCAGCACCACCTTTCAGGCGAATGTCCAAACGGAAATTCATGCCAGTATGAGCATGGAGATCGTCTGCCACCTGGTGAACTTTTGGTGCTTCGATACAAATCGAGAAGTCTCCCATGTTCGAGCGGATCATATTGTGAGGATGTTTACTGCTCCCATGGGCATCACTGCAAATTCGGAAAACGTTGCGAGCTAGAGATTTGCCGATTCACAGGCTTACACCTAACTGACATGGTATGTCCCCGAGTCTTCCTTCTTCCTAGGTATTAGTATTGGTGTACTAATACATCTTCCCGGCCACCAGCGTCCAGCTCATCGAGTTTACGAAGATGGCCGCATAGAACCTATTCTTAATTAAGTCACCGTACAAGGATACCAAATAAATTTGGACGAGGCTCTTGAAGTCTCCCACGTCTCCTACACCAGGAACTTCAATGGCAGTCTGGACACGATCTTCTAACTATTTTGGATCCCATTCTTCTACCATGTTGTGATAAGATGTATTTGGACAGTTAGGCTGATTCTCTTATCAAAAGACGTATTCATTGGCAAGTCGCCCAGTAGTGGCTACTTCCGAGCCTAAGACTTGTTACCAAAAAATTTAAACGCGTACGTGTAGATACTGACCTGGTGTGATGTTGCGGGGACTGACGAGGAGGACGCTTAGTCAGTACTGAAAAGGTATATAAATTTATTTGACAACCAAATTGATTGGAGTTGGGTTGCCGTAAACGGATCACTTTCTTGCCTTTTACCAGAACGTGCCGTACTGTGCCCACAATACTCCTTTATCCAATCTTTGGGACTCTCGGGTTCGATTCGAGCCGTGAACTTTTTTCCCTTTTTTTTTCTTACCCGAATTTGTGATTTCACCATTTCATTGGAATTACGGTTCCGTTTCCTACTTACTTCTTACTCTTTTGGATTCCCTCTTTTCTCATTTCTAAGAAATTCTTGTAAATATCGAGGTCCTCAAGACTAATGACTGATATTAAGAGTCGTACCATGCATATCCCATGAGCCCCGCATGGTGCTTCATTCACGTACGAGTGAACAGTCGTATTTAATAACCTGGATTGTGAATCAAAAAGTCATGAGCCCTCCTTGTTCCTCTGTCAGATTTCTCTGGGAATATGCAGAGTGCTTGAAGAGCTTTATTTTTTCAGAAAGCGAAGAAAAAAGCTTCTGATACAAACGAATTGATCAATACCTGTAATTTAGTGCTGAGCATAACCTCAATCTCACCTCAGCCCTGTATGAGTAGGAATACGACCAACCCCTCGAAGGGGATCAATGTGCTCGTGTGCACAGATGCTTCATATTATACGAAGTATCCATTGCCCTTTGGAAAGAAATACGGAGCTCGAGATCCGCCGATGGACTGGGACCATCCAGTCGGAAGTTGACATGCTGTGGATCTTGGTTAGAAGGTGGTTCTGTTGTGTGAGTGGCAGACATTACGAGGCCTTGGTGGACTGAACTGGGCGTGGCTCCTTCTTCCAGTGCCAAGTAATTTTGATCTCCAGAGACCCATTTAGCGTGTGGCTGTGTAGCCCCTAGCCCTATGGAGTCCTCTGACGACCCCCAGAATAATCGTATTTAATTCAGGATGAACCCGAGGCTAATACTGGTTTGTTGAAAACTTGCACAGACCAAAGATGGCAAGGATGGCTAAATAGTAAACTAAATTTACATAAATGTTCCCCAGAAACCGCCCTAAACCTCTTTTTTTGAAAAGATTTCTTTGACGAGTGACGAGTCCTCCGTACTACATTCGTACACCGGCCCCGTACCCACACTGTTTGTCTATCATCAATCTAGCTTTATTTACTTGTATTTAGGATAAATGGATACTCTGGGAACACACATTGTCACCAGCCGTCTTCTAATTCAATTTTATGTGAGAATTCGCATCGCATCACGGTCGGCTCCGGCCTCGCTTACTATGATTGATCCTTGGGCGAGGGAAACGTCAGTCAGCCCTAGGTTAGGGCTGGCCAGACATAAAGTAGTTTATTAGCCCAATTATCTAAACTACTACTAAAAAGCCCTACACTATTACCCACTCAGTGAGGGGTCATTGGTGGGGCCGGACGCGACAAGATTTGGATCCTTTCACCCACCACGGCTTTCCATCGATGATCCCTAAATCTTTTCATACTTGTATGTACCTTGTCCCAACCTCAGCCGGCTCTTCCGAAGTTGAGCAAACTACGGAGTACTGGTGAGCTGAACCTGCGTAACACTGCACAGCGACGACGCCTTCATTGGACATGGCACATGCAGTTTTACATGACAGTCTTCAGGACCAGGTGTGTGGAGGGCGCTGTGGCGCACTAGCACCCTCCTTAAGCTATGTAATGAGACAGCGGTGCTCGTGCCGATCCAAGCATCTATTAAACTACAGCTCCTGACTCAATAACACCCCTGGTAAGGCCAGTCAGCCTTGGAAGGCACAAGGGTTTCTAAAGCATTCGCGACACGCCCCCTTTGCCCCTCTGTATTTAGTACTAATTCCGCTGTTCATAGTGGTGCTACAAAGGGCGGACTATTACCGCACTTGTCGCGGTAGTCTAGTTTATTTTCACACCAGTGGGTTTTACCTAAGCACTAAAGTGCTTTTTGTCTGTCACTGCATCCACCTGACTAGATTTCCCCTGGAATCTTCTTCGTTGCGAGGAAGGATTAACCAAATTGTATCTTTGAGGAGACCTGCCTATTTCAGTTACCTCGTGCATCATGAATCCCCCCCTCCTCCTCCATTTTGTTTGGTGCAAAATTGGTTTCTGTAATAACATGGTTTCCCATTTCCCTGCGTTTCTTCCCCGGCCCTGGTTGGGTCTTGTCGAAAGGTCGTTGTGCCCCGAGGTATTTAAGAAACTGCGGAGGACTCGGGGTCCGATGGAGTCTGAGAGCAATCGAGACAGCTCGGGTAAGACGAGGAGGGGTAGGCGTGACAAGCTTGGGTGCGAAGCCCCCGCTAAGGCCCCACCACCCCTTTTCGCTCAGGCCTGAGTCCCGTAACTACTAGCACTAATCTTCAGTCTAATGAATAGTCCATTTTAGCCTAGCTCCGACAGTGCAAGTCCCGGCCGAGATACGGCCCAGTTCGGAGATGGATTCCAAGAGCCAGGGGAATGAAGTGTTGGATTCTTTCAAACTGCTCCATTTACTGAACCAGCAATCACGGAGGCAATGATAGGGCCAAAATTGTCACTCCGTCCTGGCTCGGGTAGTCTTCCCAAACGAGTATCAAGGATATAATAATGTATTGTCAGGGAGCATTCCGTGCATTCATTTTACAGAGTAAATGCCCCGAGGACTGACTCGATCTACGGCAGCTCGCCACATCGATTTTTTTTTTTCGCGAACCGGTGTGTTAAGTGAGAAATTTCGATATTGGTTTCTATCTAAATGGTCAAAAGGAGATGGCCACCTGCACTCTGTGAGTGAGGACCGTTTGGTTGGTTCTTGGCTGCCAAGACTGACTGAATCGTGCAACCTGCAAACTCGCCACTTTACTCCGTACTGTGGATCGAATTCCGAAATTGCACAAGGGGTCAAGAGCTGACACGTTCTCCGCCGCGTCTTCACGATTACGTAGTGCATCCCTCTTTCCGTCCCTCTTTCCGTCTTTTGCTCCGTCTTTTGGATACGGACGTCGACTTTTTAAGGACCTCTTCGACCTCGGCCGTACCAGCTTCAGCTCCCTACTCCGTACGGAGTAATTCCGTGCATACCACCCCCTGCTTTGCCACCCCTTCAACAACGGAAGCTTACTCCGTACTGGCTTAATGGCATGTCGTCGACCTGGAATTCAGCCTTCTCAACCTCCTGTCAACACATGCACCCTTTCGATACCACGTGGGCTGTATCGAATCCATCTTTGATTTGGAGCCAATGAAAATCGCAAACGCTCGTGTGTCGTTGCTCAAATTCACACGACCAGCTGCAGATGGCCAGAGACGTATAGTCCGTAAATTGAGGCGATGGCTGGATGTAGTTTAAATATAAAAATTCGCTAGCCGGCCTTTGCCGTTACAGTAGGGAGTAAGCACTGGTTATGAAATTAATACTTGATCATATGCCTCTGTTCTGTGGACTATTCCAATTGTTGGAGTGCTTTTTTTTTTCTTTGTTCGTCGGGTTCTCTTGTGGGTATCTCGAGATTCCATGACATCAAGGCATTCGCTCGCTTCTGCCTCTTGAGGTGAAGAGAAAAAACAAAAAGCCACGAGTAAGAGTGCGTTTTCGCAAAAAAAAAAGCACTGTTGGGCTACGCTACAAGCAAGTATTTAGGTATTTATTAGTTTGGAGCGGGATGTGGGTTTAGGGTATTACTTGGTGGCCGATTCCCGCCTTGTAATACGTATTACGGAGTACTTTGCACGAGTAATGAGGGGACTGTGGTACAGAATATAATCTGTACTTTGTAATCTTGAGATCTACACGTATTCAAAGAGCAACCATCGACACGTACGGAGTAGAAGTCAAATGTTTCCTCCGTAGATTTGTATCGGACATGGTTACTTAGCATGACAGGTATTCTTCTTGGGATTCTTCAGCCCCACCATGTTTCTTTTCTTACTTGTATTGAATCAAGCAAAGTGTGCCAGCCACGAGACGTGCCAAGACAGAGAGTCATCTGCCGTAAAATGCTTTCTTTGTATGGAGTAGGCGTGGTGGGCGGGAAAAAATTGCTTCACCCATCTGACAAAACACTGTCTTATTACACGTACGAGTAAAGTTTACATCCATCCAGCGTAGTAAACTACTAAGCTAACGGGTTTGGGTCAAATTTAACGAGGTGCCTAGGTAAATCTACGGAGTATGCGTATACATTTTCCGGCTTAGCCTCTGTTCAAAGTAGACTAGTTTATGGCATTCCTTATAATGGAGTACATCATTCCTTTGCAAAATATTGCCCAGGATATCTGCAGCTGGGCGGGTGTTTGGGCGTTTGGATGATATATGATATTGTTAACACCATGCTAATCATTATTACTCCGTACACACTCTCGATGAACGTCGTTTGTAATAAGACTAATCTAATTAAGAAATAATTAAGAAACACATGGATACTCCCCAAGGCTGACGACAGGAATCCAGCGTGGCATTTTCCACTTACTCCATACGCCGTACGGAGTAGTTTACTTCTCCACACCCAGTACTCCGTACTACACACGACAAGACTTCCTTCAATTTGTCTAGGAATGGATTTTTCTTCTTCAAGTCGAATGCTAAGTCGTCGCTTCATCAAGAGTGGACAGACTCAACGTCTGCCCGCTCCACAACACCCCCCCTCTCTCCTTCCCTCAGCTACCTCAACATTTTCGGTGAGCTATGCTTAGACAAAACCTGCAAGAAGGGCAACAGAGGAGTCGGCAAGGGGCAGTTTAACGAACGATTGGTCATGGTACCAAGAAAGCATTGTCCTTGTCTGACACAGTGGTGTCCTCGTTGCAAATCGGACTGCAATTGCTCCGTACATCAATTTGTTCCGAAGGCCGCTTTTAATGCCCGCCCCACCCTTTCTTTCCTTCCTCCCCACTCAATGGGACAGAAGCAGAAACCTAGTAAACTACTATTAAACTACTATTTGTGCCTGGTTGGTCGTGGGACCATCTTCCCTGTTCAATTTGAAAGATGGATGCCTTTCAAACAACCTTGTTCTTTTCTCTCTCTCCCTCTTCGCCTTGCTTCCTCTTTACGAGAAGTTTCTTCCGCAAATGTCAAATGTCAGAAGTCAGAATCGTAAGCAGCGTCTAGCTAGCCCTACGGAGTATTTAAAAGTACCGAGTACTGGGTGCAAGGAGCATCATGGCCGGCCAGGCCAGCCAGCCATAATTCGCTGGAGAGTAGTGCTCAGATGACAGCTTTGAGTAACGGGGGTAAGACAAGTTACGTACATGTAGAAATCAGCAACATCTGTAAACTAATAGTTTACTCCGTACTACAGTCGACCGCCTCCGAAAAGGGATTACGCTGTATTTCCCGCAGGAATTTTTATTCATCGAGGAACCTCAGCCAATGCGAGCCTGGGTGCTTGGTAGCCTGTGTGTCTCTCGTCAAGCCGCCCTAAACCGTTTCAAGGAAACCCTTCCAATAAAACACTACACTTCACTCCGAGCGCCACTGACGTGGCCAGCCAATTTTTTTTCTCTTCTGTTTTCTCCTCGCCTAGCGGGAGGGTGGTAGGGCTGAAAAAAGCCAGCGCGACAGTATGAGCGGTGGTTGGTTGGTGGTCATGGAGGGTGGGCATGGCAAGGATTAACAAACTACGGAGTACATACATACTACTACTCCGTACCCCGTACGTAACCCAGGTATGTTGCTATTTTAACCACTCCACAGGATATATTTACGGAGTATTATGGTATAGTTACGGAGCACCTTGAAGATAAATAGGTAAATATTGCGGTTTTCTCCCGTCCACACCTGTTCCCTACCTGATCTCCAACCTGCGCTTGGGTCGCGCATCTCTGCAGCCGTGGTCCTTTGGGTGGTGTCGGTTCACTTCCAAAGTACTTGCTTTAGCGGTCGGACAGTTCAAGACAGGCATTACTGACTGACTCGCCTGCCACACTGAAAAGCATGGGCTATGTGATGCACGTTTTTGAAATGTTTTTTGAGGGTTCGTTCTCCACCTGCAGCTCCGATCTCGATCGACATATCCATGAGGCTTTGCTAGTGTTGACTAATTACAGGCGACGAGGGCGGAGTGGAAGACTCAGTCTGTCCATATTATTGTACACCCCCCCTCCTCTCCTCTCTCTCAAAAAGTTGCAACCGAGTTGAGGAGCAAGACAACCTCGCTTGGGCCGACGAGAGAGCAAAATTCAAGAAAATAAAACGTACTAGTGGTGTTCTTGTAACTAACCATTTGATTGACGTTAGTGAGGATTTGGTGTGAAACACAGTTATGTCTTCAACATTATCATGGTAAGCATATTCGTTTTGTGCAGGGCTTAGATAGGATCGGCAAAGGCCACAGTAAGACGAAGAGGAAGAAAAAGAGAAACCGAAGCTCAAGCGAGTCCAAGTCTTCGCGATATCGATGACTATTGACGATCCGTTTATTCTGCAAGGATATTGCGGGAAGCGGGCTGACAGAGGGAGAGAACGACAGCATCCTAAGTTTGAGGCTAAGCTAAATGGAGCCTTCTGATATGAAGAAAGAATTTTGGCAGACGCTTATTTTCTTAACCGGCAGGGATAGGTCGCACATTGAATTCACAGGGAAATTAAGGTGTGGCAGACAGGAGACGATGGTATGATCTCATCTACTGATAGAAAAGGAAACGAAAGACTGGAATGCTAGGAAACAAGAGGCTCGAAAGACAGACGGAGTAGTAGGGAGAGGTATGTATGTAGTACATACATATTGTCCTTGGTGTTTTTCACCATTCTTCTTTAAGGGGTTTAAGACTGTTAAAACCCCAGAAACGTTAACTTTCTGAGGTGCACCCCCTGTTAATTTGACATTCATACGGAGTAGTTTAGTTCTAAACTACTTGTACACAGTGAATCGCCCAATTTAGCGCTATGAAGCAATCGTTCACGGAGTCTCGACTCCGATACTGTCTGTCCAAGACGTCAACATCGGGACGCTACCCTCGCATTGGATGGACAAATTAGAGGAGGAAAAAGTCACTCTCCTAAGATTTCTGGTGGCGGCGACATATCGCAGTTCATCCTCGCCGCATGACCTACTCCGTACGTGTAAACTAATACAAAGTACTTGTACGGAGTAGTGTTGACTCTGGACCCTGGATAGCCCACAGGGGATCTGGGGGTAGGCATCATTTGCCTTTGGTTTACCCACTTTTTGAGACTACGGATTGAAAGGATAACAAACCCCTAACCAAGTGGATTGTGCCCTTGTTCCTTGCTGATTACTCTGTTTTGGATTCTGTCTTGGCGAAAGCACTTGACACTCGCCCTCCTACTCCGTATTACCTGTTCGTCCCATTACAAGGATGGTTTTACTACACGTATTGTTCCTGCCGAAGAGGGCCTTTAAGATAGAAAATCCCAACACGTATGGCGCACAGTATGCACAATATTTATACGGAGTATGCTATTGATTTACAAGTATCTAGTAAGAGGTTGTATGTACCAGAGTTTTCTCCATCTCGATCCCTGGTTGGCAGTCGGCCTAGGTCAAACTTGGAGTTCGACCAACTATCGCACTTGTAGCCCTTGAACGCTTCTGCAGAGAGATGATAGCACATAGAAGTTATTGACAAGTACAAGAAAAGGGTTCTTCGTTTTCTCGGGGGGGGGAATTGTGACAAACTCTTTCTAGGTGAGTTGTTGACCACAGTGAATCCTTTTCTTGACAGTCCCTCGAGCTGCCTAAATGGAAGCCGGTTTTATAACAAGAGCAAGGGCGAGCTCATCACGGGTGGAATCAAGAATTTGTTGGCATCTCAGGATATTTTAGAGTATTATCTTTGACTCTATCAAAGCCTTACGTGGAGTACGGTACTGAACTAAATTTATACAGACGCCATAATAATTCCCATGGCATGGGACGTGGGACGGGGTTAAGGCTGGAAGACATTATTCTGCTGCCAAGGTGCAATTTGTCGAAGGAATGGCTATGGAGGTATCAAGCCCCAGCCAGGTATCTGTGGGGCCTATAAATAAACCCAGACAGGAGTAATCCGTACGTAGTAGTAAATATCTAAACTAAACTAAATAATAGCGGGAGCATATTGCGTATGGCATATGGCGCACTCCCACGCCCCCCCTCCCCCTTCCCTGTCCCTTGACCCTAACTCAAGTCCAACCGCTGGCCCCCCCCCCCCCCCCCTTTTCCCCGTCGACCAAAAAAAGGGAGCGGGAACGAGGGGGGATTAATTATGGGGACCTTTCCTTCTGCACACCCCCTCCACACTTTGTCTTCTACGTAAACTACTAGTTTACTAGTAAACCCATCTCCACCCTATCCACCTCACCTACCCACCCCAGTGCATTTTCAAATCTTTCTCTTCTTCAGTTAAAACCCTGTCAGCCCCAAAAGGCTTTCCGTGGAGGGTAATACTAGCCCATGGTCCACAATTATCCCCACCTACAAGGTAGGCGTTAGGTGTACGGAGTAGGGGACAAAATCCAACCACCGTTGTTCTTCTTACCAGGCACACTACCTGTTTTAAAGACGAATCTCTGTCCGTCCCTCTTGGTCCTTTTCTTCTTCTCCCCCACGAGCATGGAGTTCTGCAGTATTTTGCCTTTCTGCCAAATCCGAAGGCCCTCCTGTATATCAATTTGAAAAAACAGGGCACTTGTCCCTCAACCGGACGCGGAGTCTCTGCCAAGTTCGTTACTTGGGAAACATTCAAACTTGCCTTGCGTTGCGGCAGACTGTTTCTTTAATCCTCAAGGGTTCACCTCGACCACTTGTATTGTCAATGAACACTGCGCCTTTGTCACTGGCTGACACGTCCTTTCCTGTTTCACTGCTTGCAACACTATGTTATCATCTTTCTTCATCTCCAATCACAAGTAGACATCCACTTGTCTATGGACAGCAGCTTGCCGATCAAGCCAGGTCCCTCGTCTGCAGGAATCCCTTCCTTCACTGCTCTCCATTACCATCCAGCACATACCCCTCTTGGACATTTGACATCACTTGCCACCAATACGCTGCTCCCCAACACGCGATTTCCCTGTGCGATACGTTGTGCTTTGCCCTTGGCATCGTCAGCCTCCTTTTCTTCAAACCCTCCCTCATAAATCGGATTCGAAGTTTGTTTTCCTCTAGACCTTTCCCCTGTTAGATCTCGTTGTCGCAGTTATAGGACTTTGGGCCCTTTTCTTTTCTTTTCTTTTCTCTCTCCTATGCACTAACCCCCCACCTGACCACTATCGCTGAACTGGAGCAGCCGCAGCACGACTCGCCACCATCTGCTCAGTCGTTGACTCCCACTAATAGAATCCAGCCGCCTGTCTTCTATCATACTCCCCTGGTCCCGGTCTGTCGACCCGCCATATTTTCTGCCATTCGCCACTTGAATATCCACCCCTGCTTGCTCCTGACTAGCCAACAGTGGGCTGGTTTATACTGGCGAGTTCTTTGTCCCCTTTCACTTGGACAATGCTAGAGAGGTGTCTCTAAGTAGAAAGCCATCCGAGAGCCAAGTCAAGTCGCACACGGAGAATCACTACCCATATATCGTTTTGACGCCTTGGTTTTTTTGTCAGCTGTGGTAGAATTGGGTGGCAATTCGCCTCGGCTCTCTTGAGTTCTGTCTTCAACTTGTCGAGAGAGTCTCGTACCTGGAGTGGCTCTAAAGTACCACACCATGGATTTTAGTCCTCGGGGCCGGGAAGGACCCGGCCTTCCCTCTATTTTAATAGACCGCAATCCTCCACATCGATTTCCCTCCTCGCAAGATGCCTCATCATACAACTCCGATTTATCTGTCTCCGCGATGACGATCCCGGGCTCGCAACGTGATTCTGAACCCCTAGCACCACCGCCGCTGCCACCACCACGATACATACTTCAGGACGAGTGTCGCCAACCCGACTGTTTCGCATCCGACTACCGTCGCGACTTTCACCACGAATCCTCATTCAGCCCTCGCGAAGCGGGCTCATTCAGTAGCCTCGGCAATAGCATATATGAAGACCAGTCCGGGTACCGAGGACGTCAGGGTCGTCCCGGCATCAAACTCGAACGCGACGAAGGGTATTCAAGTCTATCTAGTCTATCTTCTACGAGGTAGGCCATGATAACGCGACCGGTGTATATGCATGAAGCAGAGTTGCTAACGGATGGCCTCTTGGCATCGCAGCAGGTCACAAGACTCCCTGCCCACAGGTTTTGGCTTGCACCATAACCAGTATCGATTCCAATCTGGTGCCGATGCCGAGGTGTCGGCTTTGAAGAACATGCTGAACCCGATGCTTAGCCCATCGACGCACGAACCACCATCACGTCGCAGCTCTGCCGATTCTCGACTTCCACCCCTTGCCGTCCCACTCCCTATACGAGGCCCCCCCTCTATGCTCAACTCGCCAGATAGATTCACGCAAACACCTCTCCAGTCTGCCGTTTCTCCGAGGAGTGCGCCCTTCCCCCGCTCCCCCAATGAAGTGCTCGATTCTGAATACTCGCCTCGATATCGGTCAAAAAGGACATATAGCGGTTCAACCACGGACGAAACAACGTCTTCTACCCAGGGCATGCATGACATGACTGGAGCTGAAGACCTCGACATTGAGGAGACAAATTCCATTCGCAAACTACGTATCGACGACTATGGGAGGCATGACTACCATGCGGCCGGTCTGAAACGCCGAGCCTCCTCACCCCCCAGCGAGGACTCAGTTCCACCCTTTGGCCATAGCCAGGGCGACCTGCTACGTCGGAGAGACGGTACATCCCGGAGCTCACCTGTCCCACGACTTAGCACGATACCTCAGGGCTCTATATCCTCGTCAATCTCTACTCCACGGACAGGCTCATACGCTTCTACATTTTCGCTAAACCAGACGGGTAGTATTTCTAGCATCAGCTCCTTTGGTCGTCGATCGCCTGTAGGTCTTTCGCCCAACGGCATGTCACCCATTGCTTCTGATGTTCCCTGCTTGTCGCCCTTCGGTACGACTGCCTCTTCCCCGAGGACCGTCGGATCACGTGGGCTTCACCAGCGTACCGCCAGTGAAAATCGGCCCGGCTCTTCACCACGCAAACTCACGGATATCTCCAAACCCAATGGGCAGAAATTGCAAGTTTTTTACATGTGCGAATGCTGTCCCAAGAAGCCTAAAAAGTTTGAGACACCCGAGGAATTAGCGTAAGTAGTGCCATGATGCTTCTGGAAACTTGTCCCCTCAACTAGTGCCATTCATTGCACTGTATCCTGACTTGAAGAAAAAAAACAGTGCACACGAAGCCGAAAAGCAATACGAATGCGCCTACTGCGGTAACCGGTTTAAGAACAAGAATGAAGCTGAGAGGCATCAAAACAGTTTGCACGTCCGACGGCATAGCTGGAGCTGCAAGGCCTTATCTGGATACGACAGAGCCTTTCATGAAAGCACCAGCCGACCTGGCGAAGCAGACACTTGCGGATATTGCGGCGAGGAATTCAAGCGCAATGGTCCCTTGATTGGCGCCGGCTCGACTCGCCAGGTCACAGATCAGGACTGGGAGGCGAGGATCCGCCACTTGACCGACGTGCACAAATTCCGCGAATGCAATAGCAGCAAGAAGTTTTATAGGGCTGACCATTTTCGCCAACACCTCAAGCACAGCCATGCTGGAACCAGCGGAAAGTGGACCAACATGCTTGAAAATGCGTGCATGTTGGATGAAGATCCTGTCACACGCTAACCAATTTTCTGCAACGAAGGCGAAGTTGTTTTTGGCTTGTTCGTATTCAAGCCGCCCTTGGCCGTCACTGGGCACCACTGGGAATCCTGTGGTTCTCACTAATGGGTCAATCTTGCTGTCTCTTTATGAGATGTTGGATTTTCTTTGGGCCGGTTTGTCCTTTCCGCCCAATCGGCCCATCCCTTTTTTTTTCTATCGCCATTCTAGCCTATGACTTGGGATTTGCCAACTCAGCATTGACGAATGAACTATCGGACTGTTTTTCTCATTATTCGAGGCACTGTTTCATATTATCGTTCCCCGGTCTGGTTTTGTTTGTTTATCATTGATGACTATCATATATGAGTGATGAGACGGTTCCAATTGCAAACTCGGAAGTTCAAAAAGGAGGCTGTCAAATGGGAGGCTGTGACCACGACCTGATTTAGGTTTTGTTTTGTTTCCTTTTTTCGGCATAGGGGTTTCCTTACCCCCAACTGCGAGTCTTGTGGCGTTTGTTTGTCATTGCTGGTATATTATTTTTCATCTACCTCTGTCTTGATTATTGCAACCGGCCTCTTTAATGCACATCCGCTATTGTTTGGAGGTGGATATACCCTGGGTGTCGTTAAGTTGGCTGGACAGGTCCATGCACAAACCTGAGTTTTTATGAAGATGATCAACTAAAACATGACATTTTGTTGCTACTCCGTATTCTTTTGGCCTGGCCTGGCCACTGGCCTGGCTAGCCAGTCAGCCTTGGTACCAGGAACAATTTTAGTTTACAATTACGGAGTATTACGTGTATGAATTTTAGGCCTTTAGTACGCTAAACTGGTAGAAGCGCATCAGCGGGGCAGATGGCTTTCCTCCTGTTGTGTTGGTAATGCGCAGAGCGTACGGAGTACACAGTAATACCCCTCCTCCCTCTTTGAGAAAAAACTAGACCTCCAAAAAAAAAAAAGGCATTACGGCCTTCTGAGAAGAGCCTCACCACACAATGTTCAAAAGTTTCCCAAAAGTATTCTCCAAACCCCGGATGAAGATCATTCCATCCCTCCTTTCCACTCCTCCAAATTTCTAAACCCAAGCCCAAACCCAAACCCAAACCCAAATATAAAATAGAATAAGACCAAGGGGAGGGATCAAACATACTTGTACCTCTTACTCCGTACATCGAGTTGAAGACTCAATCGTCTTTGAAAATTTGCCAGACCTGTCTAAAATGGCATTCAACGAGATTGCTGGTGTCAAAAATCTATACGTTGGAGGGTAAGTAGGGTAAATCCCAAAAGCTGCAATATGGGCGTGGCATTCCGGGCTAATCTTTTCACCCAGCATTTGGGCGTTGCAAAGACCAGCTACGTTGAAAAAGTTGAACATCTCACATATACTGTCCGCTCTCCGCTTTGATCCCACAAGCACAAGTGTTCAGACTGAGCCACAAGAGACTACTTGGGAGTCTCATGGGGAAAAATACAAACAACTCATCATTGATATTGATGACGTTAACTCCACGGACCTACTGATACACCTGCCGCGGGCGGTTCGCTTCATTGATTCTGGACTTTACCCCGATGACCAAGCGGGCAACGCCAATGGAACACCAAATTCAAGTGCAGATGAAGACCAGAACCAAGCCCAGAATCGGCAAGGGGTATTCGTTCACTGCGCCGCGGGGAAGTCCCGTTCCGTCAGCATAGTGGTAGCATACCTCCTCTGGAAATACCCCGATCGCTTCGAACAAACAGCGGCCAATCGGACAGACAAGGATGTCGCGGAGGGTGTGGTAAACGCGGCTGTTGAGCTCGTTCGAAGGACGAGGTCGATCGCGGAACCGAATGATGGCTTCCACGCACAGCTCGTTCTTTGGTGGCAAATGGGCTGTCCGGCAGACGTTGAACATCAGCCACTATATCAACGTTGGGTATACAAACGTGAAGTTGGCGACAGTCTTGACTGTGGCATGGCCCCATCACGCTTACGGTTTGAGGATGAGGCTAGAGGGAAACCAGTAGCTGATGTGAGCCCGGGGGGCGCGGGCCAGGACGCCGGACCGAGTCTTCGATGTAAGAAATGCCGATGTGTCTTGGCCACATTACCCTTTGTCCTCGGCACCGACCACAAGACGGCCGCCTCGAGCAGAGACGATAAAGGGGGGGTGTCTCTGACGGTACCCTCCAACCCGAAATGCCAACACCATTTTATCGAAGCGCTGTCATGGATGCGGCCAACCCTTGAACAAGGCGAGCTCGATGGTCGGTTGCTCTGCCCCAGGAATCGGTGCGGTGCCCTCGTAGGCCGCTACTCCTGGAGAGGCTTCACATGCACGTGCGGCCAGTGGGTCACGCCCGCCTTTTCATTACAGAAGAGCAAAGTGGATGAGGTTTCTGGAAGGAGAGCGGAATTGGGGTCAATGGGAATTCGTCAGCCACCCGGTGTAGGACAGAGACAGAACTTGTGAGGGGAGCCTTGAAACCTAGGAAGGCAGTCGGAATTGCACGCCCCCTTGTCTTCCGTTTTCCATGAATCCAACTTGGTGGTGTAGTAACGAACGCCTCCATCCTTTCCGAACCTTTTATTATCTGTTGTCTTGTTTCTATTTTGGGGGGGGGGGGGGGGGTGGGCAGCGATGGCACATCGAATGTTTCGAGGGAAGATTCTATTTACTTTGGAAAGTGAAGTGGTACAATATGATATTACGCTTAGAATCAAGACAGCATCCTATTTCTTGGACAGGAAAAAGCGCCATTTCCTGTAGGGCGTTCCTTCTAGCCCAATGAGTTCCTCATGTGACTGGAAAGCCCCTCATCCCGACCCCAGGCCGGGGTAACCGCAATAATTAGTATTCGCTAGTTTGGTAAGATAGCTCGGGAGCAGGGAGATGGCGATGATGGATACCACCGTGGTACTTGTCACCCATGCAATCAGTCCTTCGGCAGGGCGGGGGGGCGTGGTTATATCCCAACTTGCATCGAGAGAACGAAGACGTTCTAGTAACGGGTAGTGCGACAGTTTCGATATTCTACTGAGCTGGCTCCTGCCACCCCACCCTCCAGTACAAGTATGCTGCAGGTATACTCCGTAGAGAAGAATGCATACGTGTGCTCTCGGAATGTTGTTCTGAGGTTGCTTGACCGCATATTGGAGCGCTTTTGCGGCCGACCCAACAGAGGAGTGGATAATCTTTCGTTGCGAAGAGGCCTTCATGAGATTATTGATGGCTATGTAAGAACGCAGTTCAAGGCCCGCCGCCTTCCTGGTTAGATAAAAGCAAAGTATCAAACTAGGATAAGATTAGGAGTCAACAATGTAAGGTGAGTGGATGTTGATATGATACTCTGTATGCCAACCTACAAGGACGTATTAAGAAGGGAAACTCCCAACATCATCTCCATCCTGTCCAGATGATCTTAGCATGGACTGACCCCTCTTTTGTCCGTTCTATCTTCTCCGTAAACAGGAAATGCACCAACTGATGCTTAAAGGGCTGGTCCACGCTGACTTTTGGTTCCGTTGCGGAGAAACCTAGAATTCTAGTTTAGGATTCCAAACAGGGTTTCTCCAAGAGGCCTGGGGGGGTGGGTTTAGGGGGGTGGGAGATTTCTGCCAAGGGATGAAGGGTTCTTCTCGGCAGCTAAGTGAAACTATCCAGTAAGATGGGCGGGCTCTCCCTTGGTGGGCGGAATGAAGAAGCCCCGATCGCGGGTCAGGCACTCTCTCTTCCTATCGCCTGTTCACGAGGCGGAGGCTGCTTTTCTTGACACCACACTCCCTTGCCAGTGAGTACTTGGCCTCAATGAAGCGGGCTGAGAGTAAGGAAAGGAAAAGAAGAAGAGAAGAGAAGAGGCATGTGTGCTCCGCTTCACTTCCCTCTTCGCTATGCTAGGGCGGCCGACCTGATACCCCGCGTCATGGCTATGGTTTTGCAATAGACTAATTCCCATTCGGGAGAATGGGGGGGTCAGCATTCAAGAAGTATTACCTGCTTATGTCCCGTGACTCTCTATAGGAATGATACGAAGTGGGCGAAATGTTTCAAGAGTATACAGGTATTCCTGCACCCGGAAGCATCGTTCTTGAAAAGCACACATTGCAGCCCGCGGGTCAAATCCGATTGGGAGTATTTTGGAAAGGTAGCTTTCGCCTTCTTGAATTGCTCTAGTCCATACTTGCCAAGGTGAGCTGTTCGTACTTGCATTCCCGATAACGGACTAGGGCTTACTCTTCAGGTCGACCGACAGGCCGAGTGCAGAGAGAGTACGGAGTATTATTGACGATTTTCCTTGCCGGCCCTTGTCCAATAGTCTGCATGCCGTACAATAGGCAAAAGGGTACAGGATGTTGTTCGCTGGTCTTGATTGTGATTTACACACCCGGTCCACCTTTGGTCACTGGTGATGATTTTCTTTATCAATTTTTGGTCAACTAATAGCCACTCGCCATTTTTGCTATCCACTTGAACTCAATAAGATGAATCCTGAAGGCTCTGGAGAGCTTTTTTACAACTTTACAGGCACAGCTAAAACATGCTTGAACGATGAAGGCTTTCCGTCCTTCCGTCCTGTCTATTGGAAGCTGGATGAGAGCATGTGCCTGCCCGAGCAGAGCAGCCAATATGAATAGCAAGGTACAAGGAGAAATTCATCCTCATCGGTTTTCAAAGTCATTTCATATCAACTACTTAATTGTTCAAACGCAGTCCTTGCTTTACTCATTGCTATTCAAAGGCAGTTAACACAAGAAACATAGTCCCACTGGCAAGGCCATCCGCAGTTCATTATGGCCGTGCGTGTAAGATTGTCCACAGGTTATAGCCACTTGGACGCTATACTTTCCTCTGCATTCGTCGTACTATGAACAGCATATGTCAGTTGGCCATTTGTCCAAGAAAACGGACGGCGTCCGCAAACTCATGATGATAGTAGGCCAACCCCCATTTGCAGATGGATACATTGGCATTCACAAAGCTTCAAATGACACCCAACTCCATAGAAGGACAGCTAATGGAACTCACCAATGACAATCAGTGTTCCAGTTGCATAATTGGCCTTGTCGGCATAAAGATAGGCTTCATGGTGTGCAAAACCCAACAACCCTTCAATGTCGACAGCAGCATGGCCAAGAAGCCAACCTAAGCCTTCGAAAACACACAATAAAAAAGAACAACCTTTTAGGTTTCAAATTTAAAAGCCTTCCAACTTCATCCCTATCGATGAATACACGTATGTTAGCATCAATAAAGAATTGTCCGACGTTGCCTGGTGCGAAGGATCGTACAGAGTAAGTACGTGTATGCTCAGGTTAGCGACCCACAATTCTCAGTGATCGCCAATCCATCATCAGACTTGTGTTTTCAAGGCTCCATCGCTGCCCCTGCTTAACCCCGCAAACACTCGTTTCGTGGAAAACCAAAACGACTAAAAGAAAAGCCAAAGTCGGCAGGGAAACAGAAGAAGAAAATTAGACATGGACGACCTGTCACGCAAGGAATGTCAAGAGTCCCTCGTACCCATGCATGTGCCATCTGGGTCGGCACCGACACGACGTCCTCGGCGCCGCGCAATTGGCTTGGCTCTTTTTAGTATCATCACTTTCGCTTTCGTCAACCACGTTGCCTTTCCCTCCAGCTCGGGACCCCTTGGGTGGTTTTCTCGGGAAGCCCTCTCGCCTTCGGTGCCACAGTGCCTGCAAGTCGAACCTTTGACGCCCAAATATCGTACCAAATCGCTCGATCAAATTGATGACCGGATATGGTCGCCAAAATTTCGAAACGAAACTGTCGGGCGGCTCGCCGGCGCCATCCAGATCCCAACCGAGTCTTTTGACAACATGGGACAGGTTGGGGAGGATGAGCGATGGGATGTCATGTTCAAGTTTGCTGACTATCTGGAAAAGACTTTTCCTGTGGTCTACAAGACTCTGGATCTCGAAAAGGTCAATACGCATGGCCTACTGTACACGTGGCAAGGATCGGATGCTGCCTTGAAGCCGATTGTCTTCATGGCGCACCAGGATGTTGTGCCAGTGGCCCCCGAGACCGTGAGCCAGTGGACATTCCCCCCCTTTAGCGGTGCCTACGACGGCAAGTTCGTCTGGGGTCGGGGATCGGCCGACTGCAAGAACAACCTCATCGCACTTCTTGAATCCATCGAACTGCTCATCGACGCAGGTTTTCTGCCGCGTCGCACTGTCATCTTGTCATTTGGCTTTGACGAAGAAATCTCGGGTTCTCGCGGTGCCAAGCCACTCGCTTCGGCCATCCTCGAACGTTATGGGAAGCACGGTGTAGCTGCCATTGTTGACGAAGGTGCGGGCTTAATGTCCGAATGGGGCACATTGTTTGCGCTTCCCGGCGTCGGGGAAAAGGGTTACGTTGACGTCGAGATCGCTGTGCGGATGCCCGGCGGCCATTCATCGATCCCCCCAGCACACACGGGTATTGGTGTCATGGCTGAGCTGATCTCCTTGATTGAGGGACACCCATACGCCCCTGCATTGCACGATGAAAACCCTTTCCTCGGCTTCTTGAAGTGCGGCGCCGCCCATAGCCCCGACTTTCCGGACAACCTCAAGAAGCTAATGCCTCGCAACGTCCATGACACGTGCTCTCGCAAGAAGGACAAGCTCGCTGAGGAGGCGGCAAAGCTGGGAGACATGGCAAAGTACCTCTTCACCACATCTCTAGCCGTTGACATTGTGAGTGGGGGTGTAAAGGTGAACGCTCTCCCGGAACGGACGCGCATTGTTGTCAATCATCGGGTCAACGTAGGCGAGGACTCGTCCAGCGTGCGCAACAAGCTTTCCAAACTCGCAGAGCAGGTCGCGAAAAAGTATAACCTCACTGTAGACGCTTTCACCAACAACCCCGAGGTGCCCTCGTCCATCAAGCTCTCCACTGACAATCACCTCCTCGAGCCTGCGCCCGTCACACCTACGTCCGTAGATGTGGACACGCCATACAAGGTTCTTTCTGGAACAACACGCTCACTCTACGGGGAAGACGTCATAGTAGCACCCGGTATCATGACGGGCAACACAGACACCAAATTCTACTGGGACGTGAGCCAGCACATTTTCCGCTTCTTCGGCGGCTACGATCCAGAGCATGACTTCTTCACAGGGATTCACACAGTAGACGAGAAAGTGAGTGTTTTAGGCCACCTGCGAGGTGTCCAGTGGTACACATTGTTTATCCGAAATATGGACGAGGCCGAACTTGTGTAATAATAGTGAAGTTGCTCACCCATCTGGATGGACATCATGGGTATCGATCGCCCTTTTTCTAGACACATCATTTTGCCCATCTATCGGAACCTTGGAATCTGCCAGATGCAGCTAATTCTCGTTTTTGTGTCATTTTTTTTAACTGCTATGCAATTCAATGCCTTAATATTAATACAAGATATGTTATCTAGTTGATATCGTGTTGCTTGTCGCCATTGATTTGGTCATTAAATTACACCCTCCAAAGAAAACAACTAGAAGTCTGACATACACATGTACGGCCATGGATTCATATCTTTGAAGACCCTTGGAAGTTTGTTTTCGCGCCTTGAGGATAGCCACCATCTTTTCCGAAGTTGAAAAAAAAGTTGTGATATTGGATATTGGATTCACGAATGGATGGTGAACAGTTGGTGTAAGCTATGAATATGCATACTGGAGAGGAAAAGACCGCGGGCGCATGGTCTAGTGGTATGACGGATCCTTAGCATGGATCAGGTCGAGGGTTCGATTC
This sequence comes from Graphium sp. VPRI43844, assembly GCA_019925285.1. Lineage (NCBI taxonomy): Eukaryota > Fungi > Ascomycota > Sordariomycetes > Microascales > Graphiaceae > Graphium > Graphium sp. VPRI43844. Next base: position 108,977 of record JADHKT010000066.1, read on the forward strand.
CCCCTGTGTCCACCACCTCTTTATTTTTTGGAAGTTTACTTTTTTCCATTTTGCCTCCCCAATTTGTTTTTCAATAAAATTGCATATGTTTACAGCGGGGTGGGTTTTTTTTCTCCCCTCTTGACAGGGAAGAGCAGGGAATAAGGGAATAGAGTAACGGGGCTTTGGAGCGAATACAGATATGCCGCTACAAAAGTATATTTATTGCACAGTGCTAGGTCTGTAATTTGTTACGTGTATGAGTAATAATACTCCGTAATTCAGCCCATCTCAAGCGAAGCTGTAAATAATGCACCTGACTAATCATCCTTCCTTCTTCTCTTCTAATACTACTCCGTACTTGTAGGCACTTGCACTTGCTCTCCTGCGGCCCCGCCCGATATAGTTTATTTTCCCTGCATTAAAGGTGGTTCGGTTCGCCATCACCATTCCTACCCCCATATTTTGCTTTTATGCCCAAAACCTTCCCGACCCTTCCAAGCTTGGGTCCGGGTTTTCTTCAATATGGATTCTTATACTCCGTCTCATCAACCTGATGAAGGTTATTCCGAAGACCCCCTTAACACAACAGTATCGCCTCTCCACTCTCTACCATTCCTTTTGTCAAACTCCAGATCAGCCTCACACCTTCAACCGTGGCTCTCTTCGAACCTGCCAGGTCTGCCTTTAAGTGTGAAAAGACGTATGCTTCCCCTGCGCGCCCAACCCCCGAGCTACTTACTATTCCATGCGTGTGTGTCCATGTTTGCATGTTCAAACTAGAAGCTGACATGTTTCCACAGAGCTCGCCATGGCAGTCTTGGACGACCTCCCAACCTCTGTCATCTCCGAAATCGTTGAACGATTGAATCCGCGGCTGTACATCGACTTTGTCCGATACTTACCTCCGGAAGTTTGCCTTAAGATTTTTGAATACCTCGATCCGATCTCGTTGATTAACGTCGCGCATACATGCAAGACTTGGAACGCGTTAGCGTCAGATCCAAAGCTCTGGGAGAGATTATATTATATCGAAGGCTGGAAAGTCTACCTTCCCGAAATTGAGGCGGCAGAACGACAAATGAACGAACTCGCCACTAAGCAACGAGACGAAACCGAGACACTCGACACAAACAGCCACCCCCAAGCACATACGTCGTTCGAGGAAGATACAGTGATGGACAATACCGCGCCACCCCAAGACACTTCGTTTGTTTCATCGACTCATATGGATTCTGATGCCATCCAGCCTTCCTTTGGAGGTCAAAACAACAGCCTCGAGCAACAGCCTCTTGAAGACAACATTACACTCGCTGCACACCTACCAAATCCTCGCCTTCCATCTAATTCTTCGTCGATTTCGCCACTATGGTGTTGGGATGTCAGTGCGCGCCAATTTCGAATCAGCTGGAAAAGTCTGTACTCATTAAGACGCCGATTGGAAATGAATTGGGAACTGGGCCGATACATCAATTATCAACTTCCTCTCCCAGAATATCCTGAGGAGGGACACACTGAATGTATCTACAGCATCCAGTATACACCGGACTACCTTGTTAGCGGGAGTCGTGACAAGACGCTTCGGATATGGAATATGCACACTCGACGACTCGCTCGGAAGCCACTCTTGGGACATACTGCGTCGGTGCTTTGTCTTCAATTCGATACTACACCGGGTCAAGATCTCATTGTTTCAGGGGGGAGCGATTCTCAAGTCATTTTATGGAGGTTCTCGACGGGCGAAATAATCCAACGCCTCTCGGACGCACACAGAGAGCCCGTCTTGAACCTTCGTTTTGACAATCGAATTCTCGTCACTTGTTCCAAGGACAGGACGATCAAAATTTTTAATCGCCTGCCTATCGGGCCTGAGGATGAAGGCTACCCACCCGAACGAGTGAATCCCGTCCCACTCCACTTGCGGTCGTATGATTACGAATCACCTCTCACCTCCATGCTTCCTGTTCTCCCTCCATACTCAATGATCGGGAAACTAGAAGGCCATAATGCGGCAGTCAACGCCGTGCAGATTTGCGGCAACCAAATTGTATCTGCCAGTGGAGACAGGGCCATTAAAGTTTGGGATTGGACTACCCGCACCTGTATCCGTACCGTGCCTGGCCATGGAAAGGGCATTGCCTGTGTTCAGTACGATGGACGTCGTATTGTCAGCGGTAGCAGTGACAACGAAATCAAGGTGTTTGACAGTGCTACCGGCCTTGAAGTTGCTAGCCTTCGCGCTCACACTAATTTAGTGAGGACCATCCAAGCCGGCTTTGGGGACTTGATTGATAGCGTGAAAGAAGATGAGAGGCAAGCCCGCGAGATAGATGCCGAATACTTCAAGGCGGTGGAATCCGGGCTTGTCCCCGAACCAGGCCACCGAGCCCACCATACGGTGACCCGTAATGCCGGAAGTCGAAGGCCCCAGGATATCACGGCCTATGGTGCGACCCTCCCCCCCGGTGGCGGTGGTGGAAAATACGCCCGCATAGTTTCCGGTTCTTACGATCAAAGCATTATAATCTGGCGTCGTGATAAGGATGGTGTATGGAAAGATGCACACCATTTGCGCCAAGATGATGCTGTGGATGCTGCATACCGCCTCCCACTATCTGTACAGCAATCGACAAGGAGACCCGGACGCCGTCGATTGGCGCGTCGTCTGCCGGCCAATCCTCTAGCCAATACCCATAATTTTCAGTCTCTCATTGATAACGTTGTCCCCCAGGGACCGGCAGCTCTGCGACAAGCTCTTGCGGCGCACCCAAATATGGCAGCCCACCACATTTACTTACATCATGCAATCGATCGCGTACCAAACCCAGCTTCCCGCGCGCAGCTACGCGAGGAGCTCGACAATGTTATGCAAGATGCATATATGGGGACATTGGGACAAAACCCAGCTTATATCGGCACTCTTTCCATACCCGGCACTGCACCTAGCCCTTCTGTGGCTCCTCAGCCGATGATGAGCGCCGCCGCTGGGCCAAGTATAAACTCAATCTTAGAATCTCAGCCATCTTCTACGCCCACACAGTCCCACACAGTCGCTGCAGCCGCCCCTGGCCAATCCTCGACAGTATCTATGTCTTCCCCGGACGGTCAAATACCAACATCGAATCCAGTCAGTAATGCCAATGGAGGGGCATCTATGCACGGCGTGAACATGCCTGTTTCAGGCGCGCCGCCAAGTCATTCTGTCCAACAGGAAGTTGCAACGGCACCCGCGCCGGATGTGCAGAATCCCCACCACCCGCACTTGCCGACAGAGTATAGTCCTGCGCGGGTTTTCAAACTACAGTTTGATGCCCGGAGAATTCTTTGCTGTAGTCAGACGAGTGTGATCATTGGGTGGGACTTTGGTAATGGTGACCGTGATGTTGAAGAGGCTTCTCGGTTCTACGCTCCTATTGATTGATCGCTCAATGTTTTTATTCGGAATTGAAGATGCTGGGGGGAGGGGGGGGGATGGTATCTTTTTTCTCTTACCTATTCTTTTTTCCTATTATTTACCACTTATTAGTTATGTGTCTTACTGGGCGGAGATGGGACGGGTTCTTTTTTGGGTTCGGTTGTAGGCATTTGCCTTTTCTACTGTAGGGTCACAAAACGAATACACATCATGAGCATGCATAATCCTTCAAACTAATGTCTGGCGTAAACCTGGAATAAAATGGAATAAAATGGAATGGGAGGCTGCACCGTTTACAACACACACAGGCAGAAGTTGCCAGCCTCAGCTCAGACGAAATTGAGCGTCACAATGCGATGTATGTTGTCTGTCATATAGTACTAATTAACCAGCCGCCTCCTTGACTTTACCAGTAGTCTCTGGTGCCTCGTCTATAAATTCGGGCAGTTCGTCCTGCATAAAGGAGGGCATCGCGCCCATCTCAGCCTCCCTATCCATCTCCACTTCCAAACCCAAGGCCTCCAACTCAGCATCAAGCTCGGCCTCATCAACATCCTCGGGCACATCATAACTGCGCGCCAGGCTTTCTTGTATATCGTTACCCACATCCAGGAGATCAGCCATCTCATCTTGCAACCGCTCAATCTTGTCAATGTCGACCTTGCCATACTGCTTCTTGAGCTCCTTATTTGTCGTCTTGAGTGCGTCGACGGTGGTCATGACGTTCTTCAAGTTGTCTTGCATCGTCTGTGCCTGTTCCATATTCCAAACCTGGCTCTGGAGTTGGTCACGCTGCGACTCGTACATTTTGCGACGTTGTAGGACCTTCATGGCTTTCTGCTTAATGGCCGACTTGCCAGGGCCTTCACGCATCTTGCTCAGCTTGGTCTGGTACGTGGTGAGTTCGGCGTTGATTGAGGCCAGTTTGACATCGATACTGCTAATTCTCTCATCTATATTGGATATCGCGCCGTTGAGCGTCGGTTTGGGACCCTTTGGCGTTGCGCCAAAAAGTCGGTTCATGGCGGGCGGGGGGTTGAGGGTTGGCCTCTAGAACTCGCTGTGTCGGTGTGGTCAATCTTGGCTCTCTGTATGCCTCGGTTCTGAGAGAAAACGATTCTTTTGTTATATATATTTGCAATGTTCGTATGGCAAATCGGAGAGGAGAACGGAGGGTCGAAGGAAAGTTGTTCAATCTAATTTTGAGTCTGGAGCCTGGAGTCGGGAGTTGGTCGAGACCCCACTAAACTGTTTGCTGAAGCAGGAAGCAGTGACGCCTTAGTCATCGGACGGGGGAAAAATGAAGATGCACCTACTCCGTATTTTACGGAGTACTCACACACCATGTGCCAGCTCTATTTTCCCCTCTTGGTTATAGAAATGATCATTAGATCAACAACTTCATGGAGACTCACGGAGATGTTGTCAAAGACCTCGTTGAGTGGGGCAAATCTAATGGGGCAAAAATCCACCCGTCTGTAGACATCTACCGCGATGAAGCAACAGGTCTTTCCCTAAGGGCAAACCCTACCAAGCCTCCCATCGAGGCTGGGGAGTCAATTGTAGCTTGCCCCAAGGGCATCACTTTGTCTTTTCTAAACGCTTTGCCTAACCCTCCCGATGGCTTCCACAGCACCAGTGGCACGCCCTTTCCAGATCATTTCGTGGGGGAGATCGAACCGCATGTAGTAGGACGGTTCGTCTTGATTAAGGAGTTCTTGGCCGGGGTGGAATCATTTTGGTGGCCATATATTCGGGCACTCCCACAACCGACACAACTCTCATCCTGGATACTCCCCCCAATGTGGGCGTCAGACGATATCGAGCTGTTGGAAGGCACCAACCTTCAGGTGGCTATCGAGGAGATCAAAACACGAACCAAGCGAGAATTTAAAGAAGCAAGAAAAGTCCTCGAGGGGTGGGAAAACTGGCGAGACTACACGAAAATCTTGTACGACTGGTCGTACTGTATATTTACCAGTCGAAGTTTCGTTCCTGGCTTGGTTGTTCCTGGAGCCAAAGACATAGCGATGTCAGCCGGATGCAATACCACCGACTTTGGAATTCTGCTGCCATTATTCGACATTGGCAACCACTCCATCACTGCAGACATTTCGTGGGCTTTGGCAGACGACACAGATAGTTGCGAACTTATTAGCCATAAAACCTACGAGGCCGGCACACAAATATTCAACAACTATGGAGCCAAGTCGAACAGCCAGCTCCTTCTAGCTTATGGGTTCATGATTTCCGAAAGTGAAGCCGTACACAATGATTACATCCATATCCGTTTGAAGGCTTCAGAACCCGCTAACGTCGATAAGCGGCGAGAGTATTTTTTCTCGCGGCGTCCAATCCGAGAGCCATGTTCGATCCTTGGGCGATCCCTTGTCCGGGACGGTTCTGTGACCGACCCCCGACCAATTCTCGCAGCATTTGCTCACGTTGACGAAAATCTGCTGTGGGCTTTATTCCGAGAGCAGACTGCAGCCCGTAGCGATGGTGTTGGCAACACCAACACCGAAAAGGAGTTCCAAGACTTTGTCAGGGGTATTGTTTCTCCAGAACTTGAACCGGTCCTCCACCAGACCATCGGTATCATACAACACAAAGCGCTGCAGGAGCTCGAAAGGCTCGACGAGACAGAGTTTGAGCTTGGCGAAGGAGAACCAACCAAGTTTCAGAATTTAGCTTTGCAGTACAGAAAGAATTGCCGGGCTGTTCTTATAAATGTGTTGGAATCAATCGAAGGGACAGACCTTTCTTAAAGACGAACTGGTTATGGAGGCAATTTTATTCCTGAACTTTCTACAAACACCGAGTTGCATTGAAGGCCCCCCCCCCCTCTGCTCCTCCTACACAGCGACCATCGCTCAACGGAACCAATATCGAGCTTTTCTCTGGTTTGGTATTTGTCATGAAATTTCCATCATGATCACCCAGCCTCTTTCGAAGAGGAGGGATAGCTACTCGACTGACCTTCAAACGAAAGCAATGAAGAAGTATTATTACGCATTTAATTATCTGTCGATAACCAAACAACACTCAAACGTCGGCAACGTTGACACCACCCCGACTTCAACCTACAAAATTGTACGAGTAATATCATCTACCATATTCATACTTGTACTCTGTAGACAAGAAAGGGAAGATGTGAGTCTCACATTCTTCATTGGAACAACTATCCGAATGTTACCCTGCCATTTTCAGTTAAAGTGAGTTTTAGGGCGAAGCCATCTGACACTGTCGCTTACGGAGGATGGTCAAAGCGCACTATTAGTGTGTCCTAGTGCTGGAGTTAGTTTCTCCATCAATTTCTGCCCTACTAGTTTTTCAGACAGGCTATTACGGAGTAGTAATATTACGGAGTACTTGTACAGTGCGGAGAATTAAAGTTGACAAGGGCAGTCGATATGGAAGCCCCCATATTATTAGTACTTTGTATTAGCACGGCATGTTCCGGGTGCTCTGTTTGGGCTAATGGGCCAGGCCTCGGCTTCGGCCTGGAAGGAAAAAAAAAAAAACAAGAAGATCCAAATAAACGGTGATCCTACGTCTTCACGTATTTTCACGTATTCTTTCCCGTCCCTTTTCGCGCCGGGAGAAGGGGCTGGGGGTTCCCTCAGGAGGGAAAACCGACCTGGGTTGGGGCACTCCTGGCTCCCCGATCAACATGAGCATCTCCAATCAAACATGCCCGTGTACCAGGTTACGGCTTGGACTGTGCGCCCCCGTTTCTTACTGGGCTTTTAATTTTTATTTTTTATTTTTGGTATTGATTTCATAGGCGATTGCATCTCCACAGGTTGAACATGAACCTGCGAAGCCTCCTTGGGGGCGGAGCCCTGTGAACCTCAAACGGGTGGTCCGAAACCCGGGCATGTCCTCAACCACGTCTGGCTTCTCCTTGTCGCAGGTCTCCCGTCATCGTATTACGATCATCTCCAGAGTTGGTTTCTCTTTTTTTCTTTTCGTTAAAAGATGCCAGTAATACTCGAGTGAGCCCCCCCTTTATCCCAGAAATTGGATCGATGGAGAGCCGGGTGAAGAAGAAACAAGCCAGCTTTCCCCGGATCCGTCAGTCATGCAACTGGATCCCCAACGCCGAAGAAACGCAATTCCTCAGCAGATCCAGGTCCGGGCATTTAAAGCAATGTGAACTATCTTGAGGGGTTATTGTCGTCGGCCGATTATATATCAAAGCCTCTAACCCAGTCGATTTTTTAATTCTCGTTATCGTCTCCTCGTCCATATATTCCATCGCTAAAGACTATTTGTTCCATCTTTCTGCGGCCAATTGCACAGTGCAACTATCCACTCTTGTGCACACAACGCATCACAAGCTTTGTTTTTCACACTTTTGGCATATCAGTCCCTCTTATTGAAATGAATCACAAGTCGCATATTCTTCTTCTTCTGTCTCTGTACGTCTTGGTGTTGCCTTTACTGACTTCTCCAAAGCGATGGTCGCCTTTCTGACAGCCTACTAACTTTTGATTTGAAAAAAAAAAAGAGCCGCCTCTGCCATTGCGCAGGCCCCTAGCGTCTCGCTGGAATTCCCAGATTCACCCATTGATGGCGGGCTGTTGACCACTTCCCAGACCGGAGGCGGCTCAAATCGACCACGTCCAACGGGAAGTTCTGGCCGTGAGTGTCCAACGGTTACCGTGCATGGAGATGTATGCTCAACATGTGTCCTTCCTGGATGCACAAGCACAACCACCATTACCCAAGGGTGTTCCTGTTCAGCAGTGCCCACTACCACAATTAATTTCCCATGCGATGGCGGGTGTGATGCCGTCGCCTGCAACACTTCCTATGTCTTCGCCACTGCCACGGCCTGCAATGAAAGCGGCGGTAGCAGACCGGCAACAACTTCGCGAACAGGCTCGTCCTCCGGCACGCGCACGGGCACTCTTGGCACCACGGCGAGCGCGACTACCACAAGGAGCGGAAGTGCCACCAATACTATTACACGTTCGACCTCTGGGACTGCCGCTGGGACGGCTTCTGGGTCCCGAACCAGGCCTCCAGTAATAGTTTCTACTGCAGCCGCTGGAAGGCTGGCCCCATTCCGTCTTTGGTGATGTTGGCATTGGCTACGGAGTACAAGTAGTCTCCTCTCAGATCGGAATTGTTACTATATGCGGAGTTGATTCCTGTACATTAGCGAAACCATCGCTCTGAGAGACCCAGGTGGCTTCAGATGATTTTGTTCAAGTTTCGAATTTCTTTTTTGTTTTTTTATGGGACTGGGGCGCTTGCAAGAAGGAAATCACCCTCAGCTTCTTGGACTACGTGCGTACTAGCTGCTTTGGAATTGGGCAAGCCTAGTTTTCTTGGTTCCATTTCGCAACCCAGGTTTCAGTATTAGGTATCAACTATTACAGAGTAATACTCTGTATGTATTCAATTTGGTTTGAGAAAGTACCACGAAACCCCATACACTGTATCAACCGTAATGTTGAATGCTGGCCATGATTCGGGATGCTGTGAGTACGTGAAGTTTGTGTACATATGGAAGGAGGCATTAGTAAATGAAGCTGTTGAAATCATGAAATACAGAGCAAAGCTTGCTTGTCTGTCCGGTCCCTTCCTGCCATACGGAGTACTCCGTATCCGTAAACTAAACAACAAGCTAGAAGGCGCGCCATACTCGCCAATTTGGATGCACTAGACTCAAAAGAAGAAAGCGACTCGGTTAAAAATTGGACCCATGCATAAGCATATATTAGCAAGTGTGGGACTGGATGGATGGACAGACATTATTCAATTCCTGAACGTGATTCTTCTCTCAAGTGCTCGATATGGCCTGGCCTGCTGACTGCGCTTGGGCTAATCTGGACCTATCATTCATACTACTTGTCCTCCGTATGCCTGAAATAGGCGTAGCTTGGACCAGTTGGCTGAGCCAGTGAGGTGTTGGAAATTGTGAGTTGGGCTTGGGGACGAGCGAAACAGTCTTATCATGTGCATGATACATGTGTGAATGAGGCGAACAATACGGAGTACTTCCAGAGGTTCAGAATACAGAGTATCCATATTCGATGAAGGAAACTTGGGCTTGCTTCCGCAACCGATAATCTGTTCGTGATGGTTGGTTTCGGGTTTCCTGCGCACGTACCTTTACAGCGCCTGAAAGATGGTAGCTACTTCCCAGGAGTCTGTCTGGTGGTAAACCAGAGTTTTGACGATGAAGGACCATCATACGGAGTACTAGTAGTCTGGATTAGTGCGCTAGCATTGGGAGCCAATAGTACCAGGATGTAAAAGTCAATATTACGGGAGCTTCAGCCGCACCACCCCAGCTAGAAATTGGACAGACAGACAGGCAGGCGACAGGGTGCAGTGCCCTTTTACTCCGTATGTGGTTGACTTTGAGTCTAGTGTCGCAATCATAACCCTTTTTGGTCACACATGAAAGCGGACACATGGGTGGGAGATATCGGCCAGGCCGCTAGCCTAACCCAGTCAACGATGCTTCATTACCAAGAAGTGCCTCCCCCCCCCCCCCCCCCGGTCATATGGATCACTCCCCTCATATGGATCACTTGGAATTCGTATGAACACAAAGTCATCAGTTGTATGGCTTCCATGACCGCCAACAACTAGAAGGCTTCATTAACTGACGGCTCTGTCGATACATTCGATAATAGTAAGCCAAGAGCGGTTCATAAGTCTTCTGTAATAACGATTTTCTGGCTTGATATCCTGGATCTCAGGGATCTGTAGAAGGGTGAAAAACGCCTTAATACGCTAAGAATCAAGAGGCTTTCCTATTAAGGTCTTGACTCTTGGGTTACGGCGTAAAAAGCCTTCCATCCAGTGTTTTCCAATATGAGAAGAGTTATTTGAGGCTTGGAGAATACGGCTGGCAAAGAGCTTGACCTGCTCATGTGTTGGTGGGAGACCAACAGCATCCTGTATAACAATCCAATTAGCCAAATGGTCCTCTTGGATCTTCGAAAGCTTTTGCTGGGGCTCAAAGGCAAGGTTCCTGGGTTGTGTGCCATGTAACCGGTGCCGTAGGGTCGAGTAAGGGATCCCCCAACGCGTTGAGGCACGTCGAAGAGAGACCCCTTCCTGGATGTCGCGAAGAGCTTTATTTAAATTCTCTTCAGTATAGCTAGATAGAAGCGTTAACTTCCAATGAATTAACCCTAAAAAATAGAATAGCCTCATATTTGGTTAACTTACGGCGCCATTTGTGATGTGGTGATGTTGTGGAAAGGAGAATTCGAACTGGGCCAAATTGGGGGGAGTGAAGTCGGGAAGGAGGGTGATCCATATGAGGGGGGGTCCACTTAGTCTGCAATTGGTGTCCAGAACCAACCAAGTCAAGAGTGCCTCGCCAAGGAAGCCCACAGCTAAACAGCTGGCGATTCGCTCTCGAGGGAGAGGCCACCCTCCCAGGAGATATCTGGCATGGCAACATCAAACCCCTTCCTGACCCAACGCCATACTAATTTCATTAGCGAGCAGGACCCGTACACAGCGATGGCTTTGTCGTCAGGGGGGTGGGCGAGACCTGGAGGGACGGCGGTTGCTATTCGTCCGTCGGAAAGCCCGCCTTTCCCTCCCACGTATTAGAAGACATTCCCTCGTGCATATCCCCAAGTCAAACATCCCTCGTGTTTTCTTCTTGTCGTCTTGTTCGGCCCCTTACATCACAGTGTGTCACGCCTTCTTTCCACAATGTTGAACTCAAAAATATCCCATCTATCGGCCATAATAGCAGGCTTCGCTCTCTGTCTCTCGACCGCTTTTGCTCAGAGACCAGCTGAAGCGTCTCTCTGCGACTACTACGCCTCCCAGTTGTACGGTACGAACACAAGCGATACCCAGCACAGATTAGTTAAGCACATTGTTGTTCTGGCATTCGAAGGGGGCAGCGGCTTGACCAACAAGTCGGAGGAATCTACCGGCATTCTCCGACCGGGCAAATTCGATGGCGAGGATGTCGACCTCCTTCAATACTTTAACGGTTCGAGACGTTCGACGAATGTGAACAATGCGCCCATAGGTATCAACTGGTTAGATGGAGGCGGCACTGATCCATTAGCCGCTTATCTGACGGGACAAACGGAGGATGTCGAGTTTCCCGAGGGTTCCAACCAGGCGTGAGTCCCTACCCAAATATTTTTATGCCCTGCAGTTTACTTCTCGCACCACCTGCCATCTTCTATACACCTTATATATTAAATTGTGGTGGTTGGCATTCGTCTTGCATTGATACGCGCTGGCTGTGGTCAAGTGCCACTCAGGCAAATGCAATCGCAAAAGAGCGACGGGGTGGTTGCATTTCTTACTTGTCGAGTCTGGTGCTAAGTTGAAATTTAAAATCATGGACTTGCAGTCATCTATTCGGTAACTTCTTCGTGGCCTTCAGCCGAGCCTTCGGATGCACCAATCCCTTTCCTCCAATCGATTCAAGCGGCCCCGTAAACCTCGCATACGCCCACAAGTTCATGGACCTAAACCACACCCAACTTGGCCATTTCATTAACCAGTTAACTACAGCGACAAAGTACTACGGCTTCTCTACCCAGGATGCCTCAACACTGAACACAAGACTCAACAGCCTATACAACGTTCGCTGCTCGCCTCCAGTCACATTCAGCCCTTCTTCTCCGCCGCAGTTGCTGAGCCTTTGCCAACACGAAACGTGTCCATTGGCAGTCCCAGTGAGCGATTGCGTCGCTTATAACAACCTCACAGCGAACGGGGTCACAGACAGCCGACCTACTACAGTATTAACGACAACCACCGCTACGGCCACTGTTGCAGCGGAAGTGCCCAGTGGCAACGACTCGGATCATGATAATGGCTTGGGGGCGGGCCCCATTGCCGGGATAGCAGTGGGAAGCGCATCCTTTGTGCTCATCTCTGGCATTGCACTTTTCCTCATCCTCAGAAAGAAGAAGACGAAAGATCCTGCTACGGCCCCGACCCCTGCTACACCCGCCATGTCGACAATCGCTCCAGCCCCGGGCCCTCAACCTTCGCCTGGATGGGGAAGCCATTCCGAAATGTCTAGCCCAACTCATGTCCCCCATTCACCATCGCCCAACCCCACGTCGCCATATACTATCAAGGACTCACACATGTCCTACTACTCTACGGGCGGTGCCCCGCCATCCGAACTCGACAGCATCGCGTATCAGGGACATGACGCAGGCAACAGAATGTCGAGCCCGGAAATGGCGGCCCATTCAGGTCACCGGTCGCAGTGGCAGCAGCCCGGATGGGTGCCTCCTGTCGAGATGGATGCCGAACAAGCAACGCAACCGCAGTCTCCGAACCAGACACAGCCTTATGAGGCGAACTCGAACCAAGCTGAAGTCTCCCAGCAGCATCTACAGCAATATGGGTCTGTAAACGCACACCAATACGATAGAGATTACAGATAGGCCATGTCTTTGGCAGTTGAACAAGAATGCCCTCCGTCTTGTAACGCTGAAAAGAAAATGACGGTCGCAGATTTTGAAGACCTTTTGACTATTTCTTACCTCAAAATTATCCGCCTCGGCCATCTCTCGTCCCTGTCTGTTTGCGTTCATCTGTACAACCAACCCTAATCTTATTCAGGAGGACCCGTGGAGGCAACATGAGATATATATCTTTTTTTTTCTAGAGAGGAGCTTGGGTCTATGCGATAAGAATGAATTGTCTTGAGTATCGAGATCAGAATAAAGCGGTGTCCCCCATTCCCGTCTTTCTATTGTTGTTATACGAGTTGTCTGCTGCAGGGGAATGTTTAGAATTGGAAAGAAATAGTAATAATAATAATACCATCATCATAGAAAGAATATATTAAACTTCACATGCCTAGTAGCGAATCACTCAACCGTGCTGCAAGAAAATCGGATTCGTGGTAGTTCCAGAGAGCTGTTTGTGGCAAGCTTAACACTAACATGATGGGTTGTAATGCTTAGCTGTTATGCTTCTCAATGAAGCTCCAAACATATAAAAGCTGCATTCCAATCCATTCAACGCCAACAATACTGATACGGAATTACTTCAATGCCGTCATAACTTCCCGACAACAATTTCTTTGATAAAAGTGACCTACCGTCTTTGAGCATTTCCCAACTTATTTCCCATACAGTAAACTTGCTTCCTATCAACCATGTCTCCAACAACCACGACAACCCCCTCCTCGAAAGCCAAATGAAAGAGAAACCGCCTAAACGAAGTCCATGGGCTCAAACCACCCTCCTCGCCCTCGGAACAGCCCGTTTGGCTTTCGGACTCACGGTACTGCATGCGCCAGGCCCAGCCCTCGATTCTGCGCGGTCTGCTGGCCCGGCGTGGCCAGAAACTTCCTTCTTACACAGCATGATGAGCGTCCTAACGTGGTCCTGGCGACATGCTCCTCACGACCGATTGGTCCCTAAGGAGCCGGTTTTTTTTTGGTGCGAAATCCGACGGGCAACAACGACCGGCTGGAAAAGCAGGGTCGGATGATAAAAAGGGAGGTGAGGAGGATACTATGGACAAATCTTGCTGTTGATGTTATGGAAATTGGCTTGGTTTGCTCGGGGTAGCCTCTGGTCAAAAGGTCAAATCACAAAAAGCGAATTTTCGGTCTCGGGGCTGGAAGTGTTGCTACGAGTGCCATTCTGGGAGATCGAAGGACTTATGCCGTGGACATAACTGAGTTGAGATGATGAAAGTTGGAAACAAATTTTACAGAGCCCGAGAAAGGGCAATTGCTTGTAAGGCCATTCTCAAAGTAAGCTTAAGATGCCACGATAACCACGATAAAAGCCGAAGGAGGGGCAGACACAGAATCCCTTGAACTATTATTACATATATATCTTGACTTCACGCTTGCTCACTTCCAAAGAAGAGGGCAGACGAGTTGTTGCTGTATGTGAAATATCCGAAAGTCTGCCGCGAGCTTTTGAGGGGGTGTTCACCGAGTTCCCCTTTCTAAACAAAGTAGCTTGGCCTTCTGCAAAAAAAGTCCCATTACCACTCCAATTCCGGTCGTAGCCCTCCTGGGATAGCTGGCTATAGAGGTGTTTTTAGAAGATCAGACAACATCAAACTTCTCGTCTTCCATCTCATCATCGTAGCCTCGTACCGTTGAGTTCGTAATATCATCGTCGATAGGATACTCCCCTCGCACCGCCATTGTCACCTCCGTCTTCATCGGGGTCTTATCGTGGTGCGGTTCTTCATTGTTTGAAGCTTCTTCCTCCATTTCTTCATCTTCAACCTCATCAGTGCCAGACTGATCGCCATTTTCGTCGCCGTCTTCGCCATCGTCATCATCGTCGGATCCTTCAGTGTCATCGTCGTCAGATCCTGATCCATCGCTATCGCCCTCACTTCCGGGGTCATAGTCCTCCTCCAGCTCGTCTTCTTCGTCCTGTAACCTGGCCTCTTCATCCTGCTGCGCCCTCTCAAGCTCGCTCATTGTCTTGGCGTTTTCGAGACCACCTTCCGCTCCTTCAGTTGTGGGGCCACCAGCACCGGGTTTTGACGCTGCCCGGATATTCTCTGCGAGTTCTAGCTTGGCTTTGCGTTGTTCTGCCATACTTCGATCTTGAAGACCAAGGCGCCGGACAAACATTTCATCGATGCCTCCATAGTCAATTTGGTCTATCATAGAGAATTCAACCTCTTCCGTCGCATCTCCGTTACCGGTGTATACTTCGACAACCATGTTGAATGTCCGCTGTAGAACGCTCGTATAGCTGACGGCTGCGATGGCATGTAAAGGAATAAACATGATAGGCTTCTTGAAGCCCCAGAAAATGCCTGTCTCGAGAAAAAATAGATAGCCATCTTTGGAGCCTCGGAAAGCCTTGACAAACACGCCTTTTTCCTGCGGCCTGTGTATTTGTCGCATCGAGCTGTGAAACTTGTTCGGATCGGGTGCGACAATCTCCGTACCATTACCAGCACCACGCAGCCGTGTAGAAAATGCCCAATTCAGTAATGTCGTATAGCTGTCAGAAACGGCAGATGCCTTGTTCAAATCTAAGCCACCCACAGTCCCTTGTTTAGGTGGGCTGTTAGGGATGGTAAATACGAGAGGCTCGTCATTTGTAGGAGTTCCGGCCTTCAGCGACGCAAGGCTTGTTCGCTTTGGGAAAACGACATAGTTGAACTGCACTTGTGTCTTCTCCGGAACTGGTAAATAGATAATATACTCTACTCATATTAATCTCCGTTAGTCCAATCTGGAAAACGAAGTCGGGCACTCAGAGGCTTACCAATATCATCCCACGCGTATATCATCCCTTCGACAGGGGCGCTGGTAGTTGGTAACCTTGCGTAGATATAATTTGATGTAAAGCATAGCTCATATTTCTTCCTGAACGGGATGGATACTGATATTTCTTTGATTTCGAGGAGAACCGGTTCTGCTAATGCATTTTGTGATCTTGTATTGTCGCCGTTAGAGGTAGAAGTGGAAGCCAATTCGACATCAAGTCGGCGACGTTTAGATGCAGGTTCTGAACCGTTATCTGAGTGTTTTGAGAGAAATTGTGAAATGTCGTTGAAGAGCTGGGTGCGTTGCGGTGTGTCTGGGTGAAGGTGAGTTATTGTCCGCGTTTACTGATGGGTGGTATATGTGACTTGGTGTACCTGAATGCTTCTTGATTCTCTCAATAATGTCAGGGCGCGACCCAAATATGAGCTGTAAGCTCTCCGAGTCGAGCGTAGTAGTCATGCTGTTGGTCAATGCGAAAATGAAATAAGAGTTGGCATCTTTGGAGTACATTTCATTTCGAAGTTGACGCGACATGGCGGCAGCCCAGGTGTGGCGGCTGATTAAGCCAATTGACATGGTAGTGGGAGTTATTAGCCAAAAGCCAAAACAGTGCCTACTAGTATTATTATACTCCGTACAAATGCTTCGTAGCATCCCTAACCACACCATGTCCAGCATACGATAACTTTAGAATGGCAACATTGTTTCCCAATGTGTATACCCGTCGAATGGTAGCAGAATCGTCCAAAAAAGGATGCGAAATCTGTTTCCGACCCACCAGCACAGTTCTGCTTTCCCAGGCCGAAGATGCCAAGGTCGGCGAATACGTTACTGCCTTTCGAAGGAACAGGATGTTCTAACAGCCTACACAGGACTTCTTCTTTGTTTGCCCTGTCCACCTGAAAGACCGAAACTTTTGCTCTCCCGTAATAGATGAAGCCGCTATTTTGGCTCGCAAAAAGCAAAAGGCTCTGGATGATGAGGTCCAGCAGGTAGTTAAGGAATACGAAGAAAAAAAGAAAAAGAAGGCACAAACCAAAAAGGAAGACGAGGACGTAAAGAGCAATAGCGAGGCGAAGGAGGCGAAGGACAAAAAAGAGCCAACTGCAGACGGGGATAAGAAATCAGATGCTGCAGATACAAGTAAGATTGACGACGAACTTCGAACTTTTAACCTCCATAGGTATGTTAAGCCAATTCTCGGTCTTCCATTTATGTTCTATACTAACCTTGCTGTGACTAGAACATTCTTTCAGATGCGTCTCGATAAGCGCCGACAAAACGAGTCCGCTAAAATGAACCAAGGGAGAGTCCAGCCAAAGCCGACCATGTTCCCTTCCGTCCCAAAGAACCTTCCTGGAAGTTGATATCGATTCGTGTGGTCTTCTGCCTGTCCTCCGAGGTAGTGCAGCCAGTTACTGACGAATATACGGATGACGACAATCTTAGGGCCGGGTTTTCAACACAATGCGGCATAAGTAATCTTGCTTCAAAGATGACTCTATGTAAACTCTTAAAACTCCCAATATGCGTATAACAGATCGGGTGCAATACCTGGCCAGGCAAGGAAGGATTTCGTACAATTACGCCCAATGAACCAGTCACGGTTGACATATTGATGAATATTGGCAAAAAGTTAAGCATCCAAGAAAGTAATAGGAGGCAAAAAATTAAACGTGGACACAGGGGGAATCGAACCCTCGACCTGATCCATCTCAGTGATTCCTCAAGGAAACCTGCTAAGGATCCGTCATACCACTAGACCATGCGCCCTTGTGATTGGTTATTCAACTGTTTAGAAATAAATCTCTATAAAGTTGAATAAATTCCATGGCATCACTTCTACATAGTACGGAGATCTGAGCTATTAAATGGTAAGTAAAGGGAGACTGAGAAAATTATCCCAGTGAGCCTTCAAGCTTAATGTATTCAGAAGCTTAATGTATTCAGAGTATTGTTTCTATATCTGGATCTCTCGTAATCTCTAGGTGGCAACACGAAGTGTTTTATTCATCTCCAACGATTTCGATGGTATTCTTCACCAAGCTCACTTGCTACTTTTGGGATTGCTATCAACATTTCTCTATTGCATTATCGCCCCAACGCCCTTTCGGTCTCATTTTTGTTTCGCATAAAGCGGATGTTTCACAGAACCGATCATCTTGGTCAACTGTTGTTGTCGGGTGAGCTAGGTAATGCGACGCTTTTGGATATCTGCCTACTAAATCCGACGAATAATAATACCAGAGTAAAGTAAAGGCATCGCTCTCCATCAATAAAAATCCCGTTCACCGCTTAGAAGCCGTTCATACTAGGCCACAGCCAGCATGGCCTGTTCCGATTGAAAGAAAGTATCAGAAGTTCCCCCGCATACGATATCCCTATCTTCGCTCTTCTAGATGTTGCATTAAGTCGACCTGCGACGGAAACGTTTCGCGGGACGGTGGAGAAACGATTTGATCGGCGCAAACTGGTACAGAGGAATAGATTTGGACTCTAAAGCGGCATGACCTCTTCCACCAGCTAAAGAAGTTACCACAAGCTAAAATCCCTTGTATTGAATTATATTGATGGTCGCTCAACTGGAGAAGGGCAAGTATGACAATGCTTCTCGACTGATAGGGGGCTCAGGCTCTTCGTTTAACGAGATAAACAACCATGAGTAAGCAATGCCAGCGGGTATTATGGCCTCATTTGGGGAACGAATTACAAAGATTACCAAGGGGGTAAATTGACCTTCCGATACGGTGGTTTTAATGGAGTGGTCGGAGGCGGACGTGGCTCATAACAACGCAATAACAACGCAATAACAACGCAATCGTCAAAATTGTGCGCTCAATGTTGACAGGTTGAAAGAAGCCCTGCGTGAGTTGACATGAACTACTCCATACTCCGGATTACATTCTATTCCGTATGGGTAGTACATACCAATTTGCATGGGCCGCAGATGGGTCGCAGGACTGAGTGCAACCAGCGTTGACGGGTTGCATCAGCCCCTTTAATCTTCGTTAATAATACTAGACTATGGCGTTCTTGTGTAGGAATGGATATGGATTATTACCGGCTGATATCAATGGCTTCAACACATCTGACAGCACGTTAAACCCCTTTTGAGAGTAGTTCCGCTACTATAACTAGTTTCAAATCACAAGCTAGCCCAGTACGTACCGCCTAGGCTGCCCTAGGCTGCGAATGCCAACCCAACCAGAGGCCTGGCCACTCGAAAAAGCTTCTATTTCTTCTACAAGTATTCCAGGGATGAGCAAATCTGGTCCAACTTATCAGGGAGTGTGGTTTGATTACGTAGCGCCAGTGGTGCCTTATTCATGTGTCAACTGTATCGCCCTGTGACGGCGGTAGTTCAAAAACCCAAGACTCATTATACGGAGTAGGTCTGAGGGGAATGCCAATAAGTCTCATTGTACTCCGTACTCCGTAGTGTTTTGGTAATGCGTCGAAGTAGTTTACATGGCCAGTACAAATGTGGGCGGCTTGCTGGATCTACAAGATAAACAGCGATTTAGTCGCAGAAAAGAATAACATCGAGACAGACGTGCGTTTTGTCCACAGAAGAAGGCATTGCTAGTTTTGGCCTCAGTATGGATTTGCTCCTTGGGCAGTGGGTTGAAACCTAAAAACACAATCCGATGGCAACTGAAATGAACGAGTGTAAAAGAAGGTATTGATCTGTAGGTAATAGCAGTCTAACCCTTTTCTTTTCGTTTCGCCTTCTCCCCCTTTTCACAGAGGGGACGCAAATGGCATGGTGAATGGCTTGAGAGGTACGGAGTAGTTTAAAAAGAGTATCAATTACTCCGTATGGTGGGTTATTAGTGTACTCCGTAGCAGAGGTAATAGAGGTAGAGTACTCCATAAATACTCCGTAATAAGAAAGATCAGAGGCCAAAGATAAAAGAGGACAGAAAAAAAAGGTATTGAAGAAAAGAGGGGGAGCCACAACCATGCCGTGTCCACTATTTATTACTACAAGATGGAACCTCTGACCCACACGACCAATCCCACCCACACAGAAACCAACCCCAAACTTCCGTGGCCCAACCACCCCTCCCCTCCTCTCATACTGCGATTTTAAACTTCCATTCCATCGCCAAAGAGAGTTGCACCATCCTCTATTCCAACAATACCACCGACGATGCCCACCCGATCATATGTCGATTCGCCACTGTTCATCTAGCCCTCGAAAGTCGAACCCACCAACATTGGCTTGTAGTCCCATGGACTGAGGCTATCTTATCGTAATACTTCTCGGCCCCCTCCTTGTCTCGAGCTCGACCTTTGCCTCCTTTCCCCTCCTTATCCAAGACGCAGACAGCGAGAGCGCCCCGGCGGAAGCGGCCATTCATCGGCTTTGTGGACACCTTCGACACCAACCGCCTCTTTTTCTTTTGCTTTCCCTATATTTTGGGAAAACTCCCCTGTCAACTCATTGGGTCATACCCTACATCCTGACACCTTTTTTGTGGGGGGAAGTGCTTTTCCTCCTAAAGCTCACACCGCCTCCAGACTCTCTCCAGGTGCTTCCGCGCTCTCGCGTCCCCCTCCCTTAACCGGGCCTCTCCGGACCCCCATCCCGATTTCTGGATCCTGCCATGGATATTATGGCTCATGCTCCTCTCATCCGCAGCTCGACCACCCCCATACTAAAAAAAGATCGAGACCGCGGCCGTGACCCAGTTCCTACCAGCAACCCGGCGCCAGAGATCATGGCCAGCGCTGCGTCGCGTGCCAGTCAACTTTCTGGCTCGACAGCCTTAGCAGGCTCAACAGCGTCCCTCATGTCGTTGTCTAGTACCCAGACCGTAGTCACACCATCGAGCGGCGGTCCCGTTGTCGCCACAGCCAACATCATAAACCAGAAGGCCGACGCCTCGAGATCACTCTATCAAATATGTGTTTCCCTCAAGCAACGACTCGCCAAGGTACCCGGATTCGACACTTACCTCGAAGATCTAGACCCAGCAGACCCTGTCGACCCGTTATGGAATCTGTTCCGGGCCGGCCATCCACTTCTCACCATTTATAACGCCCTACAACCAGCCGAGCCCCTTAAGGTCGACGACGCAAATGCCAATGCGAACGCATCGGATGCCAAGAAATCAAAAATCGCAGTGTTCAAGTTCGTGCAAGCATGCCTTAAGGACCTGAATATTCCTCCTGCGGACTGTTTTGTGATTAACGATGTTCTTGGCAATGACACGACTGGATTCGTCAAGGCAAGCCTAACCACCTCCACCCCGCGCATTCATCTATATATATATTGAAATGAAAAGATTAGCCCATCATCACACTCTCGCTATTGTCCTTTGCATCGTTTTGCATTCACTTCCCCTCCCACTTTCGCGCCATGCCGTATTCACTTCTCTCGGTTGAGAATTTCGCATTCCTACTTACTCTTCCTCTCTCAATATTTGCCTTCCACCTATCATCTCCCTCCACAAAAAGAGAAAACACTGCTTACAATCTGATTGCTTTTTTAGGTAACACAAGTTGTAAACCATGTCCTTGATCTAGCAGAACAAAGAGGCCTACTCCTCGAAGTGCAGCCCCATCCCGAGGAAGATGCTGCGAACGCCGCCGCTGGGTCTCAGATGAGCTACCGAGACCATATTGTTAAAGAGCTTGTAGATACAGAGCGCAAATATGTCCAAGATCTAGAGAATCTCCACGATCTCAAGAAGACATTAGAGGAGAAAGGCGTTGTTCCTGGAGACGCGCTCCACCAAATTTTCCTCAACATCAATGCCATTCTCGATTTTCAGCGGCGCTTTTTAATTCGGGTCGAAACCACAAACTCGATACCGGCCTCGCGGCAGTTGTGGGGTGCGCCATTCGTGGCCTTCGAGGACTCGTTCGATATTTATCAGCCTTTCATCGCCAACCAGCGTAAAGCTGCCCAGATGGCAAACAACGTCTTCGATACGATTCAACAAGCCGAGCATCCTGTCGCTGTTGATTTCAATACGCTAGATGGCTTCTTATTAAAACCCATGCAGCGACTCGTCAAATACCCCCTACTTCTCAAGGTATTTTAGACTCCATCTTGAATCGTTCACTTGCCCGAAACTATCTTGAGATGCTAACTTTCATTTAGGATCTTCTCAAAAAGAGCGAAGATGAGGCAACGCGTCAAGACCTAACTTTGGGCATCGAAGCTGCAGGCCGCGTGCTACAAAAAGCCAACGAGGCTGTCAACCGTGATCTTCTTGACGAGGCGCTAGATGATCTAATTGACAGGGTCGATGACTGGAAGAACCACAGGATTTCACATTTCGGAAACCTACTTCTTCACGGCCTCTATACGGTCATCACTGGCAAGAGTGACCAGGAGAAGGATGTAAGCGTTTTAATTTGCTTGCACTACCCACCATGAATAGCTTCAAATGCACGAGCTTGTCCGCTTACATGTCTTTAGTATGAAATTTATCTATTTGAATTTATCCTTCTCTGCTGCAAAGACGCGCCCCCGGCCAAATCGAAGGACAAAAAGGACAAGACGAAATCGACTGGAGGTAAACCCCGAGCAAGGAATACACGACTCCAGCTCAAAGGCCGCATCTTCATGTCAAATGTCACTGAAGTCGTGTCGATTGCAAGGCCAGGTATGCCCCCCTTGCCTACGGTTCATCAGCCAAACTCCGTGTTGTATCAGCACATTAATTAATCCGTCCCTAGGCTCTTATCAGGTACAAATTTGGTGGAAGGGGGACCCTGGTGTCGAGAACTTTACAATCCGATTCTCCAATGAAGAGACAATGCGAAAATGGGCTCAAGGGCTTGACTTGCAGCGGAAGCAGAATGCAACAAGGCCACACGCCAGCCCCGATTCATCAACTCCCGAGTTTCCCTGGCTCAAGGCGCAGGCTAACTCTATGGAGAATCCATACAAGGACTACGACCAAGACGACGATGATTATTTGCCACCTTCCCATTTCAGCATGTCACAGTCAACTGGTGGGATGATGCTTCCAAGAAACACATCCAGCACTAGTCTCCGACAACGTTCAATGACAAGCGAGAGCGCGCAATCCTTGGCTGGTGTTGCTCGTGCTCCTCCTCCTAGATTCCCCTTGCCAACCCCGCCGGCTCCGCTGAGTCTACAAACACAGATGGGACGGAGCGCTCCCTCTCCAGCAGAAAGAGGTGGAGACTCATATTTTTCGCCCATCGCCGACTCGCCCGTCTCCTCGAGGACCAGTACAACAAGTGGCATGTTCCCAACCTCGGGGTATCCTTTTCCCAAAACCAATACACCCCAGCCCAATTGGGAAGATAACAACCGTTATACGGCACCTGCGATGCCAAGAGCGCCGTCAAGAGACGGGCCTTCGCCTAGCCCTTATGGTCCAAACGGAAGAAACCCACGTGGCCCCTCTTTGCCTGCTATGCCACCAAGTGCAGCCCAGCAGCAACGAAGTCGTTCATACAGCACGCCAGACATCAATGGCCCATCAAATGCTCGTCGTAATACGGCGGGCCCAGGCGGCGGAATCCCCGCCATCCCTAGTATTCCAGCGCACCTCCATCATGACGCCAATATCCCTCGTTCCCAGACAGGATCGCCTCGTCAGGATATGCCGATTCGGTCGAATACGCAAAGTCCAGGAACGCAGCGCGAACGCCTACATCAACCTTCAAATAGCCTCGGAGGCCAGATGACTCAATTTCCATCTCAACCCGTATATTCTAGGCAGAATTCGACAACACCGAGCTTAGACCCCATAGCCAGTCGGACTGTTTCCCCACCCATTGGAACAGGTAGTTTTTCAAATGCTATGGGCAGCCCCGAAATTCCACTTCCCACACAACTCAAGGTTAAGGTGAATTGTGACGGTGGAACCTACTTCACACTTGTGGCGGCCTTCAATATCACGTATCAGACGCTCATCGATCGCATCGACGCAAAGCTTTCACGATTTGCTTCCAGCAGTATTGGGAAAGGACAACTGAAACTACGGTACCGAGACGAGGACGGCGACTTTGTGAGCATCGAAAGCGATGATGACATTCAAATTGCTTTCATGGAATGGAGCGAAGGAATGCGCGACATGTTTACTGGCAACGTTGGAGAGATTGAACTGTTTTGTGTCGGAGATACAAGCGGCGGCGAGGGCAATATTTGACGTTAGCGAAACGCACTGAACTGCTTATTCCAGCACTCGATTTTTTGAAGCATATGCCTATCGTCTCCATGACACTACCTCCTTTGTGGACGAATTTCTCACCCAGCTTATGGGCCGCCAGACTTCGACAACCCCCAGACATTGCCTCAGCTTGAGTTATGCCCTTGATGCGCACTTCTTCAGTAAACATATCGGCATTAAATTCCTGATGGGTAAAAGAATACTCCTTTCGAAAATCCCGAATAACTTACTGGCATGACTTTAATGCAATGTTGGTAAGGAGTCCCAAAACATCAAACTGAAGTTTGCGTGTTTTTGTATTTCTTTTCCTTCCCAATTTCCCTCACCACTTTTTTTTCTTTTTGGAAACGCCAATTTTTCCTGTTACTTCCCCGAGAGCGGTCGACTGTGGCATAGTGACTTGTTTGAGGCTGTTGATGGCAGAAAAAAATACATCCACGGGACACGATGCCCCAGATGGAGAAGTAAGACTTTCTTTTGATGATACATGGAATTGGCCGGGTCTGTCCCTTTCCTTTTAGTCACGTTCGCTCCTTTGTCCAAATTGGCGCTAGAGATAAGATATGGTTGGGCTTATTAGTGGCGTTGTGGTTTGGGTCTCTGCTGGAACCTTAGAGATGGATGTTTGAGTCTCCTGGGTGTTGGTCATGATTTTCCTGTCGTGCATCAATACTAGTCACAGATAGATAGGCTATTATAGAGATTCAAAACTTGATGCGAAAGCATCCATCTTACGGAGAGGCATTAAAGCCCGAGGGTCACACTTGATACAGTTTTCATTGTTCGTGTCTATAATAATTCCTCTTCGAGGGAGGGGATCCGCAAACAACCTTGTGGTCCAGGCTGCCTATATTTATCAACAAATATCTTACATTCGGCAGGTGCTGGCCTGCAGATACTTGAATAGCCATTATTGTACAGGGGCGGGAGTCATCCGCCTTGTTTACTCATTGTGCCATTCAGACATGAGCTTCTCAGTTTTCTAATAGACGGAGCCAATTTCTCCCCAGATTATCCATGAATTTTCCTGCACTTTTCATATCATTCGTGGGAACAACACGGTTCTCAAACCACCAAGAACTCTTCTCTTGTCATGGTAAAAATAAGGTATCTTGAAGGCAGTCCGGTGTGGATTATTACCTTCCCTTGACTGGGCTTGTAACACGCTTCGACATACGCGCGAGATGATAGTTGATGGTGTTTCCGCGCGGTGCAGGCGGTGCAGGGGCGTCCATGCAGGCTCGTAATTGTTGTTCAATAGCAACACACCCAGCGGTGTTATAACCGGATGAAGCCCAGCAGCCTATACAGTCATTGAAAGTCAGTATGTTTTGAGGGGGAAAATTGAGCCAGGGTAAACCTTACCAAGAAGAGCTGACATTGTCTGAACACAAGGGTTCTCAACTGTCTGTGTCGTCTTCTTAACCCTTAGTCTCGGGAGAGGAGGGAGTCGAATAGGTTTTTGGATGGGCATTATGAATCAAAAGCTTGGGCAAACTGCCGGCTGGGGCGAATCCAGATTGTCCCAAGACTCATCAATATCTGCAACGACTTTGCTCACAAGTGACGGTACAAGCAAGTGGTGGTCCGAATGGCTTGGATGCATAGTCGAGTCCAGGCCAATAAAATTCTCTGTTAGAATAAAAAATCCAACGTCCCTAATAAAGCACACGTGATAAAGCTGGGTTCCAAACTTTTTGGGCGACAATTCTGATTATATAATGGATTTTTGATTACTAATACGTCACGTGACTATGAATTCTATTGTGCGATTAAGGCTCACTGCTCCGTATTTAGTGCAAGGCGGTGAAGGTGAAAGCTTTGGCAATTAAGCTCGCAATCAGGTAGTTTCCATTTATGGTTAGCTTTGAGTTTCTAAATCCCTGATTGGTCCCCCACTAAAAGTAAACAAATGATTCTGCCGCGCCCCTCCAACATTAGCAATGTCTCTAATGTACCTGCTAAATCGCACTATTGTTATTTTGGCATCACCACAACAGTACTAAATCAGAAATCCAGAGCAAGCTCTACAAAATCCTCTCGCGAAATCATTCTTGACTACTCACGAAGACTTCCCACACATCAATTTCGCGCACAATTTTATTTTCTGCAACTTGAATTCTCACAACCATCCTTGCCCAGGGTTTGTTTTTCCTTTTCTATCTTCCATGCCCTTCCGCATTTTATCACTGTTGACAAGCTCGCCTTCGAGTCAGCTATACCCGCCTGACTCTAGACACATTGTACACCCAACCCTTATCCCGTGCTGCAGACCTGCAAAATGGCTGCTCACGTTGATTATCGCCTAGCCGGTGATATCAGAAAGTTTTTTGAGTTGTAAGATTCCCTCATTATTTTATTCGTGTACTTTGCTCACCTTGCTAATTTGACGCGTTCTCTTCCCTGTTTAGTTATCACCCAGTCGAGACAACCCCGACAGGTCTAGAGGACACCGATGCGTCCTTCATCAGGGATAATGGAGCCCTTAAGCCAGTATTGTATGTTTATTCTGAATCTTTCTGTTGTCTTTCAACCCTCGTCCCTGTCCTGCAATATACCCAAGCATCCTGTCGCTTCATGTGCATCAAGCCCTGACATGATTCAATAGCAACCCCTTTTCTTTTGACTATTCTCTCGACCTATCCTTTCAACGAAGCAGCCCTCTTCTTCGAGCTTGGCAGCGAGCACCCGTACGAGGCCGATCCGATCGTTTGAAAAACAAGACGATCATGAAGCGTGCATTCATTCAGGAGCCAGCCTCTGTGAAATCTCTGGACATATGGACCGAAACGCGCCCAGCCAAGCGTCCCAGGCTTGCAGAATGGCCAATATTGAAGTTTGCGATGGCAATGCAAGATTTCCGCATCATACCTTATGGGGGTTGGTGGGATATGTTTGCCGCGAAAGGTATGTCTCTTCGGTAGTCTTATGGTCCGTCAGACTACCTGGTCTAACCTCCTCGTTTTCCAGTTCACCTACGAAACCACATTTTCGAACTTTCTGGTACCAAGTTCATTATCCCTTGTCGGACAGCCCTCGCCGAAAGGACGTCGAGCAAACGGGCGTGGGGTGGCCTCACGAAACCCATGTCGCATGAGCTCTCTGCAGACAGTGTTGCTGAAATGCAGGAGATTGGCTTCCATATAGAAGGACCTCTTACCCTTCTTGATGCCGTGGAAAAGGTAAAGTCAGAGAAGGTCGATGTCTTGAGTCTTGCCAGTCGAGATAGGCCCTTGTGGGAGGCGGGTGCACCTGACCTCTCCACCATATGTGAGGCTTCCGAGCCAGACGTGTCTGACCCGCCGTCAATTCCGCCAACGTCCCCTCGAATCAATAGGTTTTTGACGCCTATTAAAGCTGCGAAGAGACTCCTCAGAAAGAGCCTTGCCGCCCTATCGCCTGTTTCCAGAGAAAACAAAACACAAACATCGCCACTTGCTTCGACGATTGAAAGCAATGCGCGCGAGAGCCTTCCTGCCGCTCAAACAGGGGACGAGAAAATTGGAACCCCGCGGGCCTGCTTGCGATCGCCGAACCCTTCCGAAATTACCAAATTTATCCCCTGTGACCCGAGTCCAGTGCCAATGGCCATCGGAAAGAATGCGCCCCGAAGCCCAACTCCCCCTCAGGACGATAGTTCGGTTGCCGAGGTTATTCTTCACCCTTTCTCGGCAAAGGTTCTGTCTGCCCTTTCAACTCCAAAGCGTGGCCAAGCTTCTCCTTCGCGTAACCTGCGTGCTCGCAAGTATGATAATAGCCCCTCTTGGCTCAACCATCTCGCGGACTTTGAAGACCGCACACCCCAAAACCCTAGTCCGCTTCCTGCTCCCGAATATGCACGTCGTCACTCATTCATGCGTAACCGCGACACGGTTGGCAAGTCTAAGCGACGTCACACTTTCCATTCTCTATCGGCTTCCACTAAGGATGTTGATGTGCCTCGAGAGGTTGTGAATGGCGCTGCAACGGCGATGACTCAAAGTCAAGACGATCTATTCCTTGATCCAGCCATCCAAGCCCAGATTCGAGAGGCAGACTCACACCAAAATATTCAGTTCTCTTTTATGGATATCGACAGTCCGTCTGTGTCAATCCGAGACGATTCCCAAGATGCTTCAGTTCAGAGGAGTTCCACTGATGGACTCGTCAGTATTGATGCCCGTGTTCAACTTGATCTATTTGCGTTAGACAATCAGGGCGTTGCCGTTGATATCCTCTCCCAGATTGCTCACCACGGTATCAGAGACAGTCGGGTAACAGTGACGTCGGAAAATGGCCGACTCTTTGTTCAGTTTAAGTTACCCAAAGAGTTTGCTAATCTCTTCCCACAAACCCAAATACCCGCTGCCTCTCAGGCTACATCTGAAGAGCCTGCGGCCTCCTGTCTGGATATCCCAACTATCTCGCCACCTACCACATCTGCCGCTCCTCTGGCTACTACGCCTTCCACTACCACAAGCTCTATTGAACACGCGGTAAACGGCCCGGCTGGCGGCACGGCGTCTAGCTCTCTTTTACCCGGAACAGTGACTCTGGAGCCTAAGACACCGCCACGACCCACCCCCAGTCTCGGTTGTAATGAGGCAAATGAAACCGTTTCTTTAAGTGACATTGGCCGGCCAACTTACCAAAACTCATCACTTGGCGATGCAGCTACCACACCAACGGTTAATCTTGGAAACTTCACTCTCGTTGGAGCCGATCTGCTCGCCGGTACCCCAAGTGTTAACGTACCAGGCGTATCAAGTCCCGCTAGTGCTACCCAGCCTATCTATGACAGCTGTGCTGATTTCACATCCTCCCGAATCTCGACTGGTCATGAAAATGTCGATGAGGATATCTCCGTCATGGCAAATGATGCAGATGTTCTGATTGATGGCCTTCCCGATACACCTACACATGAAATGGGCATCAATAGCTCATTCAACGACGACACACTCATGACTCCTAATGTTACGCAACCATCCCGGTTGGGTAATGCTACACGTAGCATCCCCTTAACAGGCCGGAGCGAGTCATCTTTAATTTCTGAGTTCTTCCGGGCAAGTCCTGGCCTATCGCCCTTTCGTTCACGGCTACAAGCGCCTGAAGGATCTATTGCGCCATCATCTGGTGATCGGCATCTTGCGCCAATGGCTTCACAGCCTTCTCTTGGTTGCTCTCCCATGGTGCGTGCTCCGGTGACCCTTTCAGGGTCACCGTCTGAGCTCTCCAAGGCGGAGTCTCTACCATCTGAACCGCTTCCCGATGATCCTTTCCAAGACGCAGCCATTTGCAACGATGTTGGCAGTTCGCCGTGTGCTCGGTACCCTCTTTCTACAGAGGATGCCACAGAGTTCGCGAACGTTTCAGAGGCAAAGGGATCCCACTTGGGTCACCAAACCGACCAAGGAGGAGCAGTACCTGGTACTTCGTTGTGTGCTCAGGATCTTCAATCTGAAGACCCTTTCGAGCTCGCGAAGACACCAGACCCCTGCTCCCCTGAGGTCGGTGTTCAGGACCAGAATTCGGATACACCGCCCAAAAAGCAGTCGCCAGTCACAAACTCTGCCCATTCGGAGGAGCGCCCTGGCGAGGTCGATGAAATTGATGCCATCAAGTCTTGGTTCGCTTCTTACAGTGCTAAGAAGAACAAGAAGTCCGAAGCCGCGGCCGCGGCCGCGTCCGCAGTCGCGCCTGTGACCGCGCGGACCACTAGCACTGGGTCGCCAACCCCGCCTGCCCGTGTTTCGACACCGATTGGTCGAAAGGCTCTATCGTCGCTTGATAAGAACAGCCCAAGCCCGACGAAGCAATCGGCAAAACGGAAACGGGAGGACTTAGAGGGTCTGGAGCCGTCAAGCCGCACCCCAGACAGTCCCCAGAACTCTGTGGACCCGAAGCCTAAAAGGGCGAAAACGTCTCAGAGCGAACCATTGAGACGGTCGAGTAGGGTACGGAAATTGAAGGACGTTACATCCAATGCAACCACCTCCAAGATACCGGTCAAGCTCGATAGCAACGCGGCTGGATTTGTCCTCGACAGTGGGGACACTTTGATAGGTTCTCATGCCTCGGACAGGGACGTTGCCGCCATCACGCGCGTTAATACCCGCAAGAACAAGGGCAGCGCAATCCCCCCACATGAGATCCTTGCTAAACAGCGGGAAAACCCGACAGCTTATCGCCTGCAGGAGCTCAAGGGCGTGCATGATGCGAAGGCGTCTCGGAATCCCTCACGAACCACTAAGGAAGTTCGATGGGACGAGACCCTTGCTCGATATGATGACGACGAAGCTGCGAAGAATAGGCGCGCTCCCCTCGCACAGCAGCCCACCCCACGGCCGAAGTCAAGTACCGCCCCCCAAAACGGCGATGAAGATGGAAACGGTGCGGCAGAAGCCTCTCCTCAGACCGAGATACCAAAGGGGCCCAAAAAGCCGGCAACGCGAACACGGAAAGCAGCCAAGAGTTTGCCAAAACCAGTGGCGAAGGCTGTTGCACCCAAGACCAAAGAGACAGCCTCGAAATTGACCAAACCAGCTGGAATTAAAAAGGCTTCGACGCCCGGAACGCCCATTACCGCACCTCGACGACGCACTCGATCAACCAAGTAGGCGAGAGGCTGTCCCATCTTGGAAGATCGCAGATGTGAATAATTCCACCTCTGACCTTGATCGGCGGCACCATTCATTGGAAGAAACGAAAGAAAACATATATAGCCATGGATGGGCACCACCGGACGAGGAGTGGGAGATAATAAAGCTTCACGTTATGAAACCGGGAGATTCCCGATGAACGACATTTTGATTCTGTTTGCATCAACTGGCGTCATATACCCTGCATGTAACCGCGTTTGCGATCCCGTTACTCATTGCATAGAGTCATGGCTGCGATGGCGCTTTAGTAGGATTTTGCATTCTGTGGCCTCTTAACTGACCTGTTCTTTTTTTAAAGCTTATTAACCTTTTGTATTGAGGGTTTTTTGTACAGTACTGCCGTACGCGGCCTCTAGAGAAACCTGATAGGAAATGATGGAAAAAAGAAGAAGAAGAAAACCGCCATAAGCCTATTTAACTACTGTGACATGAGGTGCAAAATTGCTCTTTTCGTACCAATCTAGGTATCATTAACTCAGAACAAGAAGAGAACAATAGGTCTTTAGCATGGTGATTGGGGGCCGAATTATGCAAATACAGGTGATGGCGATGGTGCTTATAAGGCCAGCCTCCAAGTCATAGTATGGAATCATATACAGCTTTCTCGACAGCATGGTACAGTAAGTTCGCCACCGAATCGCCATGAGGCAATACATTGACGATGATGACACCTGCCAGCCCAGTCTCGCGATCAATCCACTAATCCAGAAAGGAATGTTAGAGACGGGTAACGAATTG
The DNA here is from genome assembly GCA_019925285.1 of Graphium sp. VPRI43844. Classification (NCBI taxonomy): domain Eukaryota; kingdom Fungi; phylum Ascomycota; class Sordariomycetes; order Microascales; family Graphiaceae; genus Graphium; species Graphium sp. VPRI43844. The sequence goes on from JADHKT010000066.1 coordinate 140,138, forward strand.
AGAAGGAGCTGTATTATAATGTACCCATCTAGAATTGCACATGCCACTCCATGTCATGCTCCCTTTTCTTCGTTTCCCGGGCACCTCCTTGAGGTTCACCAACCCGCCAAGGCTGTGCGATAACGCTAGGCCATCGGGGAATTCAGGAGAAAAGGCGGCTTTATGTTGGGCAGCAATGGCCATTAAAGACTCTCTCTGTTTATCGTCTAGCTGGGGTGTGAATAACAGATCGAGGGTTTCCTGACGGAGGAGCTTTCCTGATGTGAGTGCCCGGAGAAATTTGGCATAATCAGAGGCCGTGGAAAAGAGACCGGCACCGGCACTGTCCATGTCATGGTCCTTTGGGGGGAGTTGAGGTGTGACAGATAGTGTCCCGTCAGGTTGACGTTCTGTAAAGGCAGCGGTCCGATGTTCGGCTGTGGGAATATTCTCGGGCCAAAAGCCCGTGTCCAGCATTTGAAGGGGTTGAAATATGTTGGTCTGCATGTACGCTCCAATCGCCATGCCAGTTAGTTTTTCGAGGACCACGCCCGCCCAATCGAGAGCGGTTCCATAGAAAAATCTGTCACCTGGGGGGAACTTGAGCGGTGTCGTGAAACCATCCATGTTCCATGACAGGCAGTGGGAGGTTCGGCCGACGGCCTTTGACCATTTCAATAGATCGGGATCCGCCAAGTCATAGCCTAGGCCAACTGTGTGGGTGAGGAGGTGTCTAGATGGGAAACGACGGGGCGAGATGTTAGACGACGGAAACATCGCCTAAACTGAATGCTTGCAAACTGGAAACTCTTCTCCCATAACCAGGCAGTTGTACATACCTCAACGAGACTGGCCGTGTGTTGTTCTCGAGAATTGGCTTATCATCAACATCAAAGCCACGGAGTATCTGAAGTTTGCCAAGCTGTGGCACAAGAGTTCGCAGGTTTTTGTCCAGGTCAACCAGGCCCCTTTCCACAATTTGCATCAAGCAGGTCGAGGAAATGAGCTTTGTGAGCGAAGCAAGCCATGTAAACGTGTCTAGGTCCCAAGCAGCCGATGTTGCCTCCAGGCCAACATGGCCGGCGGACCCGGTTGCCAGAACATCTATCGTTGTTGTTTTGCGGCATTAGACGGATGAGTCCAGGCTCGATATAAAAGTGAGACGAGCAACAGATACCATTGTTTGAGTTGACGATTACCACTGCCGCCCCAGCTACTTTGTTTGTAGTGTCACCGCCAGAGGATACGGTGAAATCGCGAAGAATCGGCGTAAGATCTTCGAGGGCAAGTTTGGTAGCCATGCTCAAAGGGATCTTCTACGCGGGTGGGAATTCTTCTCCGTAGTTTAGATAGATACAACCGACAGGGGGTGATTATGAAGAGATGGCCAGGTTTGGTTTTTACCCAAGATAACAGAATCTTGCACAAACTTCACTGTTGGAGCTCAGGTGTTCTTATTTAATCAGAATCTCCTTACTTAGCCTACGTAATAGCTACATAAAAGGAAGCAGGTATGTACGGAGTAGCTCGTTGTGTTTCTAGTTTACAACAAATGGCAAGAGGGCCTTCCCTACAAGTAAAGTAGGTTTGGCATGATGTGACGTAGCAGAATTGCGTCAAATTGCAGTGGCTTACTCCGTACGTGTACGGAGTACGTTGAGTAAAACACAGTATGGCACTGGGCGCCGTACAGTACAAGCCAACTAACTACTCCGTATTACTCCGTAATTACACTACAAGAAGACGGCGGTAATTCGGTCACAGTCTTAGAGGGGTGCAACGCTCGACTTCTGATCAGCCTCCAACACCACCATCGCATTCAATGGTGACATCTGTATTCTTTTCCTGTGTTTTGATTGAAGTACGAATCAAGACGTCAAAATGATTCAACCTCAAGAGCGTGAATAGCGTGCGCGGGGGGAAAAGGCTGGTTGCTTGCCACAACACATCAGGGGGCGATAATTCCAGAGACTTCTCGTGTCGCGTGTAGTACTATGTGTACGGAGTACCCTGTTTGTCGTTTTCGCCGTTAAAATGGCCCGACCCGGTCAACCCCTCTCTCATCGCGGCACACACTACGGTTTGACCAACCATGTTCAAGGGAACGTTGGCTCACTAACTCTATGGTGGAAGCGCGCTACACAGAACACTTAAGCGTCGATAACGGTGCAGCAGGCGCTCAGCACAGGCCGCCCCTCCCACTCATTGAGGCGCCTTGGCTTCCTCCTGCGGGCTGCAATGCTCCCCCACAGAGTGGTACTGTCACTGGGGTCAACCAACTGACAGAATTGTCAACTAATTATATGTACTATTACTCCGTATGTTTACCAAGATTCGAGCGGCCGCGTGGTAGACGAAAGGTATTACATTGTTAGCATACCCTGCTCTGGTGGTGCCACAGCCACATTGCTGTCTAACGCCGCCGAAGATTACCTAGCTCTGGCTCTGGATACGAGAAGGCGGCCAACTTCAGGCACGACTGGGTGCCAACCTACGGAGTAGACACATGCTCCAACCCCAGCCCGAGCCAACGTCGACTACAATATGCCAACCCCTTGACACCTTACCACCACTCACACAACGAGAGGGGTGAGGGGCCGTCGGGCAACCGCCCAGCACAACACAAGCTCATCCACAGATCGGGTCGACCGATCCATCGTCCATTCTACTATAATCAGGTGGCCGACCCAAGTTGAATTGGGCGCAACCCCTTTTGTTCTCGAGGTCCTTGTTTACCCTGGAAATGGATGTGAAACAGCTGAGCAGAATATGGACTGGACCACCATCAGAGAGGAGGGTTTACATATAACAAGTAAATTGTACATGTGTATTGTGCATAGATGATACCTACTGAAAATGGTTAACTTGGTTGGCTCTGTGCGTGCTCTTTGCCTGCATAAAAATTCGCCGGCCCAATTCAAGCTACCCCCGTATTGCGTCTCCTCCACGGCCACACCCCTTCTCCTTCTTCCATCGGGGCTTCAATGGGAAAAGGTGTTTCGGGTCTGACCGGTCCGCAGTGTAGCTGCTCCTAGCGAATTAGGCGTGGGCCGCTGAGAGATCGTTTAGGTTGAACATACGCCTTTGTACCACGAGGGTCTACGCAACCTACGCAACTCAGCATCCCAACTCGTCATCTCTGTACTGTATTGGGTACTAACCCCTTATCACCATCGAAATTGCCCATCCAGTCTCCCCTTACCTTGCCTCTTGCCTCCTCGCCAACGTTGAGTTTACCCCTCTTTCTGAGGATAGAATTGGTTGTCCATAGGGTTTACCCTCGGGTATTTTTCTACTGCTCTTCCATAATTCGTATATTGCATCCCTAGAGATCGCCTTATCAGGTACCGTGTACTGCTCTTGTCTGGTATTGTAACCTGTAGCCTTAAATACATGCTCGTCCGCCCCCTTCTGACTATTGACAATGGTCCAATGCCAACCTCGAAGCAAATTTCTAGATGATAGACAGCAGAACTACAACCCTTTTCTACAACTATTTCCTTCTAGTTTTTCGGTCCTTGTTGCGTGTTTGGTACCTTCTCAGCTGACAAACAGAATGTGCGATTATATCCAAGTATGGCAAATTACCCCCTCCCCCCTTCTCTCCTTAAACATGCCCACGCGCCACGCGCGCAAACACGCCTTATATCCCTCTGTTCTCTAATCATCTTTCTTAATTTACGATAGAAGGAGCTAAAGTGTGGTCACATCAAGCACATTGTGCATGCCTGGTGTTCGGATTACAAAAGGACTGAGCGGCCATGCCGTCCGAATATTGTGCACTTTGAATACTGGTGGGTTATTCTCGTCCTTTCCCATGTTCTATCTAATAGGTCAACGCGGACCTACTTTCAGCTCGCCATCGACCGAAATACCAAGCAAGGGCTAACCCCATTTGGTGTCCATTAGGGGAGATAAAGTCTGTGGTATGTATTATCACTCCCAATGCCGTCTACAATGGACCTTGGCATGAAGCAAAGATGTCGAGGCAGCTACGTCCACTTGAATACAGCCAAATCGCCATATATCCCCACACTGACTGTTGTTCTCATCGCCGTCGGTATAGGTGACTGTCGCCCTGCCAGGCCACTCGCGCCAGCATGGGAGAAGATGATCAAGCGAAATGGGGCCCGATGAGGCTGTCTCCGCCATTATTACTGTTAGCTCACAACCAGCCGCCCTTTTCTACTCTACTCCGTATTTGGCGCTCTTAGGTCGGAGATTGTGTCGAGCTCTATTAAGGAAGGGATCCAAACAAGGGGCGTACAAGAGGCGTTTTCGGAACTATCGCATCTCACAGAACTATCCCTCAGTCTTCTTTTCCAAGAAGAGATAAGGAAAGATTCAGCTGTTGGAAGTTCCGAAATAGTGTGCATCTGGAATTGTCATTATCGTCGCTTAGGGAGCTTCGAACTTTTTTTTTACTAGTTTACAATGAGACCCAGGTTTTCTAATAGGGAAGGAAGTCCTCCATACGGAGTAGGCAGGAGCCTCAGCATCACAAGAAAGCGATAGTTGCTGCTCCACTGTGCTTCCTTCTGTAGCATTTCTCCAAGCCCTATTCCATTTTGGGTTAACAGGCATTAATTACATGTCAAGAGAGAGTTCGTGTCAAAACCACGCCCTTTAAACTAGGATGTCATTCCGTGGGATGAAAGGGCGTGAGGATCGAGGATGATATGTTGCAACAACGATTTCCCACAACTTTGTTTCCTCTTTTTTTTTTCTTGGCCTCAAACCACTCGCCAGTGCCGAAACCATTTTCATTTCATCTTCATTCATCCAACTTGGAACATCACTTTACACTCCAATCAAGACATCCCAGCTGCGAAGGATACTGTCTGAATATTCAGTGTCCGATTGTGGGCATGCTCCTATCGCCTCGATCTTCTACAACCACAAAATTGCACAAAATGGTTTCGCTGTTAACCTCGTACTCGACTGAACATAGCGACCGTCATCTCCCGAATTCCTACACTAACCTTTTTTCGGTGGCACACGACCAAAAGATCAAAAGCATACTAGGCAACGTATATGTATAATTCGAAAAGTGGTATCTTGCATTAAATACGATCAGATACATGAAAAAAAAAACCTGCAACAGCAGTGCGACCCCGGCAAATACTACAATGCAGCCAAAATGCTGGCCGCCTCCCATCATCGCTAGGCCACCGATTCTTCCTTGTTTCCGAAACGGCCGCGGACGAGAACAAAACGAAAGAAGAACGAAGAAAAGCGGTGTGCTGAATGTATGGGGAGGCAAGTGTTGTCGAACGGCTACATAATCTTGTGCAAGATACGACGCCAGGTTGGCATGGCGGCAACTTGGGCCCTGTATGCATTGATTTCCTCCCAGTCAAGCTCACGGCGGCCGCTGTCGACGTCAATGTCGGCAGTGCGCAGCCATCCCTGGCGCTTCCATAAAAAGCCAATAGCCCAGAACACAAGGACAACGGGAATAGCGAGGAGTTGCTGGAAGAAGATCTCGGCATCACGCGGCGCGACACCAACATAGAACTAACGATCTGGTTAGCAAATTTTCTGTCTCTTTCTCCCCCAGATTCTAGAATGACGCCACTTACAGTCGCCATCAGGACGAGTATGTTGAGAATGAGACCAAGGTACGATCCGTAAACACCACCAACAGCCTGGAAGGGAATCTCGTCAAGGCTATGACCGTGATAAGCCCACGCTTTGCGGAATCGGATGTGGGCCAAGCAGACTGAACCCCAGGTAAAGAGGGCGGCGAGAGCAGACAGCGAAAGCAACCACTGGAAGACGGTAACACCGTCGGCGTCAAGGTTGATGTATGCGAGTACACCACAAAGAATATGGACCGCAACCGACGGGAGAGGTCGGCCAGAACGGTCGACGTAGGTGAAGATTTTGGGCGCGTAACCTTGTTCAGCGAGGGCGGTCAGGGTCCGCGAGCCACCATAGACGGCCGAGACGCCGATGGAGAGAACGGAAACGAGAATGACAACGTTCATGAAGTGAGCAAATCCCTTAAGGTCCGCATACTGCGCAGCCAACACAAAAGGAGAGGTGTTCGAGCCAGCGTACGCCTCGTTATCAGACTTCAAAAGATTGGGGTCGTCGTACCTGACCAGAAGGCCGACAAAGAAGAGACCAAGAATATAGAAGAGCGTGATTCGCCAGAAGACTTGTTTGATAGCTCCAGGAAGCGCCTTGACGGGGTTCCTCGACTCAGCAGCAGCCAATCCGACAAGCTCAGTACCAGCAAAGGAGAAGGCGGCGGTGACGAACACGCCGCAAAATCCCTTGAAACCGTTTTGGAAAGCGCCAGGGTCGTGCCACAATCGAGCGCCCCAGTACTCGCCGTACCGGCCATCCTTCGGGCCACCTCCGCAGACCAAGACGAGGGCAACGATCATGAAGACGACGGTAGCGCCGAGCTTGAACATGGACGAAAGAAATTCTTCTTCGGCATACCCGAGAGTTCCAAAGACATTGATGATGATGATGGCGACGAGGAAGACAGATATCCATACGGCAACGCTCGTCTCTTTGTCCCAGAATTTAATTGTTATACCGCACACGGTCAGTTCCAAAGGCAAAACAATTGCCCATTGAAGCACATAGTTCCAACCCATAGCAAAACCCCAAGAAGGATCGATGAACCGGGTCGAGTACGTATAGAAACCACCGCTCACAGGATACATGACACCGAGCTCACCAAGAGCAAAAACTATGGTCCCATACCAGTCAGCACGTTGTCACATAACAACACAATTATTTTCTTCCAAGCAGGACGTTTTGAACAAGAAGAGATCCCCTACCCGTATTGAACATCATGATACCAATGATGATGAAATCGATGAGGACAAAGCCGGGTCCCTACAATAACAAATTAGCAATGTATCGAACCGAGCTAGCAAACGTCGCCATTCGTTTCCAACGGGCAATTGTGACGAGATTACTACTTACACCTTGGGCAAAAGCGCCTCCAGAACCCACAAAGAAACCCGCGCCGATCGAACCGCCAATAGCGATCATGTGCAAATGCCGGCTTTTCATGGACTTGTCGAGCTCGACAACACCGGTGCCATAATTACGACGTTGGAAAGATTTGAGATTGAGACCATTTCGAGTCCAGAAGTCCTCTTCGCGGTTGGTCGCCTCATCGACACCTTCCCGATCGTAAGCGGGAGGGGCCGTCACGACAGTCTTCTCGACATCGCCGGGACCGGCCTTCTCATCATTTGAAGACATGGCAGTCGATGACCAAGGCCCTTTTTGGGTTTCAGAAGACAATTGGTGGAAAGAGTCTGGGGGGAGGTAAGGACAAAGAATGAAAGCCGTGAGGAGGACACGGCAATAATTTCCAATGGGTAACAAAGGCCCTGGATAAAGAAGAGAGGGAAACAAACGGACGGGATGTTCGTTGGTGGGGGGGGGAAGAAGAAAGGGTATTAATAAATCAGCCAAGGATGGGAGCAGCTTACTGATAAGGGCAGGTCGTGTCTACTGGGATTGATAGCGAGGGTAGGTAATATGCATGGAAGGGACTCGTGGAAAACAAATCGAAGGTCGGCGGAGCCTGGTCCCTTGAGAGACGACGCCCCCTTACCCCGCGTACCTACAACTGGTAGATAGGGTGGTCGGGCGTAAGAGGGGGGGGGGGGGGGTGTGTGTGGTTGATTCAAAAACGCGGTCTCTATCCTCTTTTTGGCATCTCATTGCGTTGATTCTTTGGCGAGAATATGCTAAAGTGTTCAGACCAGTTTCTGTTCAGGTAGGTTTCCTCCCAAAAACGGACGATGTTCCCCAACTTCCATAAACGATTACATTTACAAGTACGACTGTGTCGCCACATTGGACACATTGGAAGCTTTATTTGTTCGCACGACACTGACAACGCACAGGACTAGGCTCGGCCAATCCGTTGTGTGGCAAGAGTGTTGGATGGATGGCTTGCTTACCGTTGCACATTTCGTCACAACGAACAATGAATGGCCCGGCACCTTACTGATAGAGCGAGAGTACTGGGGCTGATGGGGGCCCCGTGCCATAGCTAGGCACTCCAACATACTCCGTATGGAACCCTGCTTTCGAAATACGACAATGGAACCCAGCTCGAGGGACCAAATTGCAGCACTGGAGTGGCAGGCGATGGCCCCAAAGTTTTACTGGGCTTCCAACTGTGTCTTTACATATGCTGTATCCCCAGGTGAGTGGAGATACGTGGGAGGCAATTGGACAGACAGAGGGGGGTGTACAAAGTAGCTCAATCTTGATTTTGAGACCTTGTAATGATCGGCCCAGGAGGCGAGCAGCCAATCAATGTGGGTGGGAATGTTTGGGCCCTCAGTCGCCACGGTCAAGCAGTGTCCCAGTCACTTGAGCTTCCTTATCTAAAGGGCCACTCAACACAGGAACCAAACGAGGGCCCCAGGATTCTTTTTGCTTTCAACTCGACTGAAGTCGAATCGGCCAGCCAGTTCCTTGTCTGGAGGGGGGTAAAACAGAGGGAAATCGGCAAAAGGGGATTCGGTTCACCAGCCAAGACATGCAATCATCGCCAACATGTCAAGCGTTAGCCGTCAACAACATAGCGATTCCTTGCCAGCGAGACACGTCCTGCTGGGAAAATGAACGGCGCTAACACGGGAGCGATACCCTTCAAGGACAGACAGAAGACGAAAATACTACGGCTACTGCTAGGGATTGTGTTGCTCAATTGGCACTTCGCTGTACTCCATAGGCCCCATTCCGATGGGTCACGCCGTATCCCAGGCACCTAAGTGGTCAGAACATGTCCTTTTTTTTTTTCTTTTCTTTTTTCGGCGTGTTGGTGCTGAAAGGGAGCAGTGGGCGATAAAACCGTGACGAACCTTTGTCAAGGCACGCGATGTGCGGCGCAACATTCCCATTTAGGGAGGTCGATCAGAATTGCAGGGTCACTAGTAGTAACATTAGTCGAGGATTTTTCACTAGTCAAAGGTCGGCGACAGGTCTTTTTGTGGGGGAATCGAGGGTAGCTTACGGAATAGTGCCGAAACCTTCTTTTCTCGACCAGCGACCAACGGGTAAAGAGAAGCCGGATGGACAATTACTCCGCGTACTTGTACTGGTTCAGATATCCCAGAACTCTAATCTACGGAGGATATGCAAGCTAGTACTAATACCCCGTGCCAAGGCCGAGCCCGTCCACATTTTGGCGTCGTTCAAAATTAAGCTACAGGTGTGGCTTACTTGTATGAATACGGAGTACATGGCAGCATCAATGTTCTTTGGATGTTGGCGTCCCAGTGGCATTAATACGGAGTACAGAACACCCGCCCCTCCGTTTTATTCTTTTCCCCCCCTTGGGCCTAAATACGGAGTACAAGTATTACTCCGTGCTGTTGACAGGGCGTTCTTCTTGGATAATACGAGTATTCCGTACTGCAAAAAGTTCGTCTTCATGGACCGTCGTGGTAGGTACACGTACTTCTGGAGGCAGGCGACAGCTTGCCAACTTTGACCTGTTGGTTCCGCCTGCCCAATATGCAAGGCGGGACGAGAGTACTACAGAGTACTACAGGGTAGAGTACTCCGTACATGGCCTTATCTGCTGAAATTATGACACGGTGCAATGACGAATAATAGGAAGAGGGCGACAAAGGGGTGAAATCAAAAGGTGAAACGGAGGGAAAATTATCGGGAGATAGACCAACTGGGAAGGTGTCATTCGTCGAGGTACCACTTTTAAACTACGTAATGAACTACTATGTATGACCCTCTAAGCAAGCTGTACTCTGGAAGCTGTAAGTTGCCCAGCCCTCCCCTCCACCCTTTCCTTCTAGACTAATAAACCAGAACCTGACGCTCCTGTGTTTGTATCGGCCTTTTTCCATGTAAGTTGTGCTTTTATGGGGGGAGCAAGGGGTTATGGTGTCTGCTTTTCAGTGAGTGAGCTACTGAGTTGGAGTATGGTTGTCTTGAGGAGAGAGAGAGATGCTACGGAGGACGGAGTATGAGAGAAGAAAATGGGGCCCCACACGCCTCATCCGCTATCTTTCCCCCCCTCTCTTGCTCCAGTACAGTAATTAGTGCTTGTAGTGCGGTGCTTGTAGTGCGGTGGTTCTTGTTTGACTTTACAGCTCGAAGACAGGATGAAGCGACCATGACGGGCCACGATATACACTAACAAAACCTCGCCTACGTGTGGCGAAGAACCGACCCCAATACCAGACTGGCCCTTACCCCGGATTTTGAAGCAGAACTAACTTTCTCTCATTTTCATTAATTTTGCCAAAGCCGTGATACTCATTGGATGGTATTCGATTCTTTTTACGCAATCGAAATGCTTTCTGTGTGGAGGGAACGAGGGAACGAGGGAACGGGCGGCGAACGGCAGAACGGGCGAACGGTAGTGGATAGTAATTACGGTTCACGCGCACTTTTGTCTGCTCGCTTGCGGATTTAAACGTCTCACCGAAAAGCAGCTAACAAACTCTATCCTGTCAGCACCTTTATTCCTCTTCTCACGATACGGAGTATGTTCTGGAGCTTTTTTTTGAAACCATTGAATATCTTGGAATTATATTCATATTTACGGAGTACATATAGAATAAAAATTAACTGGTAAATAATCTTTCAAAGGGGAGCAGATGAAAAGAACGGTGATGATGGTGCAAGGTGAAGAGAGCATGCATCATTGCCCAACATTGCCACTGTAAAAGACCTTGACTCTATCAAAAACAGCCCTTATTAGGCACAGCACACAGCACACTGCGGAGGATTTTGTCGTCGGGTACTCCGTGCACACTAAAACACCAGCCAGTTCGCTAACTGCCCAACTACCTTCCTACCTTGTATCTCAACTGCGTTGAGCTGGCGATAACCCCCTCCTAGCCTAGTCCCGAGTCTCGGTTTCCTTTTGGCTTGTCAGCTGGCAAAGTAAAGTCAAAAAATAGAAGGGCAAGGACAAGGCGCCAATGCACGTAATTACTAAACTAGAAGGAATTCGACAGAGGAACATGTTTTGGGGGGGGGGGGGGGGGGGGGGGTGGTGTGACCGTGGGATAT
>JADHKT010000067.1:0-150072 GCA_019925285.1 Graphium sp. VPRI43844
TCTCGCACACGCGGAGATCAGGGTGGAGAGACACACAATACACACATTATGGTCTCTCAGCAGTGTGCTCGCACAGCGTGGTTGCGCTGATTCATCCTATGAATCGCCATAAGAAAGATATGATATATAATCAGTATTATGTCTTACAGTATGTGAGAAGGAAACGCATAACTTGGAGAAATTGTAAACCGAAGGTCACGAGAGCTGTGTGTGCTTGACAAGTTAAGATAAAATCAAGCCCGCGAGGCGTATAACATTATGAAGCTTGAAAAAACTAAAAATCAAACACTACTAGTAGAGCACGGAGATTCAATTCAAAGTTTTGCAAACGCATTCAGAAACACAGTATATTATTAGGATCCGTTCTTACAAAGACTGGAAGTCCGACCACCGAAAACCCAATCTCGACGGGGTATCTTGACAACATAGAAAAAATCAAGGACAAAAAGCAGGCCCGGTGCCCATTTGAGGACACGGTGACAAAAAAACAGACAAAGGAGTGCGCGTGTGCATATCGTGTTTGTGGTATGTCGCGGTTTAAGCGGCAGCAGTGACAACGGGGGCAGCGACGGGGGCAGCAGCGGGGGCAGGCTTGACCTCCTCCTCGACCTTCTTGGCGGGCTCAACAGCAGCGGCCTCCTCCTTGGGGGCTTCCTCCTTCACAGCCTCAGCAGCTTCGGCAGGCTTAGCTTCCTCGGCGACGGGCTCCTCGGTCTTCTCAGCAGGCTTCTCGCCAGATGGCTTACCACGACCCTGAAAAAAACGTTAGCGGATTGGCACCTAGGGTCAATTGATTACAAAAGAATACGTACCCGAATGGTGGCGCGGAGCTTGCCAAGCGAGAATCCGGTCTTGGGAGACTCAGGCTTGTCACCCTCCTCGTCAGAGACGGCAGCCTTCTCCTTCTTGCTTCCAAGGAAGGGGATGGACGACTTGCGCTTCTCAGCCTTTGGCTTGCTCTCGCCGTTGGTGGCGGGGGCAGCAGCAGCCTCCTCAGCAGCGGGGGCGGCGGGGGCCTCCTCGGCGGCTAGGGGAGCAGAGGTCTCAACAGGGGGGATCACGGGAGCCTCAGCGCTAGCGGCGGCCTCAGCCTCCTTGGGGATAACGTCGGCAGACTCCGACTTGCGACCGCGAGGAAGGAAGCCGAAGAAGCTGTTGCGCTTGCTGGCGGTAGGCTTGGGGCTTTCGGCCTTCTCCTCCTCCTTCTTAGCCTCCTCGGCAGGGGCAGCAGCCTCAACAGGAGCAGCCTCAACAGCAGGAGCTTCGGTGGCGGCGGGGGCAGTCTCGGCGGCAGCCTCCTCGACAGGGGCCTCAACAGCAGGAGTCTCGGGCTCCTTCTTGACCTCTTCCTTCTTCTCCTTCTTACCACCGAGGAAACCAAGAATGGAAGCGCGCTTGCGGCTGGCCGATCGGCGCTCCTCCTTCTTGGGCTCCTCCTTAGCAGTCTCCTCGTCCTTCTTCTCCTCAGCGGCAGGGGCGGCGGGGGCGTCCTCCTTGGCAGCCTCTTCCTTGGGGGCCTCAGCCTCGGTGGTGGTGGCGGCGGCAGCCGGGGCAGCCTCCTCTTCCTTCTTGTCCTCGGCCTTGGGCTCCTCCTTCTCGACCTTCTTGGGCTTGAACGACTCGATGGTGGCCTTGTAAGCCTCCGACTCCTTGACAGCCTCAACGGCGTCCTTGGCCTCCTGGATCTTGGCCTTCAACTGAGCAACCCAGTTGTCACGGTCGGCAGCGGTGGGGGCCCTGAAGCTGTGCTTGTGGCCCTTGGCGGTCAAGTGGAACTTGTTGGCACCGTCGGTCACGGGCTCGCTGGCATCGGCGAGGTTGATGATTCCGGTGGGAGCCTTCTTATCACCAATGAAAAGGAGGCCCTTTCCGGTGTGGGTGGCCCAGGCGGCGTTGTGGTGGCCGGTCTCAGCATGCTTCTCGCCGCGGAGGTAAGCACTGAGGCTCTTCAAGTCAAGGGCTTCGCCGCCGAACCAGAAGAACGTCTTGGAGTGGAGGAGGTTCTTGGGGAAACCGAGGCCGGCGGCCTTGTGCTCGAGATGACCTTCCTCGATAGGAGTGGGCTCTGGAGCGGGGGCAGCCTCGGTGGTCTCAGCGGCAGCTTCAGGAGCAGCAGCCTCGGGCTCGGCAGGCTTCTCTTCGGCGGGCTTGGCCTCGGTGGCCTCGGTGGCGACGGGCTCGACAGCGGGGGCGGCCTCAACAACGGGAGCGTCCTTGGCGACCTCGACGGGCTTCTGTACTTCGGCCATTGTAATTATTGGTTGACTTCTTTTCGAAAGTTGAGAAAAAAGCGACTGGGGTGTTTTGGGGGTATCTTGAATCGTTCTTTGGGTATCTCAAAAAATGAAAAGGGTATTGTTGACTTTAAGAAACAAGAAAGAACACTGGGTATCACAATAAGAAAGGGGTATTAAAACTATAAAGGAGAATAGAGTTGGCACGGATCGACGTCTTGGAGGGAGAGGATATCTTGTGGAAGAGGGACGTACTGGACAGGTGTACGGGGAATAGAAGACTGTAGAAGAGAGAAGAGGGAAGGAGGAGGAGTGAAGAGGTTCAGTCGGGCGAAGGGTACTTATTTCTTTTTTGGGGGGGGTCTTTTGCTTGGGGGTGGAAAGGGGGCAAAAAGGGGGGGGGGTTGTTCTGACTACTTTGTGGGTGTGTGCTTCGTACTCCGTACCTTGTCCCTTCATTAACCTTCCATGGTCCCCCAATTTGGTTGTCGAGACAGGGAGCCGGGAGCAAGGCCACTGAGAAGTTCTAAACTACAAGGTACCAACCCCTAGGCTGGTGGCCAAGCCAAAAAGTCAAACTGCTCCATAGTGACCAAGGACTCTTGAACAGGAACGCCAGCATTATTTTCCCTTTACAGAAACCAGGGTCCCTCTTCGGCTCTCCTCTCATCGAACACCAGGACAAGGCGCGCGGGAGCTCTCGTCAAGGCCGAGTGTGAGTGGGCTCATGCAAAACCAGAGAACCTCCATGCGATCCTTTAGAGGGCTTTTGGGCCAAAGGGGGACCTATGAGAAGCTCCCTGGAGGTGTCAGACTGCGTTGGATGGTTTAAATTGCCCCCCCCCCCCATCACCATGCTGGGTCTCGTTCTTTTCCATGAGTTTTACGAGCTTCAGGTATACCCCTGTCGCCATTTGTTGACTCTGACGATGAGAGTGGACCCCCCGAACCAGGTGGCAGTGGAGGTACCTGTCCTCCGTAGCGTACCGGAGGACAAGACGAGAGAGAAGGTACGGAGTACTACGGGCCCATAATTTAATCATTGGTGAAGAGGATACGGAGTAGTTTAAACTAGAGGGATGTATTGGCTCCATACTCCATAAATGAAGAAAATAGCAAATGGCTATGGCCGGGCTCTAGCACCTACGAAGTAAACGTACCTTGCTACCTAGTTTAGTACACCAACTACCATCCATTTCACTCAGCGAATTTTTTTCTGTACTTGTAGCTGCCACACTGGCTTCTCCACCCCTCCCCCCGCTATTCTGATCAAACAGTCGCTAAATGCACCCCCTGCAATTTGCACTGTAAATGTGAGAGAGAGTGTGTGTGTGTGCACAAGCAGACGGAGTACTCCGTATTGTAGGTAATAATAGCGTGTAAATTACTTCGAACCCATCACCACAATGCTTGTACCTGGTCCAGACAATCAGTACAGAAACAGGAGAGAATGAAAAAAAGAAAGAATACTAAACATTGTAAAACACTTCAATAGGGCATAGCCTCACTAGTGTCCAATATCAAGAACGACAAGTGGCAGTAAATGCTTCACTTGTATCAACCTTCCAAGACATTGACCATTTCCTCTCCCCGTCGTGTTCCGAGTTTTGCATCGATTTTATGCTCACGCGCCCAAGCATCTGTCCACACACACACATTAACCACGAGACGGCTCCACTTCTAGTGCATAAAACTAGTGCATAAAACTACTGTAGTGCAAGAGTTTACGGAGTACAAAGCTGTTGTGTTCACACACATATTCACCCACCACTGAACTGACGAGGCTCTCCATTTACGCAAACTTTTTCTTTCTTGCTTTACGGAGTAGAGATACTCCATATTATTATTTTGCATTTTTGTTCAGTGGGTACGTAGATGGGATGTTCGGTACTTTTCACCCACCCGTGGCCGGCATGGTTACTGCGGGTTTCTGCGGGTTTCGGTCTGTGCTTGTTGCATTTAAGCGAGTAGGTTGAAATTGCGACCCCGTTTTGGTGTTTTGGTGTCGCTGTGGCAGTTCAAACACGGCGGGTTATGGACGACAATCTCTCCAGCACAGTTACAGGGGAAAGGGGGGGGGTGTACTCCGTACGGAGTACCTTTTTTCCTTCTCCCTATCAAGATATCATGCATAATCTTGGTGGCAGAGAGAGACTTGGGCCAGGCCTCCCTACTGCAAATTAAACACCATCCCTTGACAGAACATCTTGAACCATCATCGGGAATCAATACGGAGTAAAAGAAAGCAAGAAAGAAAGAAATTGGCACTCGATCCCCTCGATACTTCGCATGATGCTGATATTCAACTGTATTTTGCTCCTGTCGTGCTCAAGAGTGGTTGGGGTGCAACGACAACGGTGGCGGCAAAGCGAAAAAGGGGATCTCGGGGGCAAATCGACGAAGAACCCTCCAGCGTTTAGCTGCAATTGCTGGATACTTGTATGTACACGATAATATCCGTAGCTGTACTCCGTAATCAAATTAATACTCCATCAAGCAAAATGAGGCTCCAAGCTGGACCGACCATCGCACAGGGGTCCCCCGGCAAGCAAAAAAAAAAAATATGATGGTATTCTCTTTTCTCATTGGCTCCAATCCAACCAGGGTTGCAAAGCCTCGAAATTTGCTCGACGATGAGTCTTCGTCCTCGTCGATTTGCCAGGCCAACGGCACGAAATCTTGGCACGGGAGCAAAAGGCGAGCGGATCAGACCAGCAGAAAAGCACGAAGCACGAAGCACGAAGCACTAACACAAATCACGAATCACGAATCATAGTTGTTGGTGCCGCCGTGCCGACTCTCGTAGCCCGCCTGTGCACGGAGGAAAAGCTGGACTCGTCTTGGACGTCGTGGCAACAGGAAGGATGAAGGTGATTCGCCTACCCGTACGGAGTATTACAAGTACGAACTTCCTCGTACTCCCAAGGACCAGAGTGGCCCTCCGATTCGGACGCGCGCGGTAGATAAACGGAGGATTTTTAGTTTATCCCCATCGAAATACAGTCACATTGCATTGGTTCGTCTTAAACCAAAAGGAAGAAAAAAAAACTTCCGTAAATATCACTCCATTTAGCGACGAAGATTGGTGGGATAAGAACGATGCAACGCCGCCTGCAGACATTCGGCAGTGGAGGACTCTGTACGGAGTAGTACGTGTAAATAATTCGAGAAACATGTGGGGTGGGCTCTGCACCAAGACCTGCGACGCGACACGCTCTGTATGTACGGAGTATGTAAACTACAAGTAAACTAGTTTACAACATGCAATTTACCATGTGACTCGCACCAAATTTCTTCTAAACTAGTTCAGATGTCGAGTTTTTAGTGCAGTGGGTTCGGTCCCTGTACGGAGTAGCCCAGCCTAGATTTTAGTTTATGGAGTTTAGTCTTTGGTGCACAAGGAGCTATTCGAGGCACTATTAAATAGAAATAGTGTTCATGTAGTAAACTAATAATACTCCGTACCTACTCCGTAAGGGTCGACTAAAATAATGCTCCGGGTGTGTCAACGTCGTCCCAATCCACACACACAGTTTCTCTGTTATCACCATAGTACTACGAGGCTTACTTGGATTGGTCTTGCTCGGTAACCGACGATGTGGTTGGCCCAACCCGGCTCGATTCGAAACATCATGTATCCGATATCAGGCCATCGCGAAGCAACACTGCAGAAATTCCTTGTTTGGGTAGGCGTTTCTTTGTCAGAGCACACAAATTTTATGATCAAATTGCAGAAGGGCGTGGACCAGGTTATGAGGTGGCCGCCACGGTGAGATTACCAGCGTCTACTCCGTAGGTTTCTTCCACGGAAAATCCTTGTCCTTTGTCCTTTCAGTTGTGCACAAGCCTACGGAGCAACTAACCCCCCTCTCCCCCCCGTCCCATCTCCAAGGCAATACCCTTCAATCAGGGTTCGCCCTGACGGACTTGAACGATTCTCCGTACTCCGTACAAATCGTCAGCTGGCCAGCCAGCCGGTCCATCAATGTCTCCCACTACTATTACTCCGTACGGGAGTATCAGATCAGGATCTGGGCTGGCCATGGCCAGGCCATGAACATCACCTCCCTAGCTAATACTAGGTTTCAGGATGCAATTTCGTCAAAAGTCGGCCAGATAGCGAACCCTTCCCTCGGCCCCCCATTTACCATTTACCATTTCAGCATCATCTACTCCGTACTCCGTACTCCATACTCCGTATCATCTCGAAAGTGGACCAAGGGTTAGAAGGGTTAGAAGGGTTAAAAGGGTTAAAAGGGTTAAAAATGGAGATGCCTTCTTCTTTTGGCACTTTTGTGGCATCAATCCCTTGAGCTAGAAATGAATCCTGTCCAGAGCTTTCTCGCGAGCCTGAATCAACCTTTTCTTGAGGTCTTCCAACTGACTTGGCTGACCAGCCTATTTTAGTTTAGGTACGGAGTACACGCCCCCCCTAATTGAAGGCCCATATTTAATCGATCGAGCCCCTGCCAGCAGAGAGAAAAAAGACTGTGTTCTCCGTAATACAGAGTAATATCATCTACAAGGTTTTTTTTTTCTTTCTTTCCTTTCAGAGGAAGCCTGGTTTTTTTGAACTCGGAGTGGAAAGTGGGCGCGCTGTCTCTGAACTTCTCATTAAACGAGAAAGTGCAAAAGTCTCTGGATATTTCTGTACGAGTATATTCGCGTGTCGCGAAGTCCAAGGACGACCGAAAATCATCATGTCGGCAGCTGGGGCCATGTGCATACATAAAACTAGATAGCTGTGTGTGCCCGCAGCTAACCCTCCCAGTATCGGGATCGGGGTCCTTGGTTCTCCCCGTGCAAGTCGTCGTCCAAGCGTCTTTCGACAATGCATACGGAATAAGACCAAAATTGGGACCTGGCTCAAAGCAAAGTCTCCGATTACGACGACGGCAGAGCATTTACTTCGTACGTACGGAGTAGTTTAATACTCGAGCCTGGAAAAGAAGCAAGCTTTCGAACCAAAAAAAAAAAAAAAAAAAAAAGGAGAGTCTCATCCTCCCCCATAATACTCCGTAAGATGTCTGTCTATCCAATGTAAAACATGAAACAGTCAGGATTTCTTCTCTGTTGCACGTACTCGAGGCCCCGAGACTCTTCCTCTGCCTGGCCCCTGTGTCTTCTGTGAACCGAATCGGCATGCCTGTACCTGTACACGTACACGTACTCCGTATCCAAAGGCTCAGAAAAGATTATCTCCATTTCCCCGTGAGGAGCATGAACGGCAACGCATGGGGATCGCCGCATCGCAAGCGATTACGTGTTTGTTGACTTGTTCCATGTTTCTGACTATTTATTGCCTGCCCCTTCCTATTCCAAAGCACACAAAGAGCCGGAGGAATCTCTTCGAGACATGGGAGTCCTTTTCAATCAAGGGGGAGAGGAACCCAAGTTTCTCAATATGCAAAGCTGACAGCTTCAATGACTGAACTGTCTCTCTTAAATTGACGCCAGCGAAAACATTCTCTCTTTTTTTAAAATGGAGATCGCCTGCATTTCCTTCTTAACAGGGAAATGATTTGTCCCACTCGGCTTCACTTTTCACTTTTCACTTTTGTGGTCTGGTCGAGCCAACGTCGAGCTAATAACGCAATGATGCAGTACGGAGTATTTACTTTTACTTGTAGTTTGGTTTAAACGGTCGAGATCGGTCGCGATCGGTCGCGATCAGTCTTGATGGGCATTATTAAAGATTGCGGAGTAAATAGCTGGTTTCCTTTCTTTTTTCTTTTCTTTTTTTTTTCTTCTTTGAGTATTTCCGAGTCCTCTGCAATCATTAGTTTATCATTTGATTAGCAAGATATTTGGGAATCATTTCAAACTTCCAAACCTCAGCCGTCTTCAACCGGCCGCTGGCGAGATGATGGTCGGCGAGAAAACAGACTATGCTCAGACTGGCTTAGATCTCTCAGCGAACATGGCCACCAGAAAGCAACGCTGCTCCCATGCATGCATACGGGGTGTCAGAAGTCTGAGTGTACGGAGTACTGTCTTACTGTCTTTCACCTTCTCGATGCGCTAGATTTCGATATGGGGGGGGGGCCTGAAGCTGATGGGGGGATGATGCAAGAACTCTTGAGAAGAATAAAGACTCTTTACAGTTCCTTTGTTCCTTTCGCACCCTCATCTTGGATGGCGGTCTTCTGTGGCATGTTTTCCCCTGTATGGCTTCTTTTGAGGAGTCTTAATCGTCAGTCCTCTGAAATCATAGTACCACCACCACCACAGACCACAGCACCCCCCTGCCACATCCGGAACAATCCGTTCTTGATATCATGTGTCTATCCCCTCGCGCGCGGCGTACGTGTATTCCTCCGCCAAGTCTCTCTCTCAACGCCTGACAAGATGGCGAGATCTCAAGAAACAAAAAGTCCTCAAAGTAGATGGCCCAGGGCCCCGCATCCACAATGATGTTTTTTTTTTCATTGGCTTTAACCTGAATTGTATCGAGTCTAGATCATAAGTCGAGGACGGCGGTCCAGAAAGCAACCACAAAAAAAAAACGCCCAGGCTACTCGTATGCCCGGCTGATATCCCCTGCGCATTGAAAAGGCAACCCCATAGGTCCAGGGAGCTGCAGTGTAAACTACTTGTAAACTACTAGTGGGTGGTGGCAACGGGCTAAGAAAAGAAAAAAAGGGAAAGGCGACAATGATCCCACGCTGGACGCTGCATCTGGACATGCACATGACCATGATAGATTGCCTATCGCCCCTCCCCTCCCTTTGCCATTTGACCAACCAACGGTGCAACTAGTACGTACTACTTTGCACAAGACAGAAATGGTTCAAGTTCCTCATTCTTCTTCCCATTTCTCTCACACTCCCTCTTCCTCCCTTCTTCTTCCCCGTGACTCATTTGCACGCCCCTTTTATGTCGTTCGCCTACGGAGTAGAGAAATAGTCGATTGCATGGAGCTATCAAGCCATCCATCTTGACATATCTCCACTCACCCATACCGAGTATGCAGATACTCAAGAGCCAGGTACCACATCATAGCAACATGTTAGCCACACCCAAAACCACCAAGGTTGATCATTACTCCGTACGGGTCCGAGTCCAGTGGGTGACTACTCCGTACACCCAGGCATGATGCCCGGAGACAGAGGGGTATCAACTGCAACATTGCGTAGCCAAACTTCATGCTTTATTTGTTGAGGGGGCAAAAGGTGGTGGGAATGTGTGTGTGCGTGCGTGTGTGGTGTGTGTGGTGCAAGAAAGAGGGGAGGAGATATGACAGGTGCGGGGGTACAATCAATGTACTTGTATTGCCATGTCTCCTTGCCAAACGGGATCTTGTCTATCAAATGGGCCGTTGCAATGAAATGGCTGCGTTTTGCGTGCGTGATCGTGCTTTGGTGTGATTCAACATCACATCCCGACGTCCTCCGGATCCCGTGTTGAAGTATCTAATTGGCGGCACGGCACGGGGGATATGAAATATGAATGACGGCACAAGTGTATCAGCGATGTGTTCCGATGTGTTCCATTTTCCATCAACGGCTTGGAATCGACTGATGTTCTTTGAAATGACGCCAATGGTGATTGATTTGGAGGGAGTTGGGATATCTGGCATCTTCCTGTATCGCAAGGTCATCTTTTACTATTTGTTTTTTTTCTCTTCTCCCTATGATTTGAGATTTATAAGGATATTAAAAGTAGTTTCAACTCACTTTTTTCAGATACCCTGGCTGCTGTATCCCGCATCGCCCGTCAATGGTAGGTAGGTTGGGCAGAGTAAATGAATAATTAAGGTCTTGTCTCATCGTGTAGTTTACATCTGTGGGCAAACAAAGTTTTTGAATTTTAAGAAGGAACCCTTTGCCTTTCTGTCAGAGTTTGCTCTTATGCAGGTAGAGCACTGAGTGTTTGTGAGGGGAGGAAGGCATTCCGTTTGTCGGATGCTCTCACAACGAGCCAATCCAGGCCAATAGGCCAATGGACGACATCAACAGATAGGGCAGCTGCTCGCAACCAGAAAGTGTCGTAAATTTGTCATCCATTCTAGAGTGCCTTGCTGCAGCCTATGAAAGTGACGGGATTATTCTAGTCTCCGTTCCGTGGGCTCCATTGCTTAATCATTGATTGTGTAGTGTTAACAAGGAAGGAGCGCCATCCATCCCATCGCTGAGTCGACGCCGTTTGCGCCTGCCTTGTATTATTTTTTCTGGTGCCTTTGTTTGCATTTGCGCGCATGCGGCACTTCGAGAAAGGGACATTACGGTAGGGGACCGGAAAGCCCTAGAGTCTGTGAGGCTGATGGTAAATGGTCTCAGCCCCGTCACAGCCAGCCTCGTCTCGGTCTCGGCGGTCTACCACAGATACGCACACCAATACAAAGCACCTTTTGGCCAATTGTCTCAGCTCTACGTGTATGCCATACACTCTGCGCTTATTTATTTCTACCTCAATCGTTCTATCCTCCATCATTATACTTTCCCTTCACTTGCTGATAAACGATTCAACTCCCCTGCAGGCCATTCACACAGTCCTGCACCTCGAAATCTTCTCACAACATGTCGACTCGTTTGTATACAAGGTAAATTGTACCGTCTTATATAATAGTCATTTACCAATCCCTGCTATTCCCTTCTCCTATTCATATCAGAAACTTTACTTCCTCCCACGATCTCTATCCAAACGCTCCTTCACCTCTTCTTTCCTTTGCTATCTTTACCACCACAGCATCCCACACCACGAGGTACCCGTCGTACCATTTACAGTTCTATACAATCACTGGATCGACCATATAAAGCCACTATAAAGCCACGGACAAACCCGCCAGTTGTCTGAGGCATTTTGCCCTTCCTTTCCTTTCCCTGCCGATGTCCATCTCTCTACTCTACAGCAAACAGCTTCACCCAAGCCTACCTTGAATACTTCCTCCCTTCCACATCACGCCCTTACTACATCTTCTTATATCGTCCTATTGGTCCTTGCTGACGATATAACTAAAATGCGAAGACCAAAGTCGCGCAGATACCCTCCTGCATTCGCAGACCCGGAGGTAACCGATGACTGGCATCTACCAGAGAGCAAGTCGTTCGGCCCGGCGAGGGACCTTATCAACGATAGGAAGGGACCCCGGCTGCTTCCTGGCCTTTACCCTGGGGTGGCTAACTATAACATCGAGGATGAGTACTCCAAGACGGAGTACAACGTGGAGCGCATCCTGAAACGGACGGTTAAGCCCCTCAAGTCTAGAAATGTCTACAAGGCTTCCATAGAATGGAAGAAGCTCTGTAGACACGATAAGGGCATCGATGCCGGCCTCCTCATGTGGCCTTATGAAGCGCGAGGTCCTATTGTCACTCGGGTAAGTCGCTCACTTTGTACTTCATCCCCAAAATTGGGCCTCGTCTTAACCAGTTAATGTTATAGGCGCCGTTTGTCGCACGTATGCGGGATGGGAAGAGTCTCTGGGCCAATCCTCAAGCACCCCAGACCTCTCGCATCTTTGACACGCTCGTAGCGGTGGCCCCACTAGCAAGGGAGGTTCTTCGCTTTCACTTACCTGCCGCATCGCTGGCGGCAACATGCCAGCATGCATTCAACTTGTTGGGCAGCCTAATGGTAAGTACCCCTTGAGCTCGAGACCACGTACATGTAAGCTGACCAAGTATGAAACTCCTCAGGATCTCTGGGACTATAGTGCTGGAGACTTCAGAGGGACAAACCTGGATGCCTCGGAAAGAGCATGGCCCACGGCTGTTGGCCCAATTCTCCGAATCACGAGCGTAAGGACCTATCTAGAGGACATAGAGCCCTTTGGTGCCTTGCGTGCAAGATTTGACCACCTTCCCGATTTTCGTGTGCCCTTCTATCCGGCATTTGCAGAAGACTTGGATGGGACGGAAAGACTCGCCTATGATAGGCACATGAGCCATCGTGTGTTCTCTAGATTCTTCCCCCGGAAGCATCGTGATACAGAGCTCGAGAACGAGAAGCTTGTCCGCATTTCCTACAATGGAAATGACCATACCATTTTGCGACGTAGTGCTGTAACCGAGTGCTCGAGAATGCTTCCCTTGTTAAAGGGTCTCAACAACCACAGCCAGAGCATTCGGGTTCTCCATCTCAACCGGATCCACTGGATTGACGAAATCCTACTGCGTGTGGTTATCCCTAGTCTTCCAAATCTCGAGACCCTAGGCATATACTCCTGTCGCCTAATTCACATCGCCAACGTCCCCGAAATCCTCGACACGATATACACGGCGTCCCTCTCCACAGGTCGAGTGGCGGACCTCGACATATTTCCTCGTCTTCACCGCGGACCCAATCACCAAGAGCGTCAAGGTGCTTACGGCGTCACTTGGCAAAAGTGTACCAACTTCAGCATCGAGAGCGGCGTCTTCCAAACCATTGTGCTGGCTGTCACGAAAGCACTGTCTCTTGGGATCGATGTGATTGGTCCTGGAAAAGCCCTTCACCACTGGCTGCTCGAGGTCCCATTCCGCATCAACGCAATGGAGCGCTTCCTGACCCATCTGCATCTCTGGATCAAGTGGCAGGGGAAGAAGCTGTCTGCTACACAGCGTGCCACCATTGTCGAGGATGTCTTGTTTATTGTTCTCGAGGAAGCCTCGCGTTACCGCAGGGAGAGATGGCGCCTCAACAATCCCGATACGCTCTTCGGAAGGATGGTGGGGTGTTCTCGGTGCTGGTACGAATTCCCATTGGTGTTCTTCTCGGACCACCGCGTCCGAACCGATGATGAAGAATTGTACGTCCGCGAGCGATGGGCCTGCGACTATTGTCGACTCCATGAGCATCTCTCGCGAGAGTCGGACCACGAGAAGGTGGACCGTACCTTGGCCGTCCATCGATGCTTTTCGATCAACTACCCTGCTATACAGATGGCGAGAGCTCCATTGGTATCAAGGGACTTCGTCCGAGCCACAACTCTACCAGGAAACGAAGGTTTCTCTAGTGGCGGAGAGCCTAATAACATTTCAGAGCCGAGATCGCTGTCGGAGCTGCTGCCACGAGCTAGGACGGCAATGTGGGAAAAGTCCGTTGAAGTTGACCGTATGCTAAACGAGCCTCTGATGAAAGGGAGGCCTCTTCCTATTGGTAATAGCTGGCTTGATGGCTTGGGGATTGACTTCAACCGGACGCAGTGGATCAGTTTGCAGCGCGGACCGACCGGTGTTAAGTACGAGGCCACCAACGAGTTCGACCAAGAACAGTGTACCTTCATGAGCTATCACCGCCGATATCAGTGGTCGTGGAGCACGCTGCAGAACCGCATGTGCACTGTCCTCGAAGGCCTGATACACGTGTACACGTCGGACGACGAATTTAGAGGAGAGGAGTTTTGGGCTTCGAGTCCTGACTGGATGGACCAGGGCCGCGAAGACTTTGGCGATCGGCGAGCTAAGCTCTTGGCATTCTGGAATAGATATAAAGAAGTTTACGCTTTCCGCCCTAAGGGAACCCCGCGCATCGACTTTCTCCGCCTACCCGACAGGCTCCAGACAATTATTCGGCAGCGAGCTAGAGAGCACCATCTGCTACTGGAGGAACAGGGCAGAAAGAAGACGCGTTCTGAGAAGAGAGCTTTGGGGCATCGACTGGCGAATGAGGAGCAAGACCAGACGCCGGGTTTACCACAGGAAGCGACTGTGCCCATGCCTGCTCAGGCGAACGAGGTGACTGAAAATGATAGCGGTAAGTGTGCCAGTCGACGCCGCGCTCACAGAGGGCGAAAGAGGGGAAATCCAAGGACCAGAGGAAATGGGGGAATATATACGTCGAGGCCCCCGCCGTCAGCTCACCCGCTGACTCCCTCTCCGCCGTGGTAAACGCAAGAGGTGGAAATGCTAGTTGCTTATTTTTAAAGCGTGGCCGGTTTTTTGACTTGGTTCTACTCAAAGAAGAGTAGTTGGAAGATAGACAACCGTTTAGGATAGTCTATAGCATAAAGGAAAATGGTACGGGAAAAGGATGCAGGATAGATCAGGGTTTCGGTTTCGAATTGTTTATATTGCTGTTTGATTTTCAATTCAGAGGCTTTCAACGTCTATGTGTCCAACCATTCATGAAAATGTGTCTATTATGATACATGTATGCGCACAAGAGTAACAGAGGAAGAAGATAATGTACAGGGGTCGGGGGGGGGGGGGCGTAGTGGTTACATTGTAGAAGACAGAGGCGGAAAATAAAAAGGATGAGGGAAGGTTTAGTGGCCATCGGATGTGAGTCCGACAATGTTCTTCAATGTGCCGAAACTCATGCAATCGCTGATGCGGGTGGCGCCCGAGAAGAGCATTACTAGACGCTCGACGCCGCAACCCCACCCGCCGGTTGGGGGCAAGCCTGCGTTGAGGGCGCGGAGGTAGCTCATGTCCAAGGGCGGGATTTCAAGTTCCTTTTCGTCTAGAGGCTCTTCGTCCGCTTCGGCTTCGACTTCAAAGTCCTCGTCTGCGTTGGACGGGATGTCGCGTTGGCGGGCGGCGGCGAGGGCGGCAAGGCGGTAGGAGATGAGTTTTTGCTGCTGGACGTCGGGGTCGTTTTCCTCTTCGTACATATTTGCTAGTTCACGGCCTTGGAGGAAGAGTTCTGCGCGGGCGGAGACAATTTGGTGGGTTTTGGGGCAGGTGAAGCTCTTGGATAGGGGAGACATGCAGGCTGGGTGGTGGATGATAAAGAGGGGCTTGTCGAAGGATTGGGGTTCAAGGTAGATTGCTGCGAGGCGGTCGAGAAGTTTGGGGAGGCTGGAGGGGATATCGCCGGGGATACGAACACCACCTAGTTTGAGGGCTGCGATGAGGGTGGGTAGTGCGTCGTTGCTAGAGAGATCCGGGAGCCGGAAGCCGAGGGCCTCTTCGAGGCCGGGAATGAATTCGACTTGAGCAAAGGGTCTTTCGTAGAATGCCGTATTGATTGGGGGTAGGGAGACAAGTTTGGTGGAGATGAGGTTTTGGCAGTGTTGGCCTAGGCCGGCGAACAGTCGCTCTGTCCGGTCTAAGAGGTCGGGCAGATTGGTGTAGGCGCTGTAGAACTCGCACATGGTGAACTCGGGGTTATGAGTTGCGTCGATGCCTTCATTGCGGAAGGCCGGCCCTATTTCAAAGACCCTATCCACGCCGCCAATGACAAGTCGCTTGAGCCATAGCTCGGGAGCGATTCGGAGTGCGATTTCCCTAGACGGGAATTCGGTTGCAAAGGTGGTAAATGGACGGGCAATGGCACCACCAGCATTGCTCGCCAAAATTGGAGTTTGGAACTCAAGGAACCTCTCTTCCTCGAGGAAGTCTCGGAGATAACGAATGATGGCCGATCTCATCCGTAGCCTATCCGTTGTCTCGCGGTTCACAACCATGTCAACATGGCGTTTGTGAATCCTCTTGTCTGCGTCTTTAAAGACATTTGGGATTGGCTCCTTCACAGATGAGAGAAGTTCTGGCAGTTTTGTTGCCTTGATGCTCAGCTGGCCCGTTGAGGTTCGGGTAGCTCGCCCAGTGATGGCTATGACTTCTGGTTAGAAAAGGTGGTGTAAACTCGTTTATCGGGGGCCAAGAACGTACCAATATGATCGCCCCTCTCTATCAGTTTGGTGAAGAGGAAGAATTTCGGCTTCGTGACCTTGGACGCATCCTGGACACTCTGCCAGCTGACCATAGCCTGGACCGTCTCAAACTCATTGACTACATCGATAAACAGAAAGTACTTTCCGTGTTGCCTCTTTGCAGCTATCCGGCCTATTGAAACTGAAATGTTAGTCGACACTACTCCTCCCAACTAATTAAATCAGAATCTTACCGTAGACGGTAACCTCGGGGGTCGAGGCATCGAATTCTTCGCGATTCTTATACTCGGTGCGGAATTCGGGAGCTGATATTGGATTCGAACCGTGTACAAGACGAGGGTATCGTGAAGAGTAAATTTCTGTCACGTCTCTATCTCTTATCCTTTTCGCTGCTTCCGAGTCCTCTGTGTCCTGCGCTGCAGCATCTGCGCTTTCTGGAGCTGGCTGGTCATGACTCGGAACCGAGCTTGTCGATTTGAACTTCGAAAAACCAACTTGAAGGTTTGATCTCGGTTGGTACGTGGGAGCGGCCGACGTAGCGAGGCGTTTAACACATGGTTGCAAGACCCGAAGACGCTGGAGACGAATCATTGTTGCTGCAATTGCGAGTTAGCAAGAGGTCACGTTTAATGCAGTCCAATTGTGCAATCGAGTGTATCAATTCATTAAAATGAAAGTATGATCGGAATCAGAAGTAAATGGCACGAGATAATCACCAACAGCAAAGCTGTATCAGTCGCAGCGGTTCTTGAAGATGGTGCATTGTCATCATATTCACGCGTAGAGGAATGAAAACGTGTAAAAAAACAATTTGTAACATACATTCATTACTGAGGTCGGGGAATTTGTCCAGAAATCCCCTGGATACCCTCGAAGATTTGGGATGTGGAAGGCAGCCGATTGCTTCCCTTTCACATTGTCGACTAGAGATGTGAATTGGCAAATTTTGTGAGCGAAGAAAAAAAAAAAATAGGGACCTCTTTTTCGTTGGAACACCAGCCCCATTTTGGCGCCACACATTGCAGTTGAATCCTCTGGAGGACTGGTCTGTGAGATCCTCAGCCTCCCACACAACTTCTAGCCTTAGTCAGCCACCTTGTTCAGCTAACCACCTGAAATACTCTTCACTTTATTCAAGGTAACGCGTCCAAACAACCCCCCCCCCCTCCACCCATATCTGATAATTCCCCCCAATATCGCACGTTCCCTCGCCAAAACCCATCAATTGAGGGCAATCGAACCGAACCTCTAAATCTGGTCAAAAAGCGCGCTTTGCGCCAATACCGATTGTCATCTCCCCTCGCGTCAAATCAACTCTCAGACACCCCTTCTATTGCGTTAAACATGGCTGCACAACCTCTATCCTCAGCGGTGCAGCCCACCGACATATACGGAGGAGGTAAGATAAATACCCTATACCGGAGCGATGTGGTTTCCCTAGGACGAGCTAACTTAATGCCACTCTAGATGAGGTATCGGCCATCGTCCTCGACCCCGGTTACTGCACTACCCGCGCTGGTTTCGCAGGAGAAGATGTCCCGAAATCCTTCTTCCCCTCCTTCTACGTACACTATGAAGGTAGCAAAGGCGACAAGTTTGGCGAAGAGTACTTCGTGCCCCGCCCCATGTCGGAAGTGCGCAACTACATGTCGCGAGATAGTGTTGTAGAAGATTGGGATGTCGCCGCAAATCACTGGGAGACGATGCTCCTATCGCGTTTACAGACGGGTAGCAGGCCAAAGCCCGCCGAGAAAAGCGACACGAATGGCGAAAAGAGTGCGGACATGGAAGGCGATGTCGCCATGGATGACGCCGCCCCTCCACCAGCGACCACCGAAAAACCCGAGACTACAGACAACGCCGAAAACGTCGAGAAGTTCCTGGAGGAGCACCCTCTTCTGCTCACCGAGGCAGCATGGAACACACCAAAGGCCCGCGAAAAGGCCGTCGAGATCATCATGGAGAACTGGGGCTGCCCCGCATTCTGGCTTGGCCGAACACCTGTCCTCACTGCATTTGCTGCTGGCAAGGCAAGCGCGCTCGTCGTAGATGTAGGCGGCTCAAATGCCTCAGTTACTGCCATTCACGACGGCATGGTGCTCAAGCGGTCTATCCAGAAGTCACCATTTGCTGGTGTCTGGATTTCTTCGCAAATCCGCGACATGTGGTCGAGCATGGACCCCAAGATTGACATCGTCCCTTCGTACCTGATCCAAACGAAGAACCCGGTTGATGCCCTGGCTCCGGCCTCGGTAACACTAAAGAAATTCCCTTTCAAGGTTTCAGACTCTTTCCACTCGCACGAGGAGGACCGGGTAGTCAATGAATTCAAGGAGTCCGTGGTAGAGGTCTGGCGCGGCCCAGGCAAGTACCTAGCCCCCGGAAACGAGGACTTCATCCGATCGCAGCCCGGCCGCATCTTCGAAATGCCCGACGGCAGCAACCAAATGTGGCGCGAACAACGCTACCGCGTCGCCGAAGGCCTTTTCGACGACGCCGCCGCCTACCCAGGCCCTGAAGACAACCGCATCACGAAAGCGCAGACGATCCCCGAACTCATCCGCACCGCCCTCAACTCGGTCGACGTGGACCTCCGCCCCAACCTCCTGCAAAACGTGGTCGTCACCGGCGGCACCACGCTCCTCAACGGCTTCAACGACCGCCTCAACAACGAGCTCAACGCCATGTACCCCGGCATGAAGATCAAGATCCACGCCGCCGGCCTCAGCAGCGAACGCCGCTTCGGCGCCTGGATCGGTGGAAGCATACTCGCCAGTCTCGGTACCTTCCACCAGATGTGGATCTCGAGGAAGGAGTACGAAGAGCACGGCGCCGGCATTGTCGAGAAGCGGTGCAAGTAAACCGCACGCATATGATGGGGAGAAAAAAAAGCCTGGTCTCAATACCCACAAAATCCTCGTGAATGGGGGGAAAGATGCAAGAGCCGAAGATAGTAACGAATTGTCTCTCTTGGTCGACGAATCCCATCCCATTAATGCCCATGTCCGAGGAGCCGTTTCCGCGTTTCATAATCAAACTCTCTTGACTTTTTTTAATTTTTTTTTTTTACTTGTCGCTATATTTTTTGTTACTGAGCTTTGATCTTTTCACACTGGCGTACGGAGTTGATTCTCCCACGGAAGATTTGAAAAGGGAGGGTGGAGGAATGTGGAATGTGGCCTGGCGAAGGGACAGTGAGAAAAGGACAACCACTGTGCGTTCTTCGTCACCCGACGGCACAGTTCTTGGTGCAGCAAAATGCCAGAAGCGCGCGAAAGGGCGGGTATAGTTAGTCTCTGTATAAAACAATAAAAAAACATATCACTACTTGACCACTCATTAAGCCAAGGGCTGAAACACCGTCTTGAGAAGAGACTCTGATATTCAAACATAAGAACAAAAATTAGAAGAAAATTAGCGAGACCCAGAATAGCACCATGAAATGAAAGGACATGTTATCATCTGCCCACGGTATCCTTAAACCCCATCCAAGAAAGCATCCATAAACGCCATATCCACAGAAAAAAGAAAAGAATAGTAAAAAGAATAAAGCCAAGCCAACAAGAAGGAAATGAAGAAAGGTTTTCCCGGTCGCCAAAGATCCAGCACAGTCCACGAGACAGTCTAGTTATCAAAAAGTATCTGAAGAAGTCCGGAATAAAAAGAAAGAGAAGATTGGCACTGATGAAGTGGTCAAGTAGTTAATACAGAATGAGCCAAGAGTCGCCACATGTGCAGGGCCCAGACCCGTAGTTATAGAGGGAAGGTGAGCCGACAAGAGATCGTGAGTCCTTCAGTCCACTTTGGCTCTTTTTGATTCGGGAGATGGTTCCGCAGAATCACCCGGACCCCCGCTAGGTTCAGGGCTTTTGCGTTTCGGTGCAGCTGATGTGTCGTCTCTCAAAAAGCTAGGGCCCGTGCCAACGACAGGGGTGGCAAAGTTCAAGGGACTCGGAAGCGTGTTGCTATCAGATGAACGGAAGTTCCAATCAGGATAGAAACTGCTTGGGCTGGGTAGGAATTCGTTGTTGAGGAATCGTGAGGGCAGGGCGGATACAGGAGTATCAATGTTCATATTGCTGTTGCTGTTGCTGTTTCCGTTGCTATTTGGATGGGGTGGGCGCGCAAAAGGGTTGGGAGGACCCGAGGCCCCGGCAGAAAGGAGAGCCGAGGCTGATGGAGAAGGAGGAGGAAGAACCACGGACCCGGCGTGAGATTCAGAGGCCGGACGGCGCGGTTGCACAGTAGAGTCTGTTTGGGTTCGTGGCGAGTTGGATTCGGCTGTCGCACTGCCGTTTTCCGAACCCTCGTCGGGAATCTGAACCTTGAGTCGAGGCCGGGATGCGCCACCAGGAGCCGTGCCATTGACATTCAAACTATTTGATCGCGATGGCGGGGTAAAGGCCGTTTCTGGAATGGATGCTGCCGATACCTTTCGCACCTGCAGCCCGGTTTGGGTATTGGCGCGTTGTGGCATGGGCGGAGATGTGGTGTTACGGGAAACTGCACCTACATCGATAGACTGCGATCGGTTCGTCTCCGGCTTGTTTCTTTCGGGTTCCGAAGCGAAGGAAGCCAAATGCTGCGATAGAATGGAGCGGTTTTCGTCAATGGGCGTAAAAATACTGTGCTGTTTACGTTGCGGCAGTTTTTTAATGGCCGTATCCGTGTTGAGCAGAGGAGGTTGCGGGCGTTCAGAGATGCTCTCTCGCTTGATGTGATCGAGAAGGGCTGGCGGAGGCGGTGGGTTGTCGCCTTGGGAAGACGATTGGGTGCGAGATGGAGGTCGAGGAATAGAATGATGTGGTGGAGGCTGGTGTTGGTCCTGCTCAAGCTGATGGGGTTGGGGTGTTGGCGGGGAGATGTGTGTGGTAGGATGCGGTAGAGAAGTCGTCGACTGTTGAGGAGAAGGTTCAGAGCGAGCAGGCCCCTGGGGCCCACCAGGGAAATTTGGGGGCATCGACGGGCGTCGCTGGTCATCCATGTACGGGTGCATCTGCTGAGGGTGTGAATGCGCCGGTGCCGGGGGCGACGGGGGCGACGGCTGATGCTGATTTTGCGGGTGTTGAAGTTGGTGTTGAGGCGGGGGTTGCGGTTGTTGATGGTGTGGCGGAGGGGGGGGCGGAGGTGGTGGCGGCGAGCCGTGAGGACCGTGAGACTGAGGATATTGGTACTGTGGGATATGAGGGAGACTGCTGTGCTGCATGCTTGTCGGGTTGTGCGGGTTGTACATGGCTGGATTTGTCATGTATGTGTATCCATTCACCTGCTGCTGTTGCTGGCCTGGCATAGGGCCACCAGGTTGCGGACCCATTGGGGGCACACGGCGCATGTCATTGCGCGATCCCGGCCTAGAACCGTACTGAGGTTGCGGCGTATGGCTGCGACGGCTGGGGTGCTGTTGGAAGGACGCGCCATTGGGCATGGGGGGAGACTGCGACGCAGTGTGGTGCCTTCCGAGTTGAAAGGGCGGAGCGCCTTGGTACTGGGGAGGCATCATCTGCGGTTCCATGGAGGCGCGGGGAGATACATCCTCGTCATCGTCATCATCGTTGCCTCCATTGTAGTCGCTAGGGCCTTTGTGCTCGTTGGCTCCGCCAAACTACAGAAATCGTGTCAGTCGGTATGTCCAGAGAGCTGCCCCGAGTAGGGGAGAGAGTTTACTAACATAATGATGGCGGTTGATAAGATCGTGTATGTCTGTGCTGGAATACTCGTAAAGCTTCTTGTTGGTGCCAAAGATGATGACGGCGACGTCGACTGAGCACAGTACAGACAGCTCGTGTGCCTTTTTGAAGAGGCCACCCTTGCGCTTCAAAAAAGTGCTGGAAGAACAGAGAGAATTAGTATTTGCACGTGGTGGTTGAGGCAGGGTACCAGAGTAGCAAAAACTGCTTCCACTTACACAGATCGATTTCTATCATCTTTGATCGCTTTGATTTCGATTTTGCGGCGCCCCATCTTTACGAAGTGGGCGAGGAGGCGGAAGACAGCGCGCCCCGAGTAAGGTGTTTAGGTTCGAGAGGTGCGGAGACCAAGTTTGATCGAGGACTGTACGCTCGATCGGGGTTCGATATTGTGAAAACAGCTGGGTGCGGGATGCGCTGCAAGTCGCAAAAGGATGCTTGTCGAGCTATTAAAGCTTTTCTGCGCAGGCTCGAAGTTAGTAGCCGAAGGACTTGTTCGCGATGCTGGTAGACTAGACCACGACTTACAACACGACGACGATGCGTCTGGGAAAGAAATCAGGAGGACGATGGATTATATGGTCGTGATCCTCTTTTCTTCATAGCGTTGTGCCAACGAGGCGGAAGCTATGAAGATGGAATTTGAAGTGTCGCCTGTCTGGTCTGCGTCGTTTTCTGGACGGCGCGGGGACAAGTGCAGGGGGGAATTCGGGAGCTCTATAAGAGCAAAGCGAATTCGAGAATATGCAAATAAAGCGGTAAACGACTATACTGCCCAGACATGCAGTGATTCTTAGGTGTCGATAGACCGATGTCGTGGGTTGCAGACAGTTTGGGGCTGAATCTGGCGTGTTGGCGTCAATTGATTCTAATAATAGATGGATCGTGTTCAGGTTGTGCGGGAAGGACAAGAAATGGGGGAGGAAAAAAAGAGAGGGAATGGAATGGGTACCCAGTATTAGAAGCATGGGAGAAGAAAAAAGAAAATGAGCAGAGGATAGTGGGGACAGAGATTTGAGGGAAGGAGAAGAGAAGAGGGGGTATGGGGACTGGTTGTTCTTTCCCTCCCATAATACCCCGTAAGACTCGAGATATTGAGGAAAGAGGGAGGGGCGGGGGTGTGAGAGGAGAACAATAGGGAAAGGGTTAGGGGGGGTGTGCGTGGTAGTTTAATACGGAGTACTACTGATATCCCACAAGTGCCTGGGTACTTGTGGTTAGTATGTACATACCTCCCAGGCGGCTCTACGCTATTCTTTTGTCTGTCAAACTTTTGCAGGTATCTTTATGGTGTAGCACCCACTCTTCACTACCTGCCGCGGCCAACTAAACTAGAACCAGGCACTATAATTCCCGGCAAAATGGGCTGCTTGTGCCTACGCAAAGACTGTGTACGTGCGTCCAGTGGCAAAAAGGGAGAAGAGACAACACTTGAAAGTTCTCAACAGGATCGCATGATAAATTCTTCATTTCTGTGAAGAATTATAAGTCCAATAGCATAAATTTCGGTATCCAAAAGTTGGGAGAACACATCGACTGAGTGATAGACCCAAAAGTCACGATATCTAGTAGGTGTAACTGTGTACTCCGTACGGAGTATTCACAGATGTATCGCAGTTTTACCCATCACCAAGTCAACCCTGGCAATTCTGCCACAACATGTAGTACTATCCTCATTAATACTTGTAGAGACCACTCCGCAAAGCCAAGTAATAATACTCACATTCCGTACCCAAGACCCAAAAAAAGCATTATTTTGTAAACAGACTCCTGTATCCCATAACTCAGCATTCACTCTGATATCCTTTTCTTCATTGCAAAATACCAATTTGTATAGCAATTTGTAGGCGGAGGATCTTCCCTCTTTTTACGCCAGACAGACTCCCTGTACCAGGTCCAGTCTTTGGTGTTTCGTTTTCCGTTCCACTGCTTGTCGCAGCTTGAGAGTCTGTGCGGACATGTTGCCTGGAGAAGACATGCACGCTTTGGGGCTTGTACTGTTATCAAGTACCGCATATCCTTAAGGCCAGACTTTTATTACGGAACCTAGCTGCGGAAATGCGAAAGCCTTGTCTGTCCATCCCTCAGACCGGTAGTTATTCTGCTGTGTGCCTCGGGCTTCCACATGTCTCTTTTCCGAGCCACCTTCTCCCACTGCGCCACATGAGGCCGGGCAAGTAAGTGTTCCGTAGCACACTCCGTCTACTCTGTCTACTCTGTCTACTCCGTACAAGAGATCAAACCCAGGACAGACATCGTCTTGGACGGGTCCCTGCTTTTCATCGATCGACGAGCTCCACAGTGTAACAGTTTACAGTCGGCCTTTGGCTTGTTGTCCTCAAACCAATTCTCTTTCCTTTTTTCCCCTTATTTGTTACTTCCCTCTATTATTCCTATTACGCACCTCCTTCACTCCGTTGATCCTCGGCGGTCAACCTCTCGGTATTGGCTATAAAGTGCTGGGTAAATTGTGGGAGGGGGGGTAAGTATTACCCATTGGCAATGTGGCCCAGCCGCGGAAGCTTTGGATTCCGGGTAGATGTCTTTTTTCCCCTTCAGATCCTCAGTGCAAGGAACCAAGACCGATGATTGGATACGAGTGTCCGTGGTCTCAGTGGCAAGAGGTGCCAGCAACCAACGGTTTGAACGGCCGATTACAAGTAAGTCACACGAATTTAGATGTCTGAAACAGGGGTCTGACAGTTGAACAGACATGCGGTGTGATGCGATGATTGCTTTTGGGGAGGCTTGGTTCGAGAAGCATTCTAAAAAGGTGTTGTGGTGTGTGGTGTATGGAGTAGGTATGCTGCTCCGATGTGTACTCTGCCTTTCGGGAATCCTACTGCCCGATAATGGCCAAAAACCGCTTCTTCCCGTCCATTCGATATTGGGTCACCAGAAAGCACTGATATTTGGTATTTTATGGGCGTGGACTTTTGGGGCCGTTTACTCCGTATTAATACTTTTGGGCCGGCCTTGTTCAAGCTCTGAAGCTCATGCGACGCTAAAAGCTAGCGCAGCAGACTGCTGAAACGAAGTGGACTGGACTAGTGTCGGCCTCCCGAGCACAAGTAGCTTTCCCACAAAACCATGATGGCATGAGTGAGTACCATTACTAAGTAACTTAAGTATCATTAGTACCGTCACTGTGCGGAGCTTTCCAAAGAACGAATGAGAGAGATCGTCATCAAATGGCAATCATGTCGATACTTTTTTTCTTCTTTTTCTTTTTCGATTTCTTTTTCGACATTGTAAATTTTTTTCATCTATTCTCCAAAGAAATATAGATGGGGGAAAGCAGCTACTCACTTGTTTTGCCCTCACCCCTGGGTTCCTCGACAAGGATGGACCTGGTAAAAATGAAGCCATTTAGGTGAAATTCGGGGCAACCAACCGGCTAAGAACGAACAGCCGGAATGGGCTCATCACTCTACTCCGTTTTTAATAATACTCTGTAATCATGAACAAATTGAGCCAGCACTCCGTATTCATACACGTTTGTGCCCTCTTTCTCTTTGGGAAGCTCTTTGCTTGTCTCCATATGCTGCTCCTATTACCAATTCTAGTGTCGCTTTTGCCAACACCAACCATCTCTATCAACTTCTGTACTGTATTTTTTTCTCGAACTTGGGCTTGTGCTCCACTGGTCATCAGCCGCCTGTTAACCCGAAATGCCACAGCCTCACTCGCACCCATTTAACATGCCGCACACTACTCACGCCGGCTCCTTAAGCGCCGAGCCGGATGCCGGTGGTGTAGAAATATTTTTGAGGCGAGGTAGGCGAGGTACAGATCAAGTCCATCTTCATCGTTTCCCCAATAGTCTCGCAGTGTAAGTTTACTCGTGCATTTCCCCCTTCTAGACCGACCATGCACGGCCTTGGCCCCTGACCGGTCCCTGACCGGTCCCTGATTCTTGCCCGCCTCGATCCACTTCGCAAGAGGAGAACAGAAAAAGCGCCTGCCAATGAGCCCGCTGACAGGACTGGGCCAATCTCGAGATGGTTAGCTGGAATATGATAAGAGACGAAGAGAGAAGAAGAAAAGGTGACACAAAAACCCATCCGAGTGCATACGCTAAAAATAGATCTAAAAATAGCAACCATGAGACCATGAGAGATGGGCCAGCCACATCTACGGAGTGTCCAATAGAAGGACAGAACGGACCTGGCCTTGCGTAAGTTTACTCCGTAAAAACCAGAGCTAAAATGTAAACTAGAAGACTTGTCAGTGCTTCTCTCCCCACTACAGTACGTATTAGTTTACAATGGGGGCCAGGATGGCCTAATAACGCAGTCGTGTTTCTTCACTTCACGTCCACTGAACGGACTTTTTGTATTCCCAAAAACCTCATCTTGTCCCCCCCCCCCCGCCAACCGCCCAACACAACTCCTCCGTATTTTACTCCGCCTCAAAATCTCTCGAGGCCCGCGTACAGGGGTAATAGAATTGAAAAGATACAACCCACCCTCCTCTTGGCGAAAAAAAGCCTCTCGGCGAATTTCCTTTTCATGATAGACGGGATAATAATAACAAAAAACATCATCTCCCGTGATGCGGATATGCATCTTCCCGTACCGTGGTGTTGTATTATCTCATCTAGTTGGCTGTCGAAGCGCCGAACACTTAATTCATCACATCACTTCCTTGATTTTTGCAGGACGAGCAGTTCTATTTGTGTCTTTGAGAAAACAGGTTCCTGGCATTGTTCCCCTCCGTAAATGGATCGCGGCGAAGTTTCTTCACTTGCAGCTGGGATCGTCAACGATTCGCCAAGTCTCTTATCTCTTCGTCCTTTGCGCAGAAAAGTTCTCAGCTCAGCGCTGGAGATTTAGAGGTCTACCAGCTGTGATGTCAAAACGAAACTGGCCGATCCTCAATCCTTCGGCTCGTCTTCCATCTTTGAAAGTCTCGTTAATAAAGTCCTTGATAAACGTTAGGCCAAAGAAAAGACACATCTCTACGGAGTACAGTTACGTGCATCGTCCCAAGTCCACACACCGTAGTAGCATGCACAACCCCCAAAATACACCTAGAATAGAATACCAAGGATACCAAGGGATCATACCCATCCGAGAAGATTAACCTGCACTTACGAATCCCATACCATTCTCATGCATGCACGACCCAAAGAGCCAAGTCCCTCGTGCCCTACAGCCTTGCCTTGCACCTCTTTTTTGTCCCCCACCCCCCACCAGCTCGCCGCCCGTTCCTGGGTCCCACATGGCCGCTTCCATTTTTAGAAACACACTTTCCCCCCCCAATTGCACAACCCAGGAACCTCCCCCACATCTTGACGATGTTGTTCTTTTCGAGTAAAGTCTGGGTAGGCTGGGCTGGTCCAGGAGATGGGATGGCCATTGCTACGTCCGAATTCCCCGGACCCCTGAAGAAATGGGGGGGGGGCTCGGCCTCCATGTAAACAAACTTCCCAATCGAACCAGCCACATCCTTACTCATCAAGATTGTCTCTCGGATTTAATACTCTCACTCAAACCTGTTAGAGTGCCGCCCTTGTGCCTCTTCCCTTCGTCGTGATTATTATCAATTACTCAGCTGTAGGTGTGTAGCCAAGACGTAGTGACAGTCTCTCTTTATATCATTGCAATATAAGACCTAGCATTGTTCATTATTGGGAGGACTTTCGGGCGCTTTTCCCTGTCCTGGCCCTCTGCAAAACTCCCGCACCCTCCATCCTTTTCGTCGATTAGTATACAGTAGAGAACGCTTTTGAAAACAAATCAAACAGAAACCGTAATGCAATCCACCCTAGCCCAAGCCCCTTTTCTTAGACAAACATTACTACATTGGTGTAGGCGACCCTGCTCCTCCTGGCGTGGGCGAGTTAAATGAACCGAAGCCTCCTTGGCTTTCCCCACTGTCTGACTTGATCGTGCCGTTAAGTAACGGGCAGAGCCTTTTAATTCGGGGCACGTTAGTAAGTACTTTGACTCGCATTTCTAGACAAGAAAGCAGCAGGGAAAGCAGGAGCGAACAAACGCTCAAAGACGGGGGTAGAGTGAGTGTAAGAAGGGCACCGCAGGAGCTGGCGGCAAAATCGATATGGGGTCATAGGCCAAGGCATCCGCGTTCATGGCCTCGTCTGCAAGTGGCCGCCTTGCTGCTCTCTTCGGGCTCCTTGTTTCATCGCGACCCGGAGCTTTACATTTGTCTTGTGTCCCTTAAGAACCTGAGCCAGGCCTAGCCTGGGCTTAGGTGGAAGTATGGCAGCTGACACAGCAGGCTGTTTTTCATGCGCAAACAACTTGGCTAACGCGAGGGATGGGTGGGGGGGCAAGGGGGAAACAGTACTTTTTGTTGGTCTTGATGTGACCGACTTGGCCACAGTTGGCACACTTTCGCGTGGTTCCCGTCGTGCTCTTATCTTGGCCGTCGGGAGAGCCAGCTTGGTCTGCCAATCCTGAATTGGCTCGGCGGTGTATCTCTTTTTGCTTCTCTCTGATCTTTCGTCGGTCTCGGTTCTTTTCGAGTCGAGCGAGCTCTTCCAAAACCCTAAACATGGAAGAAAGAATTGTCAGATATCACACCATTCTTTCAAATAAGCGCCCGGGGCGTCTTACCTATGCTCTGCAATACGGTCCTTGTCGGCATTTCCAGTAGGTAGGATTTCGTAGAGGCTGTTAAGACAGTAGTGTGAGCAGCCAACTCAAACTCCAAGCCAGCCAGTGGATCAGGGTCGGGTGGGAAAGGCATGGGGATACTGTACTCTTTCGACTCAGCCTCGAGCTCAGTGCGTCTCTTCAGATAGTGGGCAATGACGACGGGGTCCTCCACTATCTCGTTTCTCTCCTCCACAGTGCCATCGGGTCGCTCATACTTGCGCACGATGCAGAGGCGCTTCTTCAAATGCCTGCTAGCAGAAGTTAATCCGCTTATCTGGCTTGTTCCGTCGTCAATGGGGGCCGGAGTCTGGCCCGTCTGGACATCAAAGCGTTCGTCTTCGTCTACCGTGTGGAGGACGTCATCATCGTCGTGGGGTGTGGGATCGCTGAGAGTAGACTTTTGCTTCTCCCAAATTTCACGGATACCTTCCTTGTACATGGCTTCTTGTTTCTTGACATTGTAAGCATGGCCATTGTTGTCCTTTTTCTGCCGTTCCATTGCATCTGCCGAAGTCGCGAGAGGACCCTGAACCGCCTCAATATAACCGCCCTTCATCGAGGTGCGAATGAAACTGAAACCAAGTCCGTGGCCGGTTGGGTCACCTTCGCCATGAAGTTGAAGCATCGCTTTGCCGTTGCACGCATCTATGAATGCCTTTGTCGTCTTCCACGGCGCCATCTTGTCGGCGAGGGTCTCTTCTGCCTTCTCGATGGCCTTCTTGAGAATCTTGGACGTCTTTGCACCGTCCTGGTCGTCGTCGCCATCATCCTCTTCATCCTCAAGTAACGCGTTACGCGGGTCAAAGCCGGCATCCTCTAACTGCTTCATACCAAGATACATTCCGTCAATTAGACAGGTTTCCTCGGGCTTGATCATGGCTCGGATCCGCTCTTCAGTCATGAGTGTCTCCCCTTCTCTCAGCTTCCATTGGCCCTTCTCGGTTTTGGCATATGTGAGGAACTCCTTCAGCTTTTGTCGGTTTTGCGAATCGGTAGAGTCGGTAATGTGCTTTGTGACGTCTGGAAGGTTGACCAGTTGATTGGCATCCTTACGCATGAGACGATAGCTGATCATCTTGATCCTGTTCTTGGATGCATTTGTGACCTTGCGAGAATGTGGACCGGGTACCTCGACGGAGGGGAACGTTTGGCCGACAACAAAGATATGGTCAATCTTTCGGATATACCACTTGGCGCCGTGGATTCCCGTTGTGCTACGACCCAAGATAAAGTCGGTCGAGCGGGGAGAGTGCTTGAATACAGGCGCCCGGAACATCTGGTTGTGAAGGGTAGGGACAATTTCTCCCGAGTTGACGGTACCAAAGATGGAAAACGGCGAGCGATCTTCCGGCAACAGTACCTGTGTCTCACCAATATCAAGTTTCGGTATGGGCTCCTCGGGGACTCCCGACGTGCCATCTTCTCCAGTCGGTTTTCGGTAGTAGTTGAGGATGCGGTTGCCCATGCCAAATTTAGATAGGACTGTGGGTATTCTCTCGCAATATTCGAAGAGAACCGCGGTAGAATTGTCCATGAGACTGAGATCCTTTGTCGTCTTGAAAACGTCACGGATCTTGCCTTTTTGATTCTTCCGCTTGAGGGTTTCAAGTTTATGAAAGTGGATTGGCATGCCCGTGTACTTGCGGACCCGGAATGGGGGTCGATGATATTGGTCTGGTGTCTCACCAAGTCGAACCTTGTAATATGGCCAGGCAAGCTTAAGAGCAGGCAAACCGTGATCAATGACCAGACTGCCGAGAGTGGCTCGAACCTTGTTCCTATGGTTCTCTTTCAACAGTTCGTAAGCATCGTCGTTGGATAGGTTGAAGCGCTGCAGGACATCGCGGCCTAAGTGGCCGTTGGCCATTCGCTTGAGGCCTTGGTCAGGACGTGGCCGTTTTGCGGAGCGATTAGCATCCGGCTCTTCAATTGTGAGCTGCGGGTCGTTGAGGTCCAGAAGAACACGCTTAGCCACCTTCTTAGTGATGTCATCGAACTTGTCGAAAGATGGTGCCGAGTATCGTGGGAGATCCGGAAGACCGAGTCGTAACGTCCGCTGTTTCTTCTTCTTGCGAGGTGGTTCATCCATAAACATGGCGTCCCACTCGTCTTCTCCGTCACTATCCGGTTGGTCCTTCTGGTTTTCAGTCGCCGAGTCCAGTTCGGCCTTCTTCTCGGCTTCTTCAATCTGGGATGCGAAGTCGTAACAGAGTGTGGCGATATCTTGTAACGAGTAGCCGCCAACTAGCTCGTCATCGGTTCCGGTATCCAAGCTGAAGACATCTTCGCTAGCAA
Organism: Graphium sp. VPRI43844; assembly: GCA_019925285.1. NCBI lineage: Eukaryota > Fungi > Ascomycota > Sordariomycetes > Microascales > Graphiaceae > Graphium > Graphium sp. VPRI43844. The sequence goes on from JADHKT010000067.1 coordinate 30,377, forward strand.
GGGTCGGGTCTACGGTGGCGATGTAGACGAGCCCATCCACGTCAGGATCCTGGAATTTTCTCTTCTTCATTCCATTCCCGCCTGGTATTCTAAACATCTTCTCCTGGTCAGGAGCAAGGTCGAGGCTAAGTTTGGAAGTAATTAGAGCCTTTGGCTTGCGTGGGGGCTTCTTCTCCACCCATTTCGCTTCCTTTGGTGGAATAAGCTCGTTCCAGTTCAAAACGATGCCTTGTTTGAAGGTTGGCCATTTCTGTTTAAGTAAGTCCTCGACAGACTCGATGGCGGGCGGAATATCCGGGTCTTGATTAGCAGCACCATTGAAGTTCGTCTCAGGGCCAAAGTCCATATCGCCAAAAACATCATCGGTACTGGTTTCTACGCCGGGTTCATCGGCGGTTTGTCGCGTTTGGTCGGGTGGGGAGGTTGGAGGGAAAATATTATCGAAAGAAGAGGACTCGCGACCGTCTCCGAATAGGTCGTCGGTGTCGTGGCTCGTGCCACCATCATCGGTTAGTCCCGGGACTTCGAACGATGCCGTCGTTGTGGGTGGCTCTTCTTCTGGAAGATCGTCGTCGCTAATGTCTTCGAAATCCTGAGCGTCGGCAGCCTTGCCAGTCTGGTCGAAAGGAGTCTCGTCGTCGAGGTTCAGGTTGGGAATACCCCCGCCACTCTCTTGGCTCTGGCCAAGAAGGCGCTGGATACTAAGCTCATCGGAAGCATCTTGAGCTTTCCAGCCCTCTTCATCTAGCTGGGAAAACTCGACGGGAGGGGAAGATGCGGTAGCTTCTTCGGTAGATTTGGGACTCATTGTCGCTGCCAGTGGAAGAGATTAAACACCACCTCCTAGAGATAGCGCTGTATTCTCAAAGCTATGACATGCTGCAATTTAGCATATAGATGGCGAATATATGAAGCACCAGGGTATGTAGGACTTTTGGGGCGATGGAGGAAAAAGTTTGAAGGGGGGGAAACGCGAGGAAGTTAGATGCGTGAATGGGATTCACGTAGGGAAGGAGTGACTGGGCCAGCAAGTGGGTCCTCAGCCTGAAAGTACGGAGTACAAGGCGAATATTCTTGACCAACCATGTATCAATAGGGACTGAAAGAGTGGGGTACAGAATGCTATCGCCATTTGCATTATGAATGCCAAAGGGCATGATGAATAGAGCTATTGTTTGGAAGAGGTTTTATCTATTTTTTTTTTCATTGGTTTTTTTTTTCATTCTTCATTTTTCCAATTATTCGAGTACAATTAATCTCAACAATAGGAGCTTAGGAACAGTCGTGGTGAACCTCCTTTACACTACCCTTCAAACACTGTAGTAAGTTTGGCATCTGTCATGATGGTAAATGAATGTGATTCGAAATCTAGACTGGGCATAATACCAGAACATCCTCTTTCATACAAATAGATACAAATAATACAAATAAAGTCAAATAGGTCCATAGAAAAAAAGTGTGATAAGTCAAAAATCATAAATGGTAAATGTGATTAGGGCTGTGGACCAGACCCATAATATGAAGGGAGGAAAAGGTAAATTAACAGAAGAAAAGAACATCCAATAAAGCAACCTGGCGCAGAGGAAGCGCGCCGGGCTCATAACCCGGAGGTCCTCGGATCGAAACCGAGGGTTGCTAAGGATATTCTTTTTTCTTCAAAGAAGTGTAACCAATTGATCTTTTTTTGCAAACTGTGCCACCCCCAGAGTGAACAAAGGCATCTTATCTGCGAAATAGCGCCTTGGCACAGGTGGAAAATGACCTGTAGATACTAGTTACTTGGGTGGCGACAGAGGGGTGCCACAGGTATTGCTTCGAGGTTCAAGTGAGCTTCTAGAAGCAAAATGTATTTCACTTCTACACATTAACTAAATATTAAATTCGAATCCAAGCTGGAGCCTCTAATGTTTCACCGAGGGTGCTGAAATACCCTCATTCCTATCTGATACCTTGTGGACTTTGTGTGTCATACAATCCTTTGGCGGGGTATACGACATCCTGTAGCCCCTCCTTTGCACGCCTTCTCTTGATCCTTGAAATCAAAATAGCATCAGGTATGAGTAATAGTATGGTGGAGGAAGTATCATCTCACCTGTCTGTTTAGGTCGAAGACTCCCTATATAAGGCTTTGACGAGGAATCTTTTTTTTCTTTGATTGGAAGGCTGACCAAGTAAACTCATTTGCGCTTCTTACCAGTCAACTTGGCAAGATGGCCCGGTCTAAAGAAGATCTCGTTCGTGAATTCGTAGGGAAGTCGATCGCGCCTACGAGCCACGACATCCAGGCCCCTGCAGTGGTACTCGATCTGGCCAAGGTAGAGGCAAACTGCCAGCGAATGCTGGAGACTGTGGACTACTTGGAATTGGGATGGCGGCCACATATCAAAACTCATAAGGTTATCCTTTCCTGAATGCATCTCCCCATACTTATCCGAGCTCCAATAGCAACATCCTATGAATCAAGCCTCACTGACCAGATAATACAGACCCTCGAGTTAACTCGCCTACAAGTGGGCGACAAAGCTAGCAGCCCCGTCAACATCATCGTATCGACTATTGCTGAAGCCGAGAATGTACTTCCTCTCCTCAAAGAGTATCAAGAAGCCGGCCGGCCAGTGAATGTGAGACTACTCGTCCCATATTATTTACTGTTACACTCAGCTAATATCCTCCCAAGGTTCTTTACGCATTTCCGATTTCTCCAAGCTCCGTAGGCAGGCTATCCAAAGTTTCAAAATCTCTTGGGCCAAAAGGCCTTGCCGTCTTTGTCGACCATCCAGAGCAGCTGAATACGGTTGGAAAGCTGTCTGCACAATCGGGACACCCACCGTTGGTGTACTTGAAAATAGATGGCGGATATCGGCGCGCCGGACTTGAGCCCGCAAGCGAAGCGCTTAAAATATCATCAGATCGTTTGCAGCAGATGCATGCATCCGGGGCGGCCATCTACCACGGATTCTACATTCATGCGGGACACTCTTACGATACTCGATCGGACTGGGATGCACTCAAATACCTTGCAGAGGAATTTGAAATTCTTAGAGGTGTAGCAGAATCGGTTAGAGAGAGCCATCCCAATCATGCCCTTACGCTGTCAGTCGGCGCCTCGCCTACAGTAACAAGTCTCCAACACCCGGCACTACACCCGCCGGGCTCTGGTGAGAGAGGGGAAGCAAATTCGCTTTCCGGTCGAGTGCAGACTGCTCTTGACGACCTCAAAGGCAAAGGCTTTTCTCTCGAGGTTCATGCAGGTGTGTACGTAGCACTGGATTTACAGCAGCTGGCAACCCATGCCAGAGCACCCGATTTCCTCAGCAGTTCGGACATTGCCATCAGCGTCCTCGCCGAGGTAGTCTCTATTTATCCTGGACGGGGGGCGAACGGCACGACCGAAGCGCTCATCAACGTTGGCTGCTTGGGCCTCGGGCGCGAACCCTGTAAAGATATGGGCGACGAGAAGGGACTTCACTACAATGGCTGGGGCTACCTAATGCCTTGGATACGAGCATCTTTCCCCAATCCCGAACCCCCCAGGGAATTTCCCGCGCTTCATGGGGGTTGGCAGGTGGGAAAGATCAGCCAGGAACACGGGGTCCTCGTGTGGAAAGGCGACGAAAAGGATGAAATTCCATTGCATATCGGCCAACGAGTGCGTATCTGGCCCAACCATGCCTGTGTCGCAGGAGCATGCTATGATTGGTACTTGGTAGTGGATAGCCGAAAGGTGGGAGAGGAAGACATCGTTATTGATGTTTGGCCGCGATGGCGAGGATGGTGAACATGACTAGATAGGCCCACAACCCTCCTGTTGTACAGGTTGTTAGATTTGAAGTTTCTCGAGATATGGAATGGATAATTTAATCGAATTTTGCTCTCTTCTTGTGAGTTTGAACGGCAATTGTAAGAAACAGGCGATAGTAACGTCACAAGTGATGATTGGATAGAGGTGGTTTTGATGGTTTTGATGGTTTTGATTGGTTGGGCCGCCGATTTAAGACCCCCCATAGTGCTAAACTCGTGACGTCGAAGCCGGAGCACACTGGGAAAGGGAAAAGGGATTTTTTAGTCACCAAACCTTGATTTGTGTTTCAGAGCGACATCATAAAGAAAAACCACACACCTTATTTAAACACATGAAATGAGAGCGCATCCGCTCATTTCTCGAGAACCATGAAATCGAACATTGCATTTTTCGCCCTCAGTCTGCTTAGCATAACCGAAAGCTGGCGCATACTCCCTAATCTAAACGCTATCGCACACCCCCTCGCACCTCGCACTCCGGACCAAGCACACCTAATGTCGGACACCACGGCGCCGAAACCGCAGAACGACGCCGCGCGGCCGGCGGATGCACGGGGTCCCCTCATGCTCTCGGACGTCATGGGCCGCGATCGCAGCATTAATATATTCGCGGGGTTCGCGCGGGCTGCGCAGTCGTCGGCTGAGCGATTGGACGATGCGGCGTGGAACACGACGGTTTTGGCGCCTGTGAACTCGGCTATTGAGGCGCTGCCTAGGAAACCTTGGGAGGACCCTAGGGATTACCAAAGGCTGGGTGCTGAGGCTTATGAGGGCGGCGATGGACAGGAGCGAGCGCAGAGGAATTTGGCGCGGTTTGTGGAGGAGCATATGGTTCCAGCTAGCCCGTGGGCTGAAGGGCAGAAGGTGAAGCCTATGAGCGGCGGGAGGGAAGTGTGGTGGACTATGAAGGATGGTGTTAAAAGAGTGAGTTTATCTCCGTCTTCCCCTCTGTGTGCTTCAATGTGAGCGCCAGAGAATTGGGCCTTGATTTCTGACGTTCGTTGCAGATCCAGCCAGACGATATTGAGGTGACGAGTGTTGCAAGCACAGTTTCCAACGGTGAAGTGGTAGGTTTCTTCTGCGCCTCATTTTGGCGATGCGTTCCTTGCTAACTCGGCTTGTAGTGGATTATCAAGGGTGTTCGAAACTACGAGTAATTCGCGTGCGATGACGTTTTGGGATTGGGTAGATTGGCTCACGACTAGGACTATGGCTGGATGACAGGCACGGGGACAGGCACGGGATGCATGGGCTCAAATATGGCGTTTTCTTTTTTGTTCTTTCGATCTTCCCTCCTTTGGCCCTGCTAGAGGGCCGTTTTGGGCCTTGACTCTTCTTTTCTTTATCAATACTGTACTCCGTAGTATCCGTACCACGACATTACTATTTGAGAGTGATCCAATTACTAATAAAAGTACGGTTCAATCAGGAATGCCCAATCGGTATAGTGGTAGAAGCTTCTCCTCGTCGCCTGAAAACGGGTAAGCTTTCCAATGACTGTCACAAGCCAAATGAGGCTTCACCCGTAAACTAGAGACAGCGTTTCCAATCAACCTCGTGCATGAGATGCTGACCTCGACTACGACCCTCTTCTAGCACGAGCTTGCAAAAAACGGTCTGGACCGACCTGCTACGAGGGGTTGAGGAAGCTGTTATGCACGCCCCGGCGCCTTCCAAGTATTAGTTCAAGGTACCATTTTGTCGCCTTCACATGTCAAGGAACGACAAAAGAGTGTGAGAAAAAGTCTGGGGTACCATCACAGGTCACACGTATCGACATATGGGGCAGTCAGTAATATACGGAGTAATGGTTTTCTCCATACGCCGTACTTTTGGGGGGTTTGGAAAGCGGCGATAGCCCCTCAATGAGGGTTTGTAGGCCGCGATGGGGGAACGACGTCACATGTCACATGCTGCTACGGAATACAAGGGGCGCTGGACTAGCGACTTCAAAGAATCGCCAGTCATCTGACCAAACAAGGGGCAAGCTACCATGGGAGTAAGCTCTGGATGGTGTGGTGCATTATTATACGGAGTAGTAACTAGTTTACTCCATAATAACCAGTTGCATTGAATTGAAGTACTCGGTAGAGAATGCACAATGGAGGCCCTTTAATTATGCGTCATCTTGGCCGCCCTGGCAGACATGTTTCCAGCTTGTCCAGACAACTGTGAATGTGGGAGTTCGCCGTAATAAGCAGACAAAGTGGGGGGGGTTTACTCCATACTAGTTGCGAGGAGGGGGACAACAACCCCAAGTGCAATCGACCGTCGGCCAGAATGGCTGTCTTGTTTGTGGAGAAAATTCAGACCAGTCGAGGGACAGCGTATGGCCATCACATGTGAAAAGCACCATTACTCCGTACAAGTAATTAATTTGTCTTTTTTTTTTTTTTCGAGTACTCGAGTCCCTCGAGGACTGGAGGTGTGAATGTTTCGGGTCATGAATTCTCAGCAACGCGATTTTTCGTCTCTCATATTTGATCCATTAGTTGCATGAAATCTTTTTTTCCTTACGGAAATTCGGAATGCAATTTACTCCAAAATCGGAACATTGGTCTAAACTAGAATCGGAACAAGCACGTTGCGGTTTTTCACACTCTTTGAAGTCGGGGAAGTATATTAGCGAGGCCAACAGGGGTCGTTGGGGAAAATATGGGGCACCGAAATGTGGGAGCGCAAAATCACCAAAAATATGCAGAGCCTCGGCATACGGAGTAGTTATGAGTAGTTTAGAGGTACGGCGGCTTCGGCAAGCAAGCTGTCCCCCCCCCCCCCCCCCCTCCCAAAATGATGACTCCCCACTGGAGGATTTTGGGAGGGAGGTGTTCGGGAGATGTAGACCATTTGGATACTATTTGGATACTATTCTCAGGGCTAGGAGTCAAGGGAGGAGAATGTTCAGGGGAAGAGTCCTTTTTTAGTTTATACTTCGTACTTCGTTTGTGGAAGCTTGTTGTCCTTGAGAGTCGCTGTGTGGGCCACTCCTGGGGCAAGGTACCCCGGATTTTAAACACAAAAGATATGGACTGTGGCATATTACCACGAGGCACTTCAGTGTATTTACAGAGGCTTTCAGGTTTCGCTTTTCTCTGAAAAGAACCAAAAATGGTTAGGGCGTAGGAGCCCAAAATACGGAGTACTCCGTACATGCCAATGAAACTCGTAATCAGCATCGCAGGCCTACTGTAAGTAATATTCCTTTGAAGAACTTGAAAACCTAAAGGAAAATAGAAAAAAGGGACGGATGAAAATAACTTGAGTGTATTCGGTCTTGAGGGAGAGCGCAGCTCGTATCGAAAGAATACCATATCGTCGCAGAAAAAACAGGGAGAGACGTCACAGTTTGCGCAAGAAAGCAGCAAGCCAAGCGCTGTACTCCGTACTTGTAAGTTTGGGGGGGGGGGGGCTCAGTTCGAACCAGTGCGCAGCGAGTGCCCAAGGTCCCACTCCTTAGGCTCACCCTTGTTTCTTGTTCAACTTGGACCGAGAGACCGAGCAGAGCCAAAGGTACTTGCGCAAGCCAGGAAATACGCGCAAAATCAAGGCTCGTGGAAGTCCCCCACGCCCGCTGCTCATGGGTACCTGCCGAGCTTAAGACCTGTTCGGTCTCTCTCTCTCGTCCCCTCTCGGTCGGCCTTGGATTTTCCCCCTCTACGGAGTCGGAGTAGTACTAGTTTAATAATTTTTTAGGGGGTGGGCGAATAGGGCGTGGCTAGTCGCTCGACCTCGGCTCACGAATCAACCTGTCACTGTTTCCAAGATCGGCGGAGCTCCCCTCCAAGAAATAGCATAGTACATACACACCAGTCTCTCCACATCCATCTGATACTTCTTCGCTTCCTTTTCTCAAACTCTTTTTTTATTCCTTCTTACATCCATCCTCCCCATTTTCTCTACTCTCGACATCTTCAACTCGCCATCGCGATCCATTCTACCTTTTTTTTCTCCCCCGCAATACCCTCCCCAGCACATCAAAAGAAGAGTATCGAGATCATCACAATGGCACCCCGTGTTATTGTTGTCGGTGGTGGTTGTAAGTCATATGATTCCCTCGCGGTCGTCAATCGAGACGCTCCCCCTTTTGCCGTTCAGCACATAAAGCTGCTTGGCATTGGATGCGATGAATGTATGGCTGACCTGGAATGTTTGCACATAGTGTCCGGCCTCAGCGCCGCCCATACCATTTACCTAGCGGGTGGCAACGTTGCTGTCCTCGACAAGCAGTGTAAGTATAATCGATACATATTGTTGGCTGTGCAAGACAATGCGGTGGGAGTGTAGGCTCCTCGCCGTCTCTTGCGACGGTTGTATGTGTGCATAAAAGCTGATTTCTGGTGACTTTTCTCTAGCTTTCTTCGGCGGCAACTCCACAAAAGCCACCTCTGGCATCAACGGTGCCCTCACACGAACACAGGTCGAGCTCGGTGTTCCCGACAGCGTGCAGCAATTCTACGACGACACCCTCAAATCCGCCCGTGACAAGGCCCGCCCCGACCTCATCAAGGTCTTGACGTACAAGTCGGCCGCCGCCGTCGAGTGGCTCCAGGACACATTCGGCCTCGATCTCACTCTCGTTTCTCGGTTGGGGTAGGTCTTTTTTCCATACTCGTCCTCGTTTGCCTGTTTAGCGCTCTGCTTTCTCGCTTTTGGTCTCCGCTTTTTCACTTCGCTCTGCACAAGTCAGAGCGAGGCAAATAGTCATGCGATCTCCACTTTTCCCCATACTAGGCCTTTCTCTTACCCCCCTCCGCCAATATTTATTTCCCCGTTCGAATTTACACGTGATGGTCATCAAACACTGGACCGAATCAATGGTTTGAATCGACGCTAACAATTCGTTCCGCAGTGGCCACTCCCAGCCCCGTACCCACCGTGGCCATGATGCCAAGTTCCCCGGTATGGCCATCACCTACGCTCTGATGCAGCGCCTCGAGGAGCTCGCCGAGACGGAGCCCGAGCGTGTGACCATCGTCAAGAAGGCCCGCGTCACCAAGCTCAACAAGGAGGGTAACGACATTACCGGTGTCACCTACGAGGTCAACGGCGAGAGCAAGGTCATGGACGGCCCCGTCGTCCTCGCCACTGGTGGTTACGCTGCCGATTTCGAGGGCGAGACTTCGCTCCTCAAGAAGCACCGTCCCGACACCCTTCCCCTCGCCACTACCAACGGCTCCCACGCCACCGGTGACGGCCAGAAGATGGTTATGGCCGTCGGCGGTAACGGCATCGACATGGACAAGGTCCAGGTTCACCCCACCGGTCTCGTCGACCCCAAGGACCCCACGGCCAAGACCAAGTTCTTGGCTGCCGAGGCCCTCCGTGGTGAGGGTGGCCTTCTCCTCAACGGTGCCGGCGACCGCTTCTGCGACGAGCTCGGCCGTCGTGACTACGTCTCGGGCATGATCTTCGAGCAGCGCGACAAGGACCTCTACCCCGTCCGCCTCGTGCTCAACTCCAAGGCCTCCAAGGTGCTCGACTTCCACACCCGCCACTACTCGGGCCGTGGTCTTATGCGCAAGATGACGGGCCACGAGCTCGCCAAGGAGATTGGCTGCACGCCCGAGCATCTCCAGGAGACTTTCCAGACGTACAACGCCATCGCCGACGGCAAGATGGAGGACCCCTGGGGCAAGAAGTTCTTCCACAACATGCCCTTCGACATCAACGACGACTTCCACGTCTCTCTCATGGAGCCCGTCGTCCACTTCACCATGGGTGGTGTCGAGATCAACGACCAGGCCCAGGTCCTCAACCAGGACCACAAGCCCTTCAACGGCCTCTTCGCCTGCGGTGAGCTCGCGGGTGGTGTCCACGGCGCCAACCGTCTCGGTGGTTCGTCGCTCCTCGGCTGCGTCGTCTACGGACGCGTTGCTGGCGACTCTGCCAGCAGCTACCTCTTCCAGAACGTGCTCAAGGGCAGCACGGGCGCCGCCGCCCAGCGCTTGGGCCAGATCTCTCTGCACATCGACCCTGCTCAGCCCGGCCGCTTCTCCGTCCAGTGGGGTGCCGGCTCGGGATCCGGAGCTCCCCAAATCGCCGCCGCACCCGCTGCCGCCGCTTCTAGTTCGGGTGAGTCCACTGAGACCGCCGCCGCCGCCGCGCCTTCGAACAATGATCCTAAGAATTTCCAGGTCCCGGAGAAGGAATTCACGATGGAGGAGATTGCCAAGCACAACACGAAGGATGATCTGTGGGTCGTTGTCAAGGGTGTCGTGATGGACCTGACCAACTGGTTGGACGAGCACCCTGGCGGCCCCCAGGCCATTATGAACTTTATGGGCCGCGACGCGACCGAAGAGTTTGAGATGCTTCACGACGACGAGGTGATTCCAAAGTACGCCCCCGGCCAGGTCATCGGTCGGGTCAAGGGCCAGGAGGTCAGCCTTGAGATTTAAGATGTGAATTTCACCGTTTGCTTTCTTAATTCTCCTTGCTACATCATCCAACCCTGTACCCCTCTCTCTCTATCTCCCTGACCTCCACTACCACCGCCACCTTTTTTTTTTCCCGCTCTCTCTTTCCCCCGAAACATTTAACGACAACGATCACGAAGGTTTTTTTTTTTTTCTAAAAAAAGAAGGGTCGGTGATCGAAGCCCTTTACTTCCCTCTGTACCGAATGCAAGGATTAGACAGGTGTTGGACAAGAGATATTTGGGAAGTTGTCTTTTTTTTAAAAAGAAAAAAAATCTTTTCCAACTCTCTTGTCTGTAAGGAGCCAAGGAGGAAGACTAGGTTGCTCTTTTGTTTCCTTTGGATATTTCTTTGTTGGGTCGTCGTGCATGCGGACGCACATTTGGTTTTCTTGAAGCTTTTTAAACATCTCAGTTGCAGAATTGTACCATAAATACCATACATTATTACTCCATACTCTTGAAACGATTCCTCTACCCGTGTCATTGTGTTGTATTTGTTTTGGTTTGTTTACCAGGAAGACTGGCGGCTGTTTGCCTCCGGACAGCTGTACTCCGTACACTACAAGCAAAACAAAACAGGGCTGGTTTGCACCCACTGTCCTATACCAGCAGGCCATTGCCCATCCATAGATGTTGCTATGTTGCTAAACCTTGTCAAGAAACCCTGTGTCTAAGCCAGCGGTCAATTTCGGCGTGGCCCAATTCGGCCAACTTCGGCATAGTCACGATCCACGGTATTTTGCGGAGACGGGCAAGTTCGGCGTCAAACACCTCCATTTGACGGGCAAGGGATCTTTTCCCTTGGTTTTCTTTCCGCTTGGGTATATTCTTACAAGCTTGGATATTGTGGCCGGGGGCCTAGGACACTCCCGCTGTGAGGATGTGAGTGGGGGTTTTGGCGTTGGTGTCTGGTTTGTTCTTGTTGGAGGTTTAGTTTGTATGACAAGTGAGGGGAAATAAAGCACTTCTCTCACCTATCTCATCTATATAGGCGTCTTATTTAAACCAAAAGGCTGAATGCAGACTTGGGGGGGGGGGGGGGACATATACGGAGTATACGTCTTCTTATTTCCAGTCTTCAAAGTGAATTCTGCATGGACTTCTTGTTTTATCTCTTCTCTATAGAGCAGGCAAATCGAAATTTCTACGGGCTCTCGTTCTCTTGAGAATCCCAGTTATGGAGGGCGACATTTGGATACTGCGGCCAGGGGACATTTCTGTTTGCGGGACGCTTTGAATAAAGACTTTTTTTGCAACTGGTTTCGGCACATCCAGTTCTAAAGAAGCTTTGCTGTTGCAAACGAGGCTATTGAAAGCAAGTAATATGTGTGCACAGGGGCACAACAGTCAAGCCGAGCAAACGCTGTAAAACATTGAGGCCATTGCACTGATTATGGATGTCCTAATGCACGTAGTCTTGCATCGATATATAAGCCCTGCGTCTTCCGTCTTCCGTCTTCCGTCTTCCCTCCCCTTGAAACTCGCTGTTCTTCTTCCTCTGTTTCTTCCTCTCGTGATCAACACCAACCACAGCTGGTTTATATACGTAACCCTCCCCACCAATATCGGCTATGGAGGTGCTTACTCCGTATTTCATATATATATATATATATATATATATTTACAATGGTCCATCTTGAGCTTCATCACTTCATCACCCTCAGTCGAGTAAGTTATCCTATAATCTTCCAAAGATTTGCACCGTGATTCTCCAAAGTAACTGACCACTGAGCAAGTTTAGTAACATAACTTGAAGAAGGTGCCTCGATGAAAACGATACATGAAGATGCCTAGATGCCTACAGAGACGCCCACGAAAACAATCAAAAGGCACCGAACAGCCACGTATTGAGACTCTTCTTTCTTTGTTTGCTCAGGGTCAGGTGAAAACAACAGGCCAAACCGGTATGGAAATCCTTCAAAGTGGAATGACCTACTCCTTCCAAAGCTTCAGAGTATGAAAAGGATAGCGATGGTGACACTCTGGGGATATTTTCCAACTGTTTTCTTCCCATTGAGTCTGCACTTGTATTCTCTTGAGGAGATTTCTTCATGATAGGCACCTAGCCAGCCATCTTATAGACGAGTTCGAAGCTAACTGACGTTACTGTCTTTGCACAGAAGCTTGCCAAAATCGACTCCTGCTTCTACTGCTATTTCAAACATGCTGGGCTCAGAGTGTCACATTCAGACCACCTGATTACCACATGCCGGTTTCGGACATGCTCTCGCGATATACACGTAGCATTTCGGACCTTCTAGCCCTTTTGAGATACACACTTTGGACCACGAGTTCTCTTGTCTCTTGCCCGACTCGTAGCAGAATTTGCTCTGTTACTTTCCTGGTGTTACCAGACAACAACTAACACCAATATTTCGTCGTATACTCGGTATGCTATTGCTCAATATTACACACAGCCCCTCCAGTAAGTTAGTACAATTCGCAGGGAACCAGATTCTGCACAAGCTGCGACAGCTGGTAGTCTGGTAGTAGCTGACTTTCATAAAGTATCGAGTTAACAACAACCTCTTGTAATAGGTTACAGTCAGTACTTATATGAGCCAACATCATTTCCGGTTGACAAAGTCGATGCCGAAGATTTGAACTTGTATGGGGAAGCACCGCTGGCTGGTTCTTTTATCTAACGACTGCCCAAATCAACGCTACATTTCGTTATTGGAAGCCCACGACCGAAAAAGTGTGACCGTCTGAGCCCTCCGAGTGGCTCCCATCTTTACCGGAGTGAGCGAGGCGATCCAAGGTAATAATAGCGATAGCGTCACGGGAACAATAATCAAAAGCCATCTCACATTGAAACTATCAAACTATCAAATATTATTAATTGGGGAGAAGATACTCCCCGAGTAGACCAAATGGTGCTCTGGGCTTCGACGGCAACCAGAACTCTCAGGAAGTTTCCGTTTCTGTCTCTGCGTGCCTCGCTGGGCCCATCAAGATAGACAGCGGCGAGCCAACGGCATTCATCACAGCCCAGCCTCGTCCTTACCAATACCCCAAATTTTAACAAAATAGGCTGGCTCCATACTCCGTATATTAAACAGATTACATACAAGTAGCTCTGTTCGGAAATCTCCGTAGTCTAGCTTGAAAGTGGTAGGCAACGCTGTCAGAGCATGTCACTACACAAGATTCTACCTCCGAGACGGCGAAACAATGATTTAACCCTTCTCACCTCGAGTTCCTGCCATCTCCATATCCGAATCTTGTATTTTCAAAGTGTACCGGGTAGTTTCCCAATTCATGCATACGCCGCCACCCTTTTCATTTTCAGTCCATCCATCTCGAAACTTGAGTCCTAAAAAGGACGGGAAAATTTGATACACAATTTAACCCTTTCCAGGGTCTCCCCTCCTTGCTTTTCCATTCATTACTCATTACCGTTTCTGTCTTACATTCGATGTTCGCCTGGTTAACTGGTTAACCGGTTCTCGTGCCATGAAATAGAGTATGGGGATTTACGGAGACTGTGTCCTGAGACTGTGTCCTGAGACTTTGCCCTGACGCCCAGCCATTTCCTGGAGATTTTCTTTTCACCATGCATATTGCTTCTTTTCTTTTCGCTTCGCTTCGTTTCCCTTTTTAGTTTTACTTTTCTTGTTCTTTTTGCTTCTTCTTGTTCTTGTGAATAGTACTTGTACACTGGAGGACACAAGAAGATCAAAAGAACGGAAAAGAATGCTGTGTTCTTGTCTTCTGAGAGGAACGAAAAGGAAAAGAAACATTTGTCCAAAAAATTGTGACCATGGGTGAGAGAACCAAGTCCGCTCCTCCCCCTTTTAAAGACTTCCCGAGGGTTATCTTTGCACATCTGCTGTCGGCAAGTCTCAATCATGAAATTTTCAATTCTCATCGCTCATTCCAGTTCGGTTCGGCTGCTTGGCCATGCATCGACATGAATAGCACTTACTCCGTACATGTCTCTCTGTCAAGCAGTTTACTTCTCTCCCTTCACCCCCCCCCACTCCCCTTGGCCCTTGGGGGGAAGAATATCATGAAACATGGGGAAGGTGATGTCTTCAATGTTGTTGGGGGCCAGTAAATTCTCTCCCTGACGCAGAGGAGACCATGGATGGACCAACCGGGGAAGCGAGCCCATCTCTTTGGCGACATAGCCGGCTCTGCTAAACCCTGCAGGGTGGAAAAGGGTTTTTTTTTTCATTTGTTCTGTCACACGACCACATCACACCCTCGTTGAGCACCGTGCATTGGCCAGCCTGTTAGCCTGTTCAGGGGGCTGTTGCCTGGTGCGAGGAACACATCGTGGGTGAGACGAATGGTGCTATTTGGTTCTCGGCTCCGACAGAGGAATCAGGCGATGCCTTAGCTCAAAACCAATAACGCGGTACGGAGTACGAAACGAAAAGACGGCAGAGACCAAAGCTCACAAGACGGCAAACTCCGAATCTGAATGAATATCGCGTCCAAGTATGTCACGAATACTGTGCTGGTGTGTGTGCAGTGTGTGTAGGGGCTGACCTGCAGCTGGGCCCATGGAATGTCATCGTGTCTCAGCCGAGCCATATTTCGTTACCCCTTGGCAAGAGGCAGGCAGAGCGAGATACGTAAACTGTTTTTGACTGGTGGTCTGGGTATATACGGAGTAGTCTACGCAGAAAGAGTTACTAAGGTACAGGCGTAAGTTTTTCAACCCCTGCCAGGTACCGATTTTACGCTAAAAATTCGCTAAAAGTACGCTAGTCCAATTACGGCCATGCATAAATGCATAATTCTTGGACCAGGCAGGGAATCTACCACTTAGTATTTTCTCCCTTACTAATCCGTACTACTAACTACGAGGTGGTAATCTGACTTAATTTGGATGTTTTTAGTGGACCCAGTGGATCTGGTACTTGGCAAAATGTGGAAACTTACCCATCACCCTTAGTAGTTGAAGAAAGTGCATTGCATGCTGCCTAGGCAGGCCCCTGGGCATCGTGAAAAGCGGACAAGGAACCCCTATCGACAATTTTGCCAATTAGCACCACCTTGGGAAAAAAAAGCCAATAGTTGAGGATCAGACGGGACAGCCAGCAACATGTTGATGGGTGTCGTGGCGACCTCGTCCAGCCGCCGTTGCATCGCCCCCTGCGGAAGACGGGGGGAATTTCACGTCGCTCCAGAGTTAGCAAACTGTGAGCAAACTGTGACACACCAGGCTTGTCACATCAGAGAGTTGTCAGAATACAGCACAGTCAGCACTGCACACCGGTCAGCGTCTAAACTACACATGGCCCGTGGTAACCAAGACAGTTAGAGTGCCGCCCCCATGTTCAAAGACCAGGGGGCTCGTCGAGTGGCGGTCGCTTGTTCGTTTTGTAGCTTGTCTCATTATCACGTCTGCCTTTGCAAATACTCAAATACTCCATATGGAATTGGTATCCCTAAGAGGCAAGACGTTACGGAGTATTAATGATTACAGGGAGCAAGGGATGGGAAACAGACTGGCGGCTTGACCCCTTCTCACCCGCTCTTGCGAGAGGGAGAGCCAAAAAATCGATAATAGCTGTTGTGCCGGAGAAGGGGGGGGGGCGAAATTACTTGGCGGACAATCATATAAGATGAATTATCGATTCGCACTGGCTCGTTGGAGATCGAACGAGAGAACATTCGCAAGGCTGGGGGGGGAAGTGCGGCTTTGGGAAATACTATACAAGCCACGGCAGGTTGGAAAAAAAAGGAGTGTCCTAGGCAAAGACGTTAGAAGCCTTGACCCTTGGTGATTTGCATTCATCGCGTGTTTTTTATCAGATTGGCGATGCCCGTCAACCGTTCGCTTGGGGAGGTAAGATTGCGATCAGAGCCTTCTTGTCCCTCGACTTGTGCCCGCTGTACGACAGCCTGTTTCGTGTGCCTGTTTTTAGGTACGTGAGATTTGGCACAGCAGGCCAATCAAAAAAAAAAAAAAACTAGAACCTAGCGCCACGAAAGGTCCCCAGGACACACTGGAAACTGGAAACAGGCACTGTGCCGCAGCACAAAAGAGAGTACTTGTACGTGTATTACGGAGTATTACTCGTAAGAGGTTGGTGCATCTGCTTTTCACACTCGAAACTCACTCGCTTCCAAACCCCCCACATGGACGCCTGAGTCTACGGAATAGCTAGGGATTTTTCTTCTCTAGTAGCTAGCTGCTTGTTGACGGCGTCTCCCGCTCTTAAGAGTGCTCTAGTGAAACCTACTGTTGATTTTACTCTAGTTTACAAGCTGCCACGTACGGAGTAGTGTTGCTTTGAAGGGATTAGCATTGCAGGAATCTTACGGAGTAATACTGCACCAACTTCGGGATTTTATGGAGTCGGCGATCCAAGGTATAAAGCACTTCATTTTTATGCATGTTTTGCCGGGTGGAGGCAAAAATCACAATGAAGAAATAGGTACCGGGAACATTGCGCGCTCTTGGTCACAGGGAGGACCTAGTAAGCTAGTGGGCTAATAGTGCTCTAATACAGTGCATCTACTAAATGTTGATGGAAAACGAAGACTTCCTGAAGACTCACTAATGGCACAGTGCAGAAACTTTGACAAATAATAGGTGATGGCACAATTGTCTTCCCAACCCGCTGTCGGGCTTATAGCCCCCTCTGCAGTATTCAAATAGTACGGAGTAGTAGTTTACTACTAGTTTACTTGTAGTAGACGATGGAAGCCGTTCCCAGCGACGATATCTGCATGCTGAGACTCTCCTCTTTTGGCTTGCTCCCCCAGATCGTTCAACTCAACCTGTACGGAGTATCGATCTGCCAAAATTTGTGGGTTTGTGGGCCCTTCAGGATCCTCGTCTCCACAATCAATGGAGCCTGTGAGTGGAGATGGCGAAAGCCTGGCGCAAGTCTCGTCTCCAGGAACGAGTAGTATTATCAATACGGAGTACACCGAAAAACACCTTTTTCTAGGTAGACAGACAAGCAGATTTAGTATTAATACTCCGTACATCAAGGGGAAATACAGTACTCCGTACTCCACACGCTAACCCGTTCCCTTCAACGCCTGCAGAGAGGTGATAGTTTCACTACGGAGTACTCCGTACACCCTCGCCAGAAGCAAAGAGGTGAGATGGGGCCGATTCTACTACGTACTATACGGAGTACTCCCGTATTAACAACTGGAACTAAACAAGAACGCGATTGTGAGTCCGCGTCTGATGTCCTACAAGTACTCCGTAGATCGATGGTGAGAAGTACGCTTCATTCTGTATAATGTATAAAAACGGTATGCCCTGTTTCAAGAAATCCTCCAAGAAAATAAAGAATACCGGGACAGACAGAGAGCCGAGCCAACTTACGCCCGTATCACTTGTGCTATGTGCATATTAATACGAGGGACGCTTCAAGCCAGCATCAGCATACCTGACCGGGTGAGGAACAGTGAAGGAAGCAGTCCAAGAAAGGAATACTTGTACTCCGTACACGACACGGTGTTGAACTTTTGATTCCGACTGTGCCAACCCGCGTCAACGTTTGGGGAAACACGATATTGGCCAAGAATAACTTGAAAGATGATTGCCATCCTCCGAATTTTTCTCTTTTGATTGCTTTCGCGACCCTTCTCGTTTGGAATGGGCTTTCAGATTCGTTTGACAGTGGCGTTGCAAAACCTTTCCAACCCAAAGCAACAAGAGACCTGACTGAGCAATGGTCCTATCGAAAAGATCCTAGACTAGTAGCACTGTACTATTATGGATTGCACCCATAAGCTTAATTTACATCGTACGTACAGTTTAGTAGTAGTTTAGTACTTGGCCAGCCGAGCTAGGGGGCAGAGACGAAGCCGAGTTGTCGAAGGAGCAACAAAAAGGTGTCACAATTCTCCTTACAAAGGACGGAGCATACTCCGTACGTGCGAATTGCATATTTCTTGATATGACTTTGCAATTTCACCACCCTGGCGCCTCGAAGCAAACAATATCCCAGTCCTCTGCAGGTAAAGTTTGCCATTTGGGTTCCGTGTAGTTTCCGTGCGGAAAAGGCCAAGCCAATTTCTGGAGCAAAGGGTGGTCGGTTGTGTCTTGGGGCACATCCGTCAATGATCCACTAAAATGCAGCCAGGTGGCCAACCAGAGGCCTGGAACGAGGAGCCCGGTACCAGGCTATTCCGTACTACAAGTACCAAGGATTCCGTACTTGTAGTAGTACTCCGTACGTAGGCTTGGACCGCCCGCTTGGAGTACCCGGATTGCAATGGGAATTGCGCCTGCGGCGAGTATGCAGCAGGCCAAAAACATGGAAACAAAAGGAAACGAACATCACTGGTCGCCAAGGCTGCATTAGACCCCAGAGAAAGTGCGTTGGAGACGTGAGATACTCGTACTTGTATGTACGTGTACGGGACTGCATGTCTCTGTCCAATATGGATTCTGTTGGCTTGGCCACTGTCATTCTCATCTGTGGCATCAGTCCGGGTGACGAGGACGAGCAAAGGGTGGGTGGGTCCCCCAATATACCCAGCCAGTGAGTATGGACTGACTTGCTACACTGTACTCGGTACGGAGTACATCTGGCACTGACTCTTGGTCCCCGTCTAACCGCCAATCATAGCCTGCATGTTGCACCTCAGACTCTGTCTTTATTCTCCACTTTGCGACTGACATTTTTTTTCATTTCCTACAAGTAATCATTTCCTAACCTCAGGACTCAAGTCTTATTATCACACACTGTATGGAGACTCTCCCAGGCCACTAAACTACTACAGGGGGGTTGCTTTTTTAGCAGTTGGCACGCTGAAAGGAGAAGAGTCGGGTGGCACGGTGTACAACTGGGTACCTTGCGCCGCGACGGCTTGCTAGCCCAGCACTCACCCTCCCAGCCAACTTTGTACCCCGGAGCATTTCCTCGAGGTACATGTGAGTACGGGTACCTCACTAGCCAAGCCTAAATCTCAGATTTCGTACAAGTAGTAATAGCCCTTTTATCCTAAGGCTCTACGGAGTAGGTACCTACCTCGTCCCGTCCTGCCCACCCCTATTTTCTTCTCCCTCTCGCCTTCTCTTGTACCTTTGCACAGTGTCGTGGTCCTAATTACTTGTACAGCGCCCAGGAGCCAAGTCCAACACCCCCCAGCCCTGGTAATTTTATCCCTAATAGCACTCGTTCTCTTTCAAGTCTAGTGTAATGCGCTATCATCGCTGTTCATACCACTCTCTTTGCTCCACTTCTTGTCCCCCCTTCGCTTCGCTCCAAGCACCTTCAGGCATAATAGCTGGGTTCTGACACTGTTTCGCTCTGTCGTGCATGCCCTGCCTTTTTTCCCAATTTTCTCTCTCTTTTCACTCTAGCCCCCCTTGCACTCACTCATTCAATCCTGTCCACCACTTCATCCAACCTTGTCGTCTGTTCCCAATCCCTCCTTACCCGTTCCCCATTCATTCCCCTTTCCCCAGGAATCTCTCGTCCCCTCTTGTTAATATTTTCCCTCCCCCCCCCTTCTCTCCTTCTCCACTCTTTCCTTCTCATCCAATATTATCCACCATTCATCACCAGAACCTCAAATCATTCGGTCGTTCTCGCTCGACTCCCGGTCCCAATGTCGCGTCTTTCGCTGGCTGTCGACCCTACAATTCGTCTATAACTGCGATATACGTTTCTCGATCTCCTTTTTCGCCGGTTTTGGATTATTGAAAAGTAATACGTTTTCGCCATGGCGATTGCCATGGGATGGCAGAAGCCCGACAATGTGGCCGGTTCCTCAGCCCCAGCCATCATGGTCGGATTGTTCGTAGCTTCTGGCGGCTTGCTATTCGGTTACGATACTGGGTACGGAAGTTCCCCGACTCTTAATGTTCATCGAACGACTCCTTTGTTGGACCATCTCGCTCTCCATGGTCGTCGATCTCGATTGCCATGAAACTTTCTCTCACCCGACTCGTCGAACCCTTTTCTCTCTCGCGTCTGGCTCACGGGCCGAGAACATGGGCTAGTGTCGAGTTTGGGGAAATGGCATCGTGATCGACTTCGATCACCATGGATGACTCGAGTCTGGCTTGTTTTTGCTTGTGGCCATTTGACTAACCACTCGTGACCTCTCAGCACCATCAACGGCATTCTCGCAATGGAAGAATTTCGAAAACACTTCGCAACACAGCCTCCGTCATCCGAAGACAAATTACCCAGCCTAACCACACAAGAGGCATCTATTATTGTCGCCATATTGAGCGCAGGAACCATTTTCGGTGCCCTTTTCTCCGCCCCGGCGGCTGATACCCTCGGTCGTCGCTTATCTCTTCTTGTTGCCGTCGCTGTCTTCTGTCTCGGCGGTATACTCCAGACATGCGCGTCAGATATTCCTGTTTTATTAGCTGGACGGTAGGTTCTTCCTGGTGACGTTGGATCGGCTGGGAGATGATTACACGAAGCCCCCCCCCCGGTACTAATTTCTTCTTCTGGTTTACAGCTTCTTCGCTGGTGTCGGCGTCGGAGCCGTCTCTGTCGTTGTCCCCCTCTACCAATCCGAAATGGCGCCCAAATGGATCCGTGGAACGCTTGTGTGCGCATACCAGCTTTCCATCACGATAGGCATCCTCACCGCCTCCGTGGTCAACATTTTAACCCATAAACTACGAAACACGTCTGCCGCCTACCGGATACCCCTCGGTCTTCAACTTGTATGGGCCATCGTCCTATCTCTCGGCCTTTTTGTTCTACCCGAAACACCTCGATATCTGGTCAAACGTGGCCGTCCTGAAGCTGCCGGTATCTCCCTCAGTCGTCTGAGGCGTCTTGATATTACACATCCCGCTATTATCGACGAGTTGCAGGAAATCGTCGCCAATCACGAGTACGAAATGAGCCTCGGTCCGGACACGTACAGGGCCATTTTCCGCGGCTCCCCTAACCTCGGTCGTCGAACGCTGACTGGTTGTGGGCTACAAATTCTTCAACAACTTACCGGCATTAATTTCATCATGTATTACAGTACCACCTTTTTCGACGGTGCCGGTGTCGAGGATCCATATATGAAGTCACTCATCATCAACATTATCAACGTTGTGTCCACCTTCCCTGGCCTTCTAGTGATTGAGTCTTGGGGTCGGCGAAAGCTTCTGACGGTTGGTGCCATCGGCATGGCTGTTTGTCAACTTTTGATTGCATCATTCACTACCGCTGCCGGCGACGGCAATCTTGCATCGGCCGCACAAACCATCCTCATAGTATTCTGTGCCGTCAACATTTTCTTCTTTGCCGCGTCCTGGGGTCCCGTCGCTTGGGTTGTCACGTCGGAAATTTATCCCCTCAAGGTTCGAGCCAAGGCCATGTCCATTTCGACAGCGTCCAACTGGACACTGAATTTCGCCATCGCCTATTCCACGCCCTTTATGGTAGGAGATGGCCAGGGCTCGGCCAAGATCGGGCCGAAGGTATTCTTTCTGTGGGGGGCATTCTGTATCGTTGCCATCTTCTTCGTTTGGTGCATGGTCTACGAAACGAGCAAGATCAGCCTGGAACAGATTGACGAAATGTACGAGCGTGTCGACTATGCGTGGAACAGTACCAAGTTCGAGCCGAGTTGGAGTTTCCAACAGATTGTCGACGAAGGCTGGTCCCCCAGTGGCCAGCCGCCTCCCGAACATGAACTGCATCATATGCCCTCACAAACTACTTCGACGACGGCTTCATCGAACACTGCTCAAATGACGACACATAGTTCATCCTCCTCTGTAACTGTTGGCGCCAACTCTGAAACGTCACCGCCGTCAGCTGAGGCTAAGATGGTGGCACAGATGGGCAACGTTGATTTCAGTTATTAGAGGCCTTGTTCGCACTATTTGGCATATTTCGGTTTTATTTTTCTTGACCCGCGTTTATTGGAGCCATTTCTGAGTTTATGTTTTCGTCTTCGATATACCAGGAGGTTTTCATCCGGCACATGATTTTGGGATATTTCAGCGACGGAGTTATCAAGTGATGGGGAGTTAATTGGGAGTCTTCTTTTTTCTTGTTTATTGGAGGGGCCGGTTTGGAAACGACGATTATCACCACACTGGGAGGGCAATCTGGAACTTTGGCGCAAGCACTCGAGTTTTTTCTTTTTGGGGGTTTGACTCCTCCCGGATACTCTTCATTGTTACTGTTTTTCTATGTTGTTTTTGGGCTCTGGAGGGCCCATCTCCAATCACGTTGGGTTTACCTATCTTGGGGAGTCGCTGGCTGGCTGGCTGGTTCTCGGAGCTGGCCAACCACGCACGCCCTGGGATCACTATGTTTGCAACCATCAAGGCCACACATCGAGGCATCTTTTTTATTTTGTTGTCAATCGGGATATATGAATGGGGATAGTGGTATGTCATATCTGAATGAATGGTGG
Source organism: Graphium sp. VPRI43844 (assembly GCA_019925285.1). Classification (NCBI taxonomy): domain Eukaryota; kingdom Fungi; phylum Ascomycota; class Sordariomycetes; order Microascales; family Graphiaceae; genus Graphium; species Graphium sp. VPRI43844. Next base: position 52,914 of record JADHKT010000067.1, read on the forward strand.
GGAATAATGGAGAGGATGTGGTCGTCGGGGCCAGCAATTGTTATAGAAGCAACCAATATCCATGGCCATCTGTAAGGAACGGATGGCAAAAAATCGATTCATTTGTTCAATTATCGGCACCGAGTTCGGGCCGTACACATACTCGGAGATACTTTTTGGTCATACTTTTTGGTCGGCCATGTTTCGTTGATTTCGGTTGCTCTTTGTTTGTACGGAGTATCCGCCTTTCTAAGACTTGCATGTTGGATTATGACAGCGACTGCTAATCGTTAGGAGGAGGGGGAGGAGGAGGCGTTCTGGGTAAAGATGTTGCAGGACAGATCCCTCAGCCCAGGGGTGATTGATATTCTCCCAGACGCTCTGGAGGACATGGTGAAGGGCTTAGACCTGTACCTCTTGGGGATCACGCAATGCATAGCAGTAACCAGAGAAGATCTGGAGATGCTGGACCTATGCTATTTGATAACATCCAAGGGAACACTGAGCTCTGGATACCACAACTGCTGGAGCCTAAGTGCTTCCAGAGTACTCTGGCAACTTTGCTTGCTCGTTTCTTCTACTCGTTTCTTCTACTCGCGTATGGGAATCACAACATCTTTCACCAACCTCCTCCGCCGACACAAACATCCCAAGATATTAACCCATCCAAAAGCACAAGACCGTGACCGTGACCGTGACAAAGTGTCAAAGCTGTTCGTCCAAAAATGAAACACAGAACCAATTCACGACCTCAGAGACTGTTCACGGTTACCCAACAACAACCTGAATACCGAAAAAAAAGGTCGAGACATTGGACGGCCAAGTGACCAAGAAATCAAAGAGAAAACGTCAATACGCTGGATCGGAAAGCTCATTCACTACATCGAAAATGCTCCCAAAAGACTATAAAAGAAACGAGACAATCTGCTCGAAAGCCCGCCCTCTTTCTACTCTCTCCTGTACCGCTCTTGGTCCCCATATCTCAACGTATAAAGCAAGCCTTTTTACCTATTCGTTTACTTACTAGTCCTACGGACTTGTACGCCAAAAAGAAAAAGAAGACGACAAAGGAAAAAATGGACAGGTTTCTACAGCTCGATCAAGAATTGATGAGAATGATTCTTGAAATGGGTCTACTGGACTTTCAGGATCGAAATTTGACTCCGGACATGGTGGAAGTTGCTGCGCAGATTGCGCTTAGCATCGCCGAGGACGGTGGCGGTCCCGTCGAAGCAGGACAAGAACAATTGGTGCCGCGGGACCCTGGAGTTTTCAATCTCATGCAGCGGCGCCAACTTCTGAATCCTAGTCCGGATCCCGAAGTTCCGGAGAACGGACCACGTGATGGGCCTCCGTGTCTGGCTTGTCTGGAGGTCATGCCGGGATCCGTTACTTTACCGTGCGATTGCACCTTTTGCCCGCATTGTTTGCGGACGTGCATCCGATCCGGCATGCGTTCTGAACTGGACTTCCCCCCTCGATGCAACCACGCGCCTTTGCCGGAAAATGTCATTCGGGCATGTGCGAGGCAAGATTTGATTTTGCTCTGGGAGGTGTTGCGGGAGGAGTACGAGACGGAGCCGAGGGAGAGGGTGTACTGTGCGCGATGTGAATTGTTCGTCTGTCGGGTTGCGAACCGAGATGCGATTCGAGGACAGCCCGAGGAACGTGTTTGCCGGGTTTGTCAGGCTACGACCTGCGTTGGATGTCGTCAGGTGGCGCATCCTGGTGCGCCATGTCGTCAGCAGAATGAAGATGACGGTGGATTGGTCGAACTCATGGATCGGGAGGGATGGTCCTCCTGCTCACGATGCGACCGAGTGATTGACAGGCGAGATGGATGCAACCACATCACGTAAGAGATTCCCCCCTTTTCTTTTCTTTTCTTTTTTTTTTCTTCGTTAATTCTTCTCTGCTAACCCAAGTCTTCGGAGCATAGTTGCCCATGTGGTTACGAGTTCTGTTATATTTGCGGTGCCGAGTGGCAGACCTGTGCTTGCGAATTGTACGGGGGCATGCAAGATCGTGTTCCCATACAACAGCGTCAACGCCAACAACAACAACAACAAGGTGACCGGCAACGGCGAAATCCTGCCCTGCTAGCCAATTTGCCCCCATTAGACTTCCCCCTGCCACCTATACAACAGCAGCCGGCCCAGCTACAGCCCCGGGATCAACACCGAGATCGCCAGGCCGAATGGCAGCTCCTACCGAGACAGCAACCGGCAGACCGTGATCAACGCGCGGGCCTAAATATTAGAGATGCGGTCCGGCAGCATTGGGCCGGCCTAAATGTAGCAGAAGGCTACGTTGCCCGAGCCGATGCTCGCCGCGTGGACGGTGTCGTGGTCCTTGCAGAAGACCAAGGGCCTGATCGTCGTCAGCGTGTACCTGCTCACGCAGTTAACCCCAACGCACCCGATCACGCATATGAAGTCATACGCAACAACCGTGCTGCCAATAACGATATCAATAACTGCCCTTTCTGCATCCAGCAAGCCAATTACCCCTTATGCGTTCACCAGGCCAACTGCCCAATCTGTCGTCAACTGGCACAACAGGCTCAGCCGATTCCACGGGCCCAATGCCCCATATGCATCCAGCAAGGTAACTTCGACCCATTACACCGACTTCGACTCCAATACGCTATTGCGTTGCAAGAGGAAGAGGAATGGGCAGAAGAACGCAATGCCAATGGTCGTGCCATAGAAGAGGTAGACGATGAGGGCCCGGAGGAACTAGGTAAGTATAGCTTTTATTTCCCTGTTAATAGTGGTAAAGATGACAGAGCTAACTTGAACCTTGTTTAGACCCACGTATTGCCCGCGATTTGCGGCGTAAGTATCTAGTCTCATAAAACGCGAGAATTCTTTGTCATTGGCTAACGGCGAGGCGCATACAGGCTGGGGTCCTCTTTAAGTTTAGCCACCTAGGTAGAGTCACACTCTAAAAACCTGTCATGGCAACTCCAGTTTCCGGAAAGCGCGTTATTCATTGCATCAGACAGGTGGGTTAAAGGTAAAAAAGAAGAGCTTTTGTACACGATGCTGACAAGGCGGCAAGGACGCAGGGACAAACCAGGACCCAGGCAAAAGAAGAAGACAATCCTACAACTAGATGCCCTGCTGATAATCTCAGTCTAGCATCAGCGGTATTGATGTCCCTACTATCTGGAGGTCAAGATCATACATTACATAACCCCTCAACCGTAATCAATCCTATGGTTTCTATTTCTGAATGCATAAATGACTGCATACGACACTTTTAAACACTATCGTGCGCCTCAAGCCGGGGCTTGGGTGAAGAGATAGCTCACACTTTCACCGTTGTGAGTTCTCCGGATAGCCTAGCAGAGCAGGTTGTATGGTCTTAGCAGGGAGTTGTAACTTGTGTGTAAGGTCATGCTTCACTCGTACCTCAGCTATAGTCGGAGCAATATCGATGACTTGCAGTTTCGAGCATCTGTCGAGCTTATCACCAAGCGGCACGGTATTCGTCACGATAACTTTTTCCAAACAACTCTGATTGAGGATGTCGATGGCGTTGGCGGAAAGGATGCCCTGGGTTGCAAGTGGCTGGTTAATTGGGCGGGAACAAGCGAGGGGACACACATCAATCGATAGACTTACATGGGTAACAATAGCTGAGGATCGCAGTCAGTCATTAGCGAGTTTATGAATTGTTATTCTTCCTATTGTGCGTCAGACGCTTGATGGAGCCATACCGTAAACCTTGGCAGCGTTGTGTTCAGAGAGAATTGCCGCTGCTTTCGCTAGAGTCCCGCATGCTATTGACGTGTCAGAAGGATCAAATACTGGCGAGGCACAGGCTGGCTTTGCATACTATCGGCCTATCAGGGATCATAATTGTTAGCCTTATTTCAGATGAGAGAAGGACTGGGGGTCTCTTACAATGTCGTCTACGAGAATGGCAATTTTATCTTCGACATCTCCAACGAGAATCATTCGGCCTACCTCGTTTGGTCTAAGCCCTCCTTGTGTTAGAAACCAGGCCCTGAGATATTGCCCTCCCACCCAAATGACCTACCGGGGACGCTCCTTGTGGATGAGAGCGAATCCAGTCGAGAGGCGGTCAGCGAGAGAAGTCGCCCGTTTGGCGCCGCCTGCATCGGGCGACACAATGACACATTGGTCGATAGGTAAATTTTTTCTACATCCGTGTCAGCTCTTCTGGCGTCAAGCAAGACCTAGACAGGAAAGACCATTACAGTATCCAGCGCCGAACGGAGGGCTAGGGGAAAGGTAATTAGCCACGAGTTAGTTTCTTTCACTTTCACTTCTTTCGTGTGCCGAGTCAAAGTTGGTACCATACTTCTGCATACAGATTGTCCTAGTCCAGGTAGGTTAGCTACATGCTCCCTTATCAGGAGTCGCCTTACGCACCACTGGGACGTTGAAGAAACCCTGGATCTGAGAGGCTGTACAGAAAGTTAGTCTTGGCTCCTTTTGATAGAAAGAGCTGGATTGATTCTGGTTGCTAAAGACGCACCGTGGAGATCCATGGTGATAATGTGATTACTACTCCGTACGTAAAGGCGGTTAACGGGACTGACTACGTGTACATCAACAACAAGTGTGAGATTGGCTTACCACCCAGCAGCTTGGATCCTATACGCCACTCAATTAGACCTTTGCGCATGGCGAATCATTGAAAGAAAAGTCAAGAAAACACAGCATACATATTGGCAACAAGTCGAGCAGTAATCGGAGCACGACTGCGATCTTTCTTATCTTGACGGGCATAGGCTGAAACGATAATCACGCAATCTTTAGCAACGAGCAAAGGGGTCTTGCCTTTGGGCATGATTCAATGGCTTACGATAGTTGGGAAGGACTGCACGAGGGAGTTAGTCTATCTCGAACACGGTAGTAAAGCACACAAGCTCCATCGTCGGGTGATGGTCAATGGTTTACCGCATGTGATACGTCGAGCAGAAGCAGTTCGGCAGGCTGAAAATCATTAGTTAGGCCAATGCGGCAAGAAGCAGCATTCAGAAAACTGTCGGGCGCACCGTGGATCATGATAAGGAGCTCCATAAGGTCGTCATTGCTATCGCCGGTTGTCGTTTGAAGAATGAAGACATCTTCGTCCCGGACAGACTCGCCCACCGTCACACTAGAGTTGTGAGAAACGAGGTAAGCGCACCAAGCGCACACTCGAGTTTGCAATTGAAGAAGGAAGAGAGGGGAGGATAAAAAAAGAGAGCAGAGAGTCGATGATATCGTGTGTTTAGAATGGGTAATACCTGGTCTCCTGGTTTGAATAGTTTTGACACAACGTCCGGGCAATCTCGATACCGAGTCTGGCCCTCGCAACGACAATGACACTGGTTAGCACTGCAAATACTGACAGCTTCCCCTTGGAAACCGCTAAGTTGGAGCTTGGCTGGGATCTAAAGCGATGGGAGGGGCATGTTTGAGCTAGGCTTGCTCGCGAGTGGACCGGTTACCGATTAGCAACGAGCTTAGCCAGCCCGGGGTGGGAATTGCCAGTGAGGAGCTATCTCGTCCCAATGTTAGCGGGCTTGTCCAGCAGGCTAGGTTCGTCTGTCTGAGAACAGAGCTGCCGTTACCTTGATTTCGTTGGACATGTTGCTCTCAAAAGAAGGGTTACGGTATTGGAACCTTCTGTGCGAAGTGAGGTGAAGCTTTCCTTCGGTGGATTGCAAAGATAGAACAGTAGGAAAAATGAGAGGGGGGTGAGATATTGGGGGTTTGGAGGGGCTGTACGGAGTACTGTAGGACTCGAAGCAGCCACAAAGATATACGGAGTATAACTTTAAATATCACGGGATTTGGAAAAAAAATGCAATAGTGCACAAAACTCTCTGTACTCGAATAATTTTAAAGAGGCTACCAGACATGCATTTGACCTTGGCGGGGTCGACTGGTTTGGGCAAGTGCAAGCAAGAGCTTTTCCACCCCTCATGGATGGACTGGACAGACCTGCCTATCTTGGAACACGTGTGCGACTTCTGGGTGTAGCTTTGCATTAGCTGGGCCCTGTGCTGCACTACATTTAGGTCTCTTCTGTACTCTGCGCACTGGAGTCAGGTGCCCTGACAGCTCCGAGCTGGACGATGAGCATACAGTGTAGAGACGGGTTGAGCATAAACACACTGTATCGTCTGTTTGGGCCCAGTTATGCTGTGGTGGGTACATACCCAACCCAATCATAAACTACAAGTAGGTGGGCTGGCGCGTCTGCTGCCACTTGGCAATTGGGAGCTTAGAGCTTTTCTGTCCTCAAGCAACATCGTGCTGCATCATACATCCCACCCCTTCCGCCAATTCCCTCCGATACCATCCCAAGCCATCCGCACCAGTCGCAATGCGGTTCCAATCAATCTCCTCGCTCCTCCTCCTCGCCTCGGGTGCCGTCCACGCCGCCTCGTCATGGTCCTTCGACGATGCCAGCGTCTCCGTCAACCCCAAGAAGGGCCAAGTGGTCTCCAAGAAGTATGTTTGTCGCTTTGCGCCCTCCCTAGTTCTGAGATCTTGCGATACCACATCCAGCCTTCCCCTTTCGAGAGAATATAGAATATCTTTATACAATTGAATATATATACTGACATGAATCGATATTTCAAGACTAAGCGGCACATCGCCTTTGACGGACGCTCTGACGCTGGACGTCGGGGCTTCCATCAAGGTTAGCCTCACGACCAAGGAGAACGGATCAGCCAAGCGACCTCACCAAGCCTTCCTCCTCTTCCAAGACGCCGACACCGGAGTTGAAGCCCCCTTCGTTTTCACCGTCAAGGAGAGCGGGAAAGCCACAGTGGACGTTGTACGTTCTTGCTCCTCCAACCCTACATTGTCCTCGTCGCCTAGCTGACTACCCCCTCCCTTTCTCTTTAGCCCCAAAAGGATCTCCCCGTCCAGTTTCTTGTCGCTACCAAGCCGGTCAAAGCAAGCGTAGTCATCGGCTCCTTCGGTTCCGCTGCCGGCCTCGTAGCCCCCATCTTTGATTTCGAGGTCAAGTTCGATGCCAATACACCACCAGTCGTCTACGAGAAGCCCCTCCGATACGGAAAGCTCCCCGAGATCCACCACATCTTCCGCGCCGATCCCAAGAACCCACCCAAGGTGGTCTCGCTTTTCTTCCTCTTCGCTGTGGTCGCCACGGTTCCTGCTCTCTTCATCGGGGTGAGTGATGTCCCGCCAAATTTCAATCCTGGGTTACATGACATTAATGTTTTCTCTTTGTATATAGTGGGCTATTCACGGTGCCAACCTCGATCACCTCCAGAAGGCCCTAGGCTCTGCGCCCATATCGCATGCCTTCTTCTTCGGCTCCATTGTCGCCATGGAGGGTGTCTTCTTCATGTACTACAGCTCGTGGAACCTCTTCCAGACCCTACCTGTCATGGGTGTTGTCGGCCTCGTTGCTTTCCTCAGCGCATCTAACGCCCTCGGTGAGGTCCAGAGCCGGAGATTGGCCGGCGAGCGTTAAAAATAAAAATGAGAAAAGTAAACGGATGACGCTGCAGTTAGATGCTAATGGAGATATAAATGGGTTGGAGGTGTAGCAAAAAAGGTGCTAGAGGAAGAAGGGACATTACTGGTGATACAAGTAAAAAAAACCATGTATATTAGGATGGCTATAGCAAGGTATCGGTGTCGGAATCTTGATTGAATGACACATGACATGAATTTTTGATTGCTCGTCGTGGTAGGGAAATATAATTTACAAAAGAAAGGGACATCCTATCCTACGATCAAGAAAAGATACTCTTTAACAACCCCTTTCCCCCTTCAATTGCCCCCATTAGCCCTTTCATAATCCAGCACAGCCCACCTCCTCACCTACTCCGACTCCAAAACCTCCTGGCCAGAAATCCTCTGCTCAGGTTGAAACCGCAACATGCCCGGCATAAGCTCAAGGAACGCCCTCCGTTCCTCGTCTTCAAGAGCACCGAGGCCCATCGTAGCCCGCTGCGCTGCTATCTCCTCCTCAAAAGCGACCTTCAAAGAAGGCCATAACCGGCCATCTTTATTCCTACGATCGCCTGCCTCGTCGAAATACCTTGGTTCCTTGCTGGGCGCCAGGGCGTAGGTAAGGGTCCGAGAACGTCGATGTGTTCTGCGATACAATCATTTTGCATTTGAGCTTCGCTTCAGTCGTAACTTAAGAGCGATTGTACTCCGTACGCCGACTGTGGGGCAAAGCAAGCCCTGTAGATACTCCGTAGAGTGTGGAAACACTGTGCGAAGTACATCAGATCAGGTACCACGCAACACTAATGCGGCCGATCCAAAAACCATCAAGACACCTTTGCACTTCTTACATGAGACATGACTAGTTCAACAGATTCTACCCTTGTGTCTCTCGGACTACATATACACGCACACATCGCCATTCAAGGTGCTAGAGCAGTCTCTCTTTTCAACTTTTCAACTTTTCAACTTTTCATCCGATAGTACGAGGGCCCGCCATGGTTGGTAGCCGTCCTAGTTGACTATGGTTTCTGTTCATTTCGCCCGAGGGGCTGGTGGCTTCCTCTCTCGACTCTCGCCCTTCACATCCCGCCTCTCCGTCCTCTGCCTTCTCCTCGCAAGGGCTCTAGCATATACTGAACTCTCCGACGAATCTTTACGAGCGATACCGTCGGCCGGCTCGGACTTCGACATCGAGAATGGCAAGCTGCTCGCTCCACTCTTGATCCCCCGCGTGCCCGGCACGGCTGGGAACATTGCTGCCCAGAACCACTTTCTCGACTTTTTCCGTAACGGCCTGCCATCCTGGAATATTGATATTCACAATGCGAGCTGGACCACTCCGAAATCAGGCTCAAAAGAGGTTCCGTTCGCCAACCTCATCTTCCGTCGCGACCCACCGTGGGCGGCGGCGGGTAACGTCGGCCGACTTACCCTAGTGGCTCATTACGACAGCCTTTCGGCCCCCGAAGGCTTTATAGGTGCTACTGATAGCGCCGCGCCTTGTGCCATCCTTTTGCACGTCGCCCGCAGTATTGATGCCGCGCTTTCAAAGAGATGGGAGGCTATGGTGGCAAGCGGCGAGGCCGGACTGGATGAGGAGAGGGGCGTCCAGATTCTTCTTCTTGACGGCGAAGAAGCTTTTGTAGCATGGTCGGACACCGATTCACTTTACGGCGCAAGGTATGTCGCTTCTGTCTCCTCATTGCTCTCGATGCCATTTCTGCGTTGGCTACGTCTATACTAATATCGCATTTTCCGCTTGCACAGGGCTTTGGCACGCGATTGGGAAGACCAGGTACATCCCGCCATGTCGATATACAAGTCGCCTCTCGACTCCATCAATCTATTCGTCCTTCTAGACCTCCTAGGCTCCACGCCACAGTACTCCCGAATTCCGTCCTACTTCCGAACCACGCATTGGGCGTATCGAAACATGGCTCGCTTGGAGTCGCGACTACGAAAAATGGGCCTGCTCTCTTCCAAGGGTGATGCGCCTTTCCTCAAGGATGGAACCATTCAGAGTCTGTCCAGTGACAGGTCGTATATCCAAGACGACCACGTACCATTTATGGCGCGCGGCGTCAGTATCCTACATCTTATCCCTAGCCCGTTCCCGGATGTTTGGCACAAGATGGAGGACGACGGCGCACACCTCGACTTGGCCGTATGCGACGACTGGGCGAAGATTGTAGCGGCCTTCACGGCCGAATGGATGGACCTTGAAGGCCATTTACCGAAATTGCCAGCAGCCCGGGCCGAGAACGGCTCAGACGGGGACGAGGAGAAGACTGAGAAGAGGGTGAGCAAAACAGAACTATGAGTTGTCATTGTGCCTGCCGAATCTGATGTATACTCATTTGGTTCAGGATACGAAGTAGTTGGAAACGAATTTCATCGATCTGTTCTTATAGGAAGATAATAGGGGCTGACGGCTTTTTCTCATTTTACGGCGTCTAGGATACGACATTCGAAGCATCTGCTGGCATGGTTGGTTTATAGGTCTCGCATGGAGAATGCCGTTACGGACCGACTTGGCCGCATCTCTATCATTGATCTATTCAACCATGAATACTGTTTCCTTGCACTTTTTTTTCGAATCTATTTTCTGTTTTCAAATCTATTGCAGCGTACATAGCGAGTTTATTCCAAACAACAGGGTCACGCGCCCTAATTTATCTAGTAAAGCATTCTCGACAAATGCAACCGTACCTGGTGGTCTGGACCCTGATCCAACCAACTGATCCATCTAGCATCAACCAATACTTTGATAATAGGGCCCGAACAGGCAATCTGATTGGCCATAGCCCGATCGAATCGGCCTGTTGCACTTTGAAACGATGCAATAGAACAGCTGAAATGAAGGTGTTGAAATACACCCAGTCACAGTTGTCTCCGCAGTCACGTCTCGACGCTCAAAGAGATGATCAGCGGCCCCTAACTCGCTTCACTTGAGGAGTCAAACCTCAGCCCTATTAAAATTAAACTTGGCAACTAATGCAAAGAAATCCCCATTCGATGTTCTCTGCTCCGTATTGGTGTTCCGTTTGTGCGTTTCATTAAACAGCGTCCTGCTGAGCTTCGAGTGGGCAGCGGGGTCTTTCACGTGCCAGAACCTCTTCACGTTTTTTGGTGGGGGCCATCATTTCATTAGTGTCAAAAATGTCAAAAGGGTTCTCTCTGACATTTGTCTCTTTCTGTGTCCCAGTGCGGTTAGTGCACCAGGAACCCTGAGAAAAAAAACACCACATAAGTCGGTTAGGGGAACAGCATCTTGTGGACAACCTTTAGGGGCCTCAATTAGAGCGGGCGCCTCAAGTTCAAAGTTCTGACATGTGCTTGTCTTTATTCGCGTCCAGTGCTCTATAAGAGTTCCATCCATCTCAGCTCTCTGTCGTCATCTTCTCAAGCCAACGCACTGAGACCTGATCAACCGATCCAACTAACAGGGCTGGGCGCTAGAACCGACACTCGCTTCGTTTCCCAACAAATTCTAGTTTAGGTGCCGTCTCTCTTTTTCCCCTGCCATCTTGGCAAGGGGCCCCCTGTCGCAGCGAGTTATCCTCCGACCGCCAAAGGGAAAAGATACGGAGTATTAGTTTAGATGGCTGGAAAAAGACGGGCCTAGCGAGGATTGCGCTGGAAGAAAGAGGCTCTAAACCCTCTCGCCAACAAAAAATACTATTCCCCTCACCCTCTCCACAAATTTGTGCCGTCTCGATGCAGCGACAGGTACGTGTGAATACACGTAGTGTCATCCCGGCCCACGTAATGTATCCTGGAGTCTTCACTGTGTACACAATCTAGGCGGTGCACTACGTGTAAGGAGTAGGCCAGCCAACCCTCTCCCTCCCCGAATACGTGTATGTACATATTACTACCCTGTACTCCGTACCTCCGCTTCAAGCAATACTCCGTATTTAAATGCCTAGCCCACAAACCGGGCCCCCTATCAATTCCAGTTTAAATTGTTTTGGCCACCTTTACCGCCCTTGAGCCACCAATTATAAACTACTACTACAGGACAAGTAGTACGTCTGCTAACTGTCTCCGTTGTGCCCCCGTTCACCCCCGCTAAAAGAAGGGAAAGTTAGCAGGCTCAAGCGCCAATGACAGACCGCCTTTAAACCCCCTCTTAAAACCCGGCCTCGTTCCTTTTCTTTTCCTCAACGAACCTCGCTGGACCCTTGTCTCTCTAGTTTATCTCCTCTAATCTAGTTTAATATTATCCACTAACCCACCCCCGGCCTCTTCTTTCGTCTTCATTTCTTGAGCTGCCGTCAGCTCTTCCTCTTCCTTTCTTCTATTCTGTCTCTTTGGATACTCTGTCTCCCTCACATCGCCTTCTGCTCGCCCTCTATATGATACTCCCCCAGTGAGGCCTCATTTTAGCCATCCTCTGTCACAATGGCTCCTAAACCTTCCAGTGAGTTTCTGCCTGTTGCCCCACACACCGCTTTGAAATGAATCCAGCCCAAAGTGCCCCTCCATTGAACTTGGCTTCTTTCCCCAAATGCTGGCTGCCATTGAACTCTTGAAGGCTGACCAATGCGAAAATCATGTCGAATGAAGAAAGTGCTTTTGGAGATGCCATCCCCGAAGAGGCCCTCGTTCACCTAAAAACCTACAAATACTCAAGCGTCGACGAGTCTCCCGTATCCTACTATATCCTCCGACCCTATGTACGAGAAACCCCTCCCTGCCTGAAGACAATTTTGCTCTGCGCCGTCCCTATATAGCTATTTCTGCAATCTGTGAAGCTTGTAATAGCTTGTAATAGCTTGCCAGTTGCTGCTATTCCGTAATGGTGAACACATAACGCTAATTTCTTCCCGTGGCCGGTTTCTCTGCATAGTGGAATGCATTCGTTGAATTGCTACCTCTATGGCTGGCACCTAATATGGTGACCCTTCTTGGGTTCTTCTTTATCCTCACCAATGTGATTCTTCTCGTTATTTACATGCCCGACCTAATAGGACCTGTGAGTCTCACCCTCCCCTCTGGCGCATCCATCTCGTTCGCCAGCTAGCTAGCCAAGTCCTAATCGTCATGCAGGGACCCTCATGGCTTTATTTCAGTTTTGCCTTTGGCCTATTCATGTACCAGACTATGGACAACGTGGACGGCAAGCAAGCTCGCCGAACCGGAACTTCGAGCGGCTTAGGTGAACTGTTCGACCATGGTATCGACTCACTCAACTGCACCCTTGCCAGCCTGCTCGAGACGGCCGCCATGGGCCTGGGCTCGTCCAAATCCGGAGTTTTCACTGCTCTGTGCCCGTGCCTTCCCATGTTCTTCTCGACGTGGGAGACGTACCACACGCACACCTTGTACCTAGGTTTCATCAACGGCCCGACTGAGGGCCTTCTCATCGCTTGCGCCGTCATGATTGTCTCGGGAATCTACGGCCCGGGCATCTGGACCGAGCCCATTGTCAACTACATTGGCGAGAAGAACACGTTCGGCTACGCCGCTACCCTAGGAGAGACATCCATCCGCGACATTTGGGTGGCCCTCATCGTGTCGTCTCTTCTCTTCACCCACATCCCCTTCTGCGTCTTTCACGTCATCGATGCCCGCCGGAAGAAGGGCCTTCCCATCGCCCCCGTTTTCCTCGAATGGACCCCCATGATCGTCTACACCTTCTCCATCGGCGCCTGGATTTACTCACCTTTCTCGACCCTGCGCCAGGAAAACCACCTTGTTCTGTTCTGCGTGACAATGTCGTTTGTCTTTGGCCGCATGACCACCAAGATGATCCTTGCCCACCTCACGCGACAGCCCTTCCCCTACTGGACCATCATGTTGACGCCCCTCATCGGAGGTGCCATCCTCGTCAACCTTCCACGCTTTGGTTACGAGGCCATCAGCGCTCAGTCCGAGTACCGATACCTACAGGGCTATCTCGTATTCGCCGCCATTGTGTACTTTCGCTGGGCATACCTGGTCATCAACAGCATCTGCAAGTTCTTGGGTATCAACGCTCTGACGATTCCCCACGAAAAACAGCTTGAGAACAAGCGCAAGGCCGAAGCCGAGGCCAACGGCAAGAAGTCTCGGTAAACGAAGAAAATTAGTCGCCTACCTTGACCAGTTGTCGATATAAATCTAGGCTCCCAGCTCCCGGCTCTGGAGTGTTGCCCATTCGAGCGTGCGTATAGATGCAATGATCGATTACCACGCATGCGTACGGAACGACCGCCGCCGCTCTCTGGCACGCGCAGAGAGAAATTACGCAACCAACCTACCGCCAAAAAAGAGGTGCGAAACCCTCAACTCCGTTACTTTACTTTCAATTCTTCATCTTCTTCCCGTTTGGCAGCTTGAACTGGTTCTTCGCCAAACAAGCCAACGGCACGACCTCACGAAAGAGCGAGAAAGGGCGCAAGCCTTGAAGGTTGATAGACGGCAAAATCTTGTCATCTCTTTTTTTATTTTGTTTTGTTTTTTTTTTCTCTACAGGAACGGTGAGGAGGGGAAAAAAGCGTTTGATATTTTCTTTCAGCTTTTCCTTTTTAATATCTCCCGGCGTTTAGATATGCATCCCTTTTCACACTTATACTCGACACTTAACGTTTTAGTGTCCCGTCTTATAGAGCTTTCAACCATCTCTCTCCTCCCATTTTCTTTTCTTTCTCTCCCCATTGGGCTCTACGGACCGAAACGGAATCGGGGAGGAATCAAACTCTTCTCTTTTGAATAATGAATGAATAGAATAAAACTTGACGAGGTTCAACATCCAAACAACTTTCGTTCTCTCTTTTTTTAAGTGGTATTCTTGATTCTATTCAGCCTGTAAAACGACAGAATGACAGGGTTGGCTGCTGTTTTTATCTGCCAAGATTTCCCAAGATTTTCCAAAGGTATGGTTGAACACTGTCCAAGATTGTTTGCCCTCTGTCGTCAGATTTAAATATCGTTTCATTCTGGGTCCTGTATATCTTTCATCTTCTCATCTTTTCATGACTTTTCGTTTTTTTTCCCACTCAATCTCTTTTTTCAACCCCAGGGAAGAACTTGCTCTTACTCGTCCCCTTCTTCCTCTTCTTCCTCGTCCTGCCGGAAAATCACCTTTTCGGCGAGAGCCAAGGTCCGACGCACAGGTAACCCAATCACGTTGTCGACGTTGCCCTCAACCCTCTCGACAAGCAATAGGCCGCCAATGCCCTGGACGGCGTACCCGCCCGCCTTATCAGCGCCTTCGCCCGTCTTGACGTACGCCTCAATGACGTCGTCCGGCAAACCCTCGCTCTCACGGGCAAAGTACACTTTGGTTTCTTCGGTGTGGGTACCGAATTCGTAGCCCGGACTGCGGGCGTCTTCGCGCGGCGCGAGACAGCACACGGCGGTCAAGACGCTGTGGACGCGAGTGTCGCGGAGGTGGCGGAGCATGCGGATGTGTTCTTCGCGGCTGCGGGGTTTCTCGAGGATGCGGCCGTCGCGGCTGAAGACGATTGTGTCGGCGGCGATGACGAGGGCTGGGTCGGGGGTGTCGGGGGTTTGGGCCGCGATGGTGGTTTCGTAGACGTCGAGGCACTTTTGGCGGGCTGTGGCCACTACGTATTCGTGCGGGCTGCACTTTGACTTGTCTAGGTCTTCGGGTTTTGTGGAGGGGCGGACTTCGAGTTGCGTGAGGCCCAACTGCGTGCGTGGAGTTGGTTTCTCTTGGCCAATGAGGGGAAGAGGTGGAAGTGCAGAAGGAAACTCACCTGGCCGAGAAGAGCCTTACGCCGCGGCGATGCAGAAGCTAGGATGACGCGATTGGACCTTATGTAGCGGAGAATCGGTATGTCCAGGTTCACCGGCACCCTGCGCGACGCGGGGCCCGGCGGACCGCGTCGTTGTCCTGGGCCAGCAGAGGGCTGAGATGAGATAGAAGGGGGGTCGGTGGCTTCCGAGTAGCTCGGGGGAGAGTCGGACGGTGGTTTCTTTTGGTCCGACATGACTTTGCGACACGAATACAACGAGTTAGAAACGGATCTCGGTGGGAAACGACCGCATCAAAAGTGAAAAGTGAAATGATTTGGAAATGGGCGGTGGGACTGAAGAAAGTTCATATATTCTGGACCCTCTTTTTTATGGTTCTTGGGTCTGGATTCTGACAGGGAGAGCGGGAAGTGATATACCTTTCAGAAAATGTGATGAATGTTTTTTTCCTCTTCTTTCAGGGTGTGATGGTGTGTAGGAGCACAGCAGTTGTGATGACGAAAAGGTGCCCCTCCTAAGGAGTATATGGATGACGACGCAGGAGTGTGAAAATAAATGGGGACCCCAGGGATGGATAAGGCTGGTATCAACCCTTGGAGGCGAAGAGGGTTCGAATATTTGGAATTCAAGGGTGCGATAAGCTAAAGAAAAGAAGGTGGTAGTTTAGTTCCGAGAAGGTTCCAAAAATAAAAAAAAGGCACGACGTTAGTCGAAGCTGTAGTTCCGCAGGCCTTGAGCTCTTTTATGGTTTTACCACTCCCAGGGGGGTTCGCCGGCAGGCAAGAAGAAGGAGGGGGGCATTGAAGAGGATGCATTTAAACTCCCGTATTACTTTCTGGGAGCCCCGCTTCGACGCAACGCATAGCACACCATGGAATGCCAAAAGTATTAGAGTCTTATTAACCCCAACTCAACCACGCCCCCAATGCATATCTCCTTTTCGCCCGTCCCAATTCCCTTTTTCGCAGGCATAAAGCGGCAATCGGGATTGCCTAGCGTTCCAACATGGGACTTTGCAAAAACCGGCATGGCAAAGTGGTCTAACCCCCATGGAAAAGAATTGGGAATCGCACCCTTTGTCACGTTCGGATGTTTTCGATGTGGTTCTATGGACGATCATCGACCCAAGAGATCGGCAACACTGGAGTCTTTTTTTTTCTTTCGGAAATGATTGGTTCCTGCAGCTTGGAATTGGGACATGGCCTTGTTTCTTTTGTTCGTACAAGTAGCGATGATCAGCACTGGATTGAGATGGACGGATGATGTTGTTTCCGTCGAGTTGTTGGACAGACAGATTTGTGACTATCGCCATATTGAACCTCTTTACTTTACTGGTAGACTCTGCACGGAGTACCAGTACTCTGTATTTAGCCACAGCTACAAGGTTGGTTGACCACTGTAAAGCTTCGCGGCTGTTGGGTGCTGTTACAGCGCTATTGCAAACCTTCCCAGCTAGTAAGTTTTGGTTCCTGGCGCTGGTGCTTGCTGAAGAACCCCCACTAATCCGTAAACAAAAACAAAAATGCATTAGTCATTTTGTATGTACCACCACTGGCCCGGCTGGCCCTAATTACATACAACTATTATTGACTTCATTCCTAGTTTCGCGATGATTCCCACCGCCGCCGCCCCCAACTTCACCCCCCCCCCCCTCCCCCTTACCAAACACGGTACCAATATCGTCTGGACCACGCCGACTCCCCGACTCGGCATTCCAAATCAGTCTTCGCATTCATGTGGTCTCTCGTTGTCCCTCGAATCCGTGTGCTTAGGCCCCTAAAGTCTTCCCACCCTCCTGTACAGTCTGTACTAGTTGACGGGAAAACCAACTCATACAACCCTTCCTCTGATCGGAGCCCAGTGATCAACACGTCTTGATCGGACAATAAGAAAAACACACTTTTTCTCTACCGCCGAATACCCCATCTCCTGGCTTGACCATGGCCTCCTCCACCTCACAACCTCCAGCGGACGAGAAGCCCCGCCTAACAGAAGAAGAAAAGAAGCAGAACCACATCGCATCCGGTCAGTACTCCTCATACCCCTCCCTGCCCCCCTAAATCAGCCAAACCTTGCCTACCATAACATAAAACCAGGCACCATCTAATGAAAGAAATGTAGAACAAAAGCGCCGCCAAGCCATTAGAGAAGGTTTCGACCGTCTAACTGAACTTGTACCGGGTCTAGAGGGCCAAGGGCGCTCCGAAGGCCTCGTGCTTAATCGGACCGTCGAGTTTATGCGCGAGAAACTAGCTGAGCGCGCGGCACTCGTTGCGCGCGTCGAGGAAGCTGGGGGTGTCGTGGACGAGAAGCTTAAGCGCGACATGGTTGATTTGGAGTTGAAGTTGGGGCACAACAAGCGGCAGCCTTCTTCTTGACCTGACGCATTTTCTTTTTTTTTTTTTTGACTGAGGTTTTTCTCTTTTTCTTTTGTCTATGTTATTGGATCGGTATGGGGGGTTTGATTAAGCTGTGGGAGTAGGGAGTCTTGGTTTGCTTACTTTTGTTGATTTCCCTTTTCTCTTTCGAGGTAAGGATACTTTTTTTTTGGATACCATAAGAATTTGAGAAGAGGACCACGATAGTCCCATATTGGAATATAACTTGCATGTCATCTAGGAATGGCGCGCGCACACACACATTGCATTTTAGAAAGATCAAGAGCAAGGGATCCCATGTTTAACTCATTTTATATATACACTGATTTATGGTAACTTACACGGGCTCACATCTGTGGCTCAAGCCCTTCAGCAACTCTATTTGATTTCTCCTCTTAGTGGAACGTGTCCGCCATATCCTTCATCATGGCGAGTAAGTCACTAGGCGTCATCTGCGCCCGCGGCCGGTCAGCCGGCATGTCCTGGCCCATGACGGTGGCCTTTCCAGCCTCTACATCATCGGGACCAACAACAACGACAAGCCCGTAGCCCTTTTCGCGCGCCTCGCGCACCTTCTTCCCCAAGGACTCAGCCCGCGTGTCAATGTCCACGGCGAGACCAGTAGGTTGTCGCAACCGACGAGAAGGAGTGCCGTCGTGGCCCTCGAGCACATCGTGCACAGTCTGGGCCCAGGCAACCACGTCAGGCGTATCCTTGACCGTCAAAACGACGGCCTGGCGCGGATTCAGCCAAAACGGCCACCTGCCCGCATGTTTCTCGATCAACAGCGCCATGAGACGCTCGACGGAGCCTAGCACGGCGCGGTGGATGAGCACGGGGGTGACGGGGCCGTAGTTGGCTAGGAGGGCTGGGTCCGAAGTGGTTTCGCCGCGGGCCTCGAGTTCGGGCGCGGGCGCCTGGTACTCGAGCTCGAAGCGCTTAGGCATTTGGAAATCTAGTTGGATGGTGGCCGTCTGGTGTTCCTTGCCGTCCGAGTCGCGAATAATGACGTCAATCTTGGGACCGTAGAAGGCGCCGTCGCCTTCCTTGACGGTCCAGGGCCTCCCCGACCCATCGAGGGCCCTGCGGAGGGCGGATTCGGCGCGAGACCACTCGTCTTCTGTGCCGATGAAGTGAGTTTCTGGACGTGTCGAGAGGGCGAGACGGTAGTCGGTGCCGATGCGCAAGACGTCGTAGGCGACGGAGACGAATTCCAGCGTGCGGCCGATCTCGTGTTCGACTTGCGACGGGCGGCAGAAGATGTGGCCGTCGTCTTGGTGGAAGCGGCGCACGCGCGTGAGGCCCGAGAGCGCACCTGATATCTCGTTGCGGTGGAGCGGGCTGAAGTCGGCGTAGCGGATGGGCAGGTCGCGGTAGCTGCGGGTCTGCGAGGCAAAGATTAGGCAGTGGCCTGGGCAGTTCATTGGTTTGAGGCCGAATTCGGCGCCTTCTTCGTCTGCGACGCTGGCGCTGTGGTCGCAGCAAGAGGAAGGGGTTGCGTGCGAGGCGCCGGTGACGGAGTACATGTCATCTGCGTAGTTTGCGAGGTGGCCCGACTTTTCCCAGAGGGACCTTTTGTAGATTGTGGGTGTTATGACTTCGTCGAATCCATAGTAGACGTACTGGCGCCGGAGAAAGTCGACGAGGCGGTTGAAGATGCGGGTGCCGTTGGGGAGGAAAAGGGGAGACCCGGGGCTGTATATGGAGGTTGTGAAGAGCTGTTGTTGAACGCCAAGCTGGCGATGGTCAGCTGGTGTCGCATCCTGGGCTAGTTTTTGGGGATGGGATTTGGATTGGGGTTTCGGATTGGATTTTGGCGGGCTTGGTGCTGTCGAGTAGGAGCGAGGTTGTTGGAGAGACGGGGTGACGAGGGTTCGTGGGTGGAGGGTCAATTGGCACGGGCGCAATTGACTGGCGCCTCTACGTGGGAGGGCGAATACCCGCGGGGATCTAAGCATCACGATGGTAGAATATTGTCGGGTTAGCTCATGGTGTTGTGTATAGAGGCTTTTTCAAACTAGGCTTGGAAGCTGGTGATGGTGGATGGGTGGTATGAGTCTTAACTTTTTTTTCTAGGCGCAAGCTCCAAATGGGCTGGTTTTAGCAGTGTGGGGGGGATTTCTGGGCTAATCAGCGCGTGCTGATAGACTTGCAGAATTGGCCAGCCAGCCTACTTGTACGGAGTACAAGCCCGCATAAGAATTAGCAGATCTAAGCGCCAGTCGGCCCACCTCCCACGTTGCCTCGTTGCCTCGTTAGGCAGCTGGCTGGCGTCTTTCCCAGAGCCGTGGCACCTGACCTATTATCGAACCTCGAATCCCGCCCAGGCACAAAGACGTCACACACTTTCAACCCCCCCCCTCCCCTCCCCTTTTCTTTCTTTTCTTTTGGTCCCATTCACCGCCTCTTCCCTTCCGCCTCATGCCTAGAGAGTATTCGATCTTCGATCTGAGGACTATATAGCATTCACTCGGTTCCCTGGATTCACTCGGTTCCCTGGACTGACTCATTCTTTCGTTCCCTTGGCCGGCCTATTAAACGCGACGAGTTCCCCGCCTCTTGCGCGTGCAAATCGCTACCCGCACCAACCGCACCTTTCACGCTTTTGCACACTTGTGTTGTTGCTTGTCCTCGATCAACATTGTTGTTCAAACGCCAGTCTTCTCGGAACTGCCTACACATGCCTGCTCACACGCCCTGTTCTACTGGCTAATTAGCGGCGTCGTGCGGCCTCGGCCTCGAGTTTGCAAGCTTTTGCCACTCGTCTCTTCAACTTACTCTCGACTCGGCCCCCCTAGCGACTTATTTCTCATTGAAACTCCTCAAGATTTAGCAACCTCAAATCCATCCCGTTGCTGCCTGGAGCCACCCCGCTGAAAAGAAACGCCCTCTCCTCTAAACCATTTCCCTCTCCACCATGCACGAGAGAGAAAGGACCAGTCTCCCCGTTGGTAGTTCATGGCGCATGGTTGAGGGCGAAAACGACAGCTTCGACACCACCGTTCTCCATGATGATCTCGATATGGATGTCGTTCTCTCGAGCGGGCCCTCGCAACTTTCGTCCCAGAGTCATGAAAGCGTGGGCGCATCGCAGGACAGTCTGCAGGACTTTATCCACCGTGCCAATGATGAAAAGATCATAATGCGGTCGCCTTTCCGTCCCACAGTCCCCAACGCAACTCGCAACTCTTCACCGACCGCCCGCGACCACGATCGTACTCCTGACCCGGAATTCTTCATGCCCAAAGTTGCCGAGAGCCCACAGCGCAAGACGAGCGGCAGCGTCATCCATTCACCTCCGCGGGGTTACACTGCCACACGATCATCTCGTGAGGACGAGGACAGCCGCACATACGCCCTGCGCAGGAGACCGAACAGACTGCAGCCCTCGTCGAGCCAAGTTTCGTCGAGCGGAAGCCCCACATCCCGGCGCCACGGCCCACCGCGTCACGGCACCAGCGGGGCTCATTTCCTCCATGTCGGTGGGGCGAGGTCCGGCGCGCCGCCGCCACCTTCATCGTCGCCGGCCATCAGTGTCTGGGAGCAGTTGGCCGACTCCATCCCCAACGCCATCTTCCAGTTACTCGCCTGGGCCTTTGGTCTCGTCGGCATGGCGCTGCGCTTCGCTCAACGACCGCTCGCTCTGCTTCTCGCCGTTTACCTCTTCTTCGGCGGCCTCATCGTCGTGCAAAACACCATGACGCAATCCCTCGTTGTTTCACTCTCCCCCATCTGCCACATTCCGGGCGCGTCCCTTCTCGGCCTCCCGTTCTGCCCTAGCCGCCACCCACCGCCCGAGTATGGTTCATCTCTAGACGAGCAGAGCAAAAACAGCGCCACCTACCGCGTAACTTTCAACGAGTTCCAAGAGCTCATGGGCGTGCAGGCCGAGGTATCCCGCGTAGCCACCGACAGCATAGAGGGCGCCTCCCTCCCTCTCGAAATGAAGCGCTCCGAACTCTCGGTCCGCGACCTCCGCTCGCTAGTCAGATACAGCGAACTCCCCAACAAAGCACCCCTCCTCGAAGAATTCGAAGGTTATATTAAAACCGCCCGCCGCACCTCCAACTCCCTCCTTCGCTTCAACGTACACGTCTCTTCAGTGGTTGACCACATCATCTCCGTCAACAAATGGACGCGCGGCTTCCTCGAAACAATGGACAGCCACAAAGTCCTCACCCTCGAAGACAAAGGCCTTCTAGGTCAATGGACAACCTGGCTGTTCCAACCCTTTCAGCCCTCCCTCGCAACCCACGAACGCGCCCTCGCAGACCGCTACATAGAACACAACACACAAATCGCCGGGAAAATAGCAAACCTCATCGCAGAAGCCACAACCGTCCTCGCCGGCCTCAACAGAATCGAAGACCACCTCGGCGTAATCCACGACTTAACAGCAAGCACCTCGCGCACAGTCCACGCAAAAAGAAACGAAATCCTCCACACACTATGGTCCCTCCTCGGCGGCCACAACAAACGTCTAAGCTCCCTAGACGACCAAATCTCCCTCCTAAACCAAGTCGAAGCCCAGCGCTCCCGCGCAATCTCCCACGTTTCCACCCTCCTCGTCGAACTCGAAACCATCGACGCCAGACTCGCCCATTTACGCGAGAGGATTCTCGAGCCCGCGTTTGCGCAGGCCAAAGTCGACAAGGAAGATGACGACGCCGAGGAGCGTGGTGTTGCTCCTGTTCATGTGCCGCTTGCGGTGTACATTGATACTATTGATCGGGGTATCGAGGGACTTGAGGCGGCGCGTGTGAGGATTCGGGGCGCTGAGGTCGAGGGGAGTGGTGGTGGGAAAAAGGAGGGGAAGCTGGTTGAATGAAGGGATTTTGCATGGCTAAAATCGAAGGGGAAGAAACAGTCTCTCTATCGTGATGGTCTTTTCGTATCTAGATTATTTGTATTTTATGGATTCAAGTGGCGTTTGCTTTCGAGATGGGGTATGCCATGGAATGGAAAAGGCTACAGAATGATTCACGTAGCGCACGACATTCTCAAGATGCAACGTGGACAAGATTTGTCTTTTGTCTTTCAACCATATCAATGTGACAATAGCCCGAAACTATTCATCGTGTCCACCGTATGTACATTGGGTTATTCTACGAGTGAATGCTTCTTTTGCAGTCACCTAACCCCCATCCAAATCATCAGCGTGCAAGGCAATCCTGCCATGTAGGAAGAATAAAATAAGCTTCTGTCATACCCATCATAAATATAGATATATATATCAACGCCCAATTCGCCCATCCCAGATCCGTAAAAATTGCTTCCCTCGTAAGGGTGGGATAAATGCCCAATAAATGACGACTCTGCCTTCCAGAAAAAAAACAAATAGGCAGGCCTCTTTGCGAGTACCCCAAACCCGCTAGAGCAGAAGAAAACAAGAACCCAGCGCCTATCCTATGCATGTCCCGTCCCAGAAAACGTAAAAGCCGAAGAGAGAAAAAGAACCATTGGAGAAATGCAAAGGCTCTACCAAATATCCGGGAAGGCCCGAGAAAATACACGCCGCCCTAGTCACATTGTTAGTAAAACCAGTGGATTTGCACTATGAAAGTGGAAGCACATACACAGAGGAACAGATCCATCGTCTACGAGAGGACCTCCAGCAAGCTGCCTCATGCGCTCACGCACGGCTTCCGAAGGGCTCTTCCGCCCACCGGGTTGGTGCGGGAGTAATCCCGAAGGTGGTTCTTGGTCGGCTATTCGAAGAGATCGCGTCGTCTTTCTCTGCCGGCGTTCTGCGGCTGTATCATCGCCGGCCAGCGGCTGGGAAGTACTAGATACCTGCGCTGATGAAGGTTTGGCTACCGTTCCTTGTAGTGCAAGGTTGGGAGAAGGCCCAGAATCTGTTGTTTCTGACGCTGTCACAGGAGACAGTGAGTCTTCAACGGGCGGAGAAGGTGATTGTGTAGTAGTAGTCTGCACGGGAGGGTTGGTGGTAGAGCGCGGGGCGGGCTGAATAGTGGTCATTGGAACGACATCGGTCTTTTCGAAGGATGGCTGAGTGGGAAGGTCGCCGAGAAATATGCGCTTCCTCCAACCCCTGATGCCCTTGGTGCTCTCGGTTTCCGAGTCACCGAGGTCGATGGTTCCGCGGAGCCGTTGCAAGGCGCGTTCTCGTTGGACCATAGAATTCGTGATTCGTGGGCAGTAACCTCTGGGCAGCATCGACTGGCGGCAAATGGGGCAGAGACAGCTGTTTTTGGTGAGGAATTCGTCAATACATTCGGGGTGGAAGATGTGGTAGCAAGGTAGTTGTCGGATGACAGAGAAGCGGTTTTCAAAGAGTTCTTCACAAATATGGCAGCGAGGTTGATAGTTAGTGGCGGCAACGGAGACTGTCGAGCCCGCGGCGCTGCCACGGCTTCTTGACACGGTCGCTAATATAACCGACGATATGCGGCGATCGAAATGGCGTGATCCGCGGGATGTCTTCGACGGTTGCAGGGTCGGTGAGTGGGGGGTTACAGGCGCGTTCATCCGCTCGGGATCGAAGGCATACGTGTATAGCGGGAACGTGTTGACATAGTCGCTCGGTACGGTAACCCTGGCGATGCCGAGGGCTTCAAGGTCTACCTCACCCGCCTTGACGCGAGCTGCGAGGGAAGCGCGACGGCGACGCTGTATCATGTGCAGGAATGCGGAGACGCCGCCGACGATGAGGAGAAGAGCACCTAAAACGATGATGATGAAGGCCCAGAGGGCAGGCGAGCTGCGCTCATCCCTCAGCGTCAGAGCGGTCCAGATGCGGACGTAATCTTTGGGGTTTGGGCCGTAGAGATTCATGATCTGGTCACCGTAGGGGATGTCGGCGATGGAGCCCGAGTAGTCCGACAGTTTCTTGGCCATTTTGGCGCCTTCGGAGCCGGGTATGGCGAAGATGGGGAACTGGTTCTCGCGGAGCCAGGCGCCATCGTCGTCAAGATCCCATTGGGCCGATTCGAGGGGTTGCGGTTTGTTGGGAGAGTTGTTGGGGCGGTAAAAGATAAAGGCACGGACCGGGTCGAAACGAGCAGCGGAGAGGTACGCCTGGGTGCACTCTTGGGTATACCAGGGAGCAAGGGCGATCAAGCGGTAGTTTTTGTTCGGAGGGAGGTTTTTTCGCATCGTGACATTGCGGGGGAGGTTGGAAGGATCCTGGTGTTGGGACTCGGAACAGGGATGGCTTGAGGGTATTTCGGGTATGTACAGGAGGCCTTGGATGATGCCATCGAGAGTATCGGCGTTCGTGTTCTGGAGCGTCGTGATGTTGCTCTGTATATAGCCCTCGTACGCTATTTGACTCTGTAGTCCAGAAAGGAAGGCAACAGGTATTGATTAGCCAATGGACAGGCGACGAAGATCGCGTTGAGTAGACAAAAAGGGGCGGGGGACAAGAAGAGCCGATGCACAAGTGTGGCAGGATGGGTATTTTTTTTTTCTTACCGAAAGTGCCGTGATATTTCTGATGATGGTCGAGGGGGTAGAATTGTCGCCCGTCCACACTGGGTTGCTGAACAGGAGCCTGGAAAGCAAGAGGGGTAAGCCATTTGAAAAGCAAGAGTGCGCGACTCAGTCGCACAGTTGACGAGATCACGAGAAGGCAGAGAACGAGGTGCCGCCCGTCGCGCGAAAGCAAGTGAGGCAAAGGACGAGACGGGGGAGTAGAAGAGATTTTTGCCGATGCGATCAAGGGCTACTGCGCGGGGTGACGAGGGGGGAGAGGCTAAGGGAAAGGCAGAGCAAGTACATGGCAACAAATAAGTCACCGTAGACGATACAAGGAAGTCAGAGGTAGGGGGAAGGGCAGCTAGCAGAGAAAAGTAAAGGTTTCGGGGCAGGTGGCTGAACGTCGACAGGTCGGGCGGGCGCGGGAGAGGGGAAGCTATCGTCAAGAGAGGTATCACGAAAGGGTAAGCTGTACATACACGACATTTTGGATCTCAAAAAGTGCTGTCAAACGTCAGTTGCCGTTGCCAAGGCGTCTAGGTACGAGGATGGGATGTGGGATTTTTGTCTCTGAGCACAAGTTTCTAGGCCTCCGGTACACGACAAAGAACACAGGGATTAGCTTACACATTTCTCAAATCACATTTTTGGCGGGCGAAAGGGCCGTCATGTCAGCGGCTCTCGACCGAGGGAGGAGAGAGGGGTTCGAAGTCAGAGTCGAGTCGTGATGGAGAAGCAAGGGGAAACGAATGAGGGTGGAGAAAAAGAGGGTGGGAAATGAGATGACGACCGAGCGAGAAAGACGAGGGGATGATGGGAATGATGGGAATGAAGGAAATGGAAGAGGATGGGAGTTGACATTAACAATTCTCACCAACTTGTTTTTCCCAACTCTTTTGGGGGGAAGTCAGATCGAGGCTACCATTAAAGAACACTGTCCTTGTCCTCTGCCATTTTGCCCCCCTCCATAGCGAGCCCAAGTCACCCTACTAACTGTACGTGTAACTACTAAATAGACCCAGTCCGAGCATCTCATAATACGGCGTACACAGCGTCCGTTCAGGGCACTTTGTCATCTTCAAGACCCAGTGTCCCACTTCACCCTCTAGCAAAGGTAGCACTAAAGATGGAAAACACGAGCCGTACGGAGTACACACCAGGCTAGCCAGATAAGAGAAAGTAGAAGATATTAATGAATACTCCGCACACCAGCAGCACCAATGCGACTCTGCTCGCCATACGGAGTAGACTCCAGCTGATGTCCTTTTCCTCCTCCCATGCAAAAAAGAAGGAAAAAAAAGAAACCCTCCCCCCCAGCCAATTTGGCTGCGTATTCCCTTTAATGGAATTAATGGCAAATGGCATGTTGTTTCTAAGCAATCAGGCGGATAGGGATTCTGCTCCTTGCACAGAGTAGCGTCTTTCCATCTAGCAAGCTGTCTTCGATGCCAGTGGAGCCCTGAATACACTATTTCGCCTGACTAAGTCCCCTGTACGGAGTACTCGGTACACTGTCTGTCCATATATCCACCAATGTCCAGTTTTCTTCAGTATTGTGCAGAATAAAAGAGAAGTCAGTCGTCTCTCCAGTCACTTCAGTCGCTACGGGCCGGCCGTGCCGATATAGCATGACGCTGTGTTCTCTAGTAAGATGCCTCTTTACGCCAACCTTTTCGCCACAAAGACGCCCACACAGGCCCAAATGCTCCAATCTTCGCACTCTCGACGAGAAGCTAAAAGCCCAGGCTTTACCCACTATGGAGTATTAGGGAGAGCCAGGACCATGGTACACAGAGCTAAGCAAAACCGACATGACGGGCGGTGAACAAGGACTACTCCGTAGTATTGAAAGGAACAAGCCTAACTAGATGAGGCGATAAAATGTCCAGCTGTTCTGGGCCTGGAGCCTTGGGCTTCCTGACAACTGCCTCTCTGTCTCTCTAGCCTAGCACTGGACAGTGACAGACAGCCAGGAAGAATAAAAAGGATGCATAAAGGCCTTTAGTGAACCAAGTTATACGCACACACATTCTGCATCTCTTGACTGGATTGATTATCTTGCATAAGTCAGTACAGGTATACGATACTCCGTACAACCCTGTCCATCCATAATGCAGAATTGGCAAGAGCTAGAAGCGGGGTCGATCAAGTGGAAGGAGGAATTTGCACCTGCCCTTATAAGAGAAACAAACTGTCATCGCATTTTGGAAGGAGCTTTGTACGGAAGGTATAAGGGAATATTATGGTGTTACTGATACTTTGTGCCTTCTTCTTTCCTTTCGAAGTTGCCTTATCCCATTCTCTCGACATTCAATATGTCGCTTTTGGGAGAAATCAACTCGGGCCCTTCGCTTCAAACTTCCACTAAGCCGGCCAATAACGCCCGGCTATCAAATCGACCGGAAGTACGGCACCCTATCAGACACCGCTCAATCGATGGCTCTAAAAATACGACCGTAACCCAATGAACGCATCAGTTGTACGATACGACTTGACAGGTGGTTGCTAAGTTGCAAGATGAGCCAAATGGTGGTAGGCAGTGCTCGGTCAGGCGCACGACCTGGATGCTCACTACCTTGCCATCATTGGCTGCGTGATGAGCGATCGACCAGCAATCGGTAAATCCACGCATTACGGAGTACAAGTCTGGCCTTCCTCACACAAGATAATGAATGAAAAGTGGAAACAGCTTCAGACGATGCATATACAAGTCAATTCATTCAAGATCCTATATACATAAAACTCAGACCTGTCGAGGCCCTGAACCCACCCTACATGACAAACTCCTTTCCTCATCACCACTCCCCAGCGTGTAGTTACTGTCGTGCGCAACCCGACTTGTCGGTGATCTCCGACGGGCAAGTAACTTGTTGGAAGTTGACGGTTGGGTTGTCGGCACCGCCAAACCAGTCGAAGCGCCAGTTGCATCCGGCCTTGAGCTTCTCGGGGAAACCATCACACTCGGAGCGCGAGCTGATGCCGCCGTAGCGCTCACCCCAGCCGTTGGCGGGTGCGCCGTATTGTGTCGAACAGGCATTGAAGATGCCAACGCCACCGCCGGGTATCTAAAAGAGTAGATATGTTAGCTTGGTGTGCTCTGGAGAAAGACATGGCCCCTTGATCCTTAGGGGAATAGAAGGGTGAGACGAGTCTTTCACTTACGGCAATATCAAAGTGGTTGGATCCCAAGTCGCCACCCGTGTTGGTTGCCTGCACAATCATCTTCTTTCCGTTCACCGGGCCAGAAGTGAAGGTGAGTTCGTAACATGCGCAGCACCAGTCGGACTCGGTCTGGCCGTTGATTCGCACAGCAGCCCAACCGTACGCCAAGTTGTCGTCCACTGCCCACGGTGAGTGGTCGGAGCACATGTATGCGCCGCCGCCAGCGTCGCATCCAGACGCCGTAGCGCCGTTGTCGTTTAGGGGGTTGTCATCCTTGTCGCAGGTGCGCACCGGGCCCTGGCTGAGGGCTCCCTTTCCGGGCCATGCGCACGACGGCTTACAGCAGTCCCAATAGCGGGTTGTGGTACCGCTGCCTGATGCCTGTGCCGACACGAGGGGAAGGAAGAAAGGGATGAGGGGGAGGAGGGCTGAGATTTGAAGCTGCATTGTGCCGGTTGTACGTCTAAGACTATAGAGAGGTGGGCGGCGGGCAAGGGGATATAGAATTGATCCCTTTGTAAGACGAGAGTGCAGTGAGAGTGTGGTCGGAAGTTCAGAGGATGGTGGAAAGCCGTAAACATCAGGAGCGATATGCAAGACACGGCGGCGGTATTTATACGCCCTCAAAACCTGGAGACGGCACAGGTTCGAACCGGTACAGACAGTCTCGAAGCCGAAGGAGAATCCTCAACCCCAATGATGGTACGAGCAAGTTTTGACCCCTCCTTAATACTTCTTCACCTCTTACCGCCCGATAGATAGTGTTTCCCCTGTTTTTACCTTTTAATATCCATTTTAAGGCGCACAAGTGGGAAAATCACTATCCGCCCGTCCCGCTTGTCCATGATTAACCACTTTACTTGGATGCGAATAATCACCAATCGATGCTGGAAAGAGAGGACCTGGGACTTGGGTTGTCGAAACTCGAATTCGTATACATGTATTTGGCTTCTCGGCGTCATTCTCGGGGTTGGTATCCGAGTTTGTCTAACTACGGCTCAAACCACACCCCGCTACTATGGACAGACAAATTGATTCTATCCGCATCTATTTTTTTTACCTCTCCTCCGCCGCCACATTCTGCTGTCGACTCGGCACCCTTGACAGCCAGCCGGTACTGAGAGGAGATGAAGAATGGCCAGCTGTAGGAGTCTGGAAAATGGAGGATATGAGACGTAGGAGGTAAGCAGGTAGGCTATGCGGGCACTGTAGCGACGGAGAGGGTTGAAAGTAACCACTTTACAATGCTGCTCAGTGGTTTAACAAGGGGAGGTTTCCCCACTTATACAGGATGGATTGATTAATATACAGTATTAAGTGTATCCGGTTCAGTCAAGTTATGTCTGTTTTTGCCTGCCCTCTCATCTCATCTTCCCCCGTCGTCCTAACTACACGTTTCAAATTGGGTGTTATAAGCAAGGGTTCAAAGCCACCTCGGCAGAGATCAGCAACAGAAGGAATCGCAAATATTACAGCATTCAACCAAAATTTTTCTCTTTGAATTCGGAAATTGAGGGCCAGAGATATATTAGCACATCCAGCGAGGAGTGTCCTAACAAATCATGCACACAAACTTAGAAATAGGTGGGAAGCGATAGATTGCCCAATTAACTTGCAAAAGTATGCGTCGAATAAGCATGTCCCCCAACCCATGGGCAGTCTCAAGATGAGAAGTTTATCGTCTGGAAATGAGCGTGTTCCTTTTTCCTTCTCCTTTGAAAAGTGAGAAGAGAAAATGGGGGGGGGGGGGGGGGTAAAATAGAGAAAAACCAAGAAGTAAGCGATTATGATGAGATTGGTTCACTGTTATGGTTAAACTTCATGCGGCTTGAGTAATTTCTGCCGCGCAGCACACCTGTTCACGACGGTTGTAGAGCTAAAAGGGAAAATAACCTTCCCATCTCTACTGGTTGTAATCTTTTTCTTAAGAAAAGAGTCAAAGATGATCAAAAGTTGCATTCTAGGTAATAGGTATAGCTTTGTCCAGAACCAGATACTTAACCCCAACCCTAACATCACCAAGCAGCAACGACAACGCCAGCATCCAGCGACTCCGTAGACCCCATTTTCTGGCTCACACCTAACCCCCCCTCCCCTGTTTTTCATTATCATCATCATCATCGTCATCTCTCGTGCCAAAAATCTCCACTATTACCCGGCGCGGGGCCAAAATTTCCCTCGCACTTTACTTTCGCTGGTCGTCTACTAGACAGGGAACCCACGTTCTCATTTTTACCCGTCCCTTGGCCCCCCCTGGCCGTCGGGGAAAGCGGGCCTAACTGGCCGTCGATCTCGCCCTGCCTGTTCATCATTCCCCCCCCTTAGCTCAATAGTGCCCTCTTGGCCCCCAATCTACCATCCCGATCGCTGCTGGTACTCGGCTTCGTCATCATCGTCACTGCGTCTCTGACGTCGCCCGTAGGATTGTTCCTGGCCGTAACCGCGGTTTTCGTACGATTCGCCCTGACCTCCGTATTGGGGGTTATTGCCGTACGAAGATTCCTCTTCCTGGCCATAGCCCTGGCGGCGACCGTAGGACTGCTCTTGACCATAACCGCTGCGGTTTTCGTATGATTCGCCTTGGCCTCCGTACTGAGGGTTTCCGCCGTACGAAGATTGCTCTTGACGGCCACCACCGTAGGTTTGTTCCTGGCTACCATACTCGTGGCGGCGGCCGTGAGACAACTGCTGTTCATCGTCATGGCGGCGACCGCCATACGATTCTTGGTTGCCATACTCCTGACGGCGTCCGTACGAGTTGTTATCATCGTCGTCGCGGTCATGTCGGCGTCCACCATATGATTCTTGGCTGCCGTAGTCCTGGCGGCGACCGTATGAGTTGGTATCATCGTCGTCGCGGTCATGTCGGCGTCCACCATATGATTCTTGGCTGCCGTAGTCCTGGCGGCGACCGTATGAGTTGGTATCATCGTCGTCGCGGTCGTGTCGGCGTCCACCATATGATTCTTGGCTACCGTAGTCCTGGCGGCGACCATGCGAGTTGTTGTCATCGTCGTGTCGGCGTCCACCGTATGATTCTTGGCTGCCGTAATCCTGGCGACCTCCATAGGATTCCTGTTCCGAGCTGCGGTAGTCAGATTGGCTCGTGCTGTCTTCCCGACGATTCGAGCTGGAGCTGCTGTCGCCGAGAGTGCTGCTAAGGAACGATGCAGCGGCACCGAGGAATCCGCCGCTGCTCTCTTCCTCCTTAGGTTTGGGAGTTTCGTACGACGGAATATCGTAGCCGGTGCCCTGCTTAACGAGCCCGGAGAATGCGCCCGACGCCGATGTCAGGATGGCCTCGGCCGCATGGCTTGCAATCTTATCTTCGAGGGTCTCGGGGGCTCCAAAGGTCTTGCGCATCTCGAGCTTGCCGTTGCAGCCGTGGCCGTGGCCGGTGTCGTGGACACCCTCCTTGTGGTTTCGGCCCTCCATGACGCCGTCGCGAGAGAGTTTGCTGCGATAGTCGTCGCGGACGTTGTCGCCGAGGTCCTCCCACCACTTGCGGACAAAATCGAAGATGATCTGACGACCCTCCTGAGCGCCATCGTCACCCATGTGCCGCTGAGCCGGGTGAGCAAAGATACCACTGGCAATGCGGTCGATTGTACGGCGCGAGTCGATGCTATCGTCGTCAATGGCGTCCATGATCTGGGGGACCACCCACTGAACCATCCGGGCCGCGCTTCTACCAGCGACCTCGTTGAGAATCTGCGTGAATGAAACCGTACCAGGTTAGAGGCTGCACTGTAGATGGGTAGATACGGGAAAACGGAAGCAAATAAAGAAAATAAGGGAGACAAGTTGTGAAAAGATAAAGTGTGTAGGACTCACATTTGTGAAATGGTCCTTCGAGAGCATAGAGTGGGTCGGGTCGCTGCTGTTATCGTCGTGGAAAACAATGTGCTGCTCGCGCTCGCTGCTCTCGACGATCTCGTTGGAACCGGTGCCGAGCTCGTTGCGAAGCTGGTTGAGGAGAGGTACGACGAAGGGAGCAATGAGGGAGAAGACGAACTTGGACAGCTGCTCCTCGAGCTGACCCATGATCTTGGGGAGGATGGGAATCTTTTCGGTGGCGTTGGAGATGGATTTCATGATGTTGTCATGCCACTCGATGGCGGGCATAATCTGGCGGAAGGCGTTCTGGGCGTACAGGGTGTATTCCTCGGGCTCGAGCTGGGAGACTGACATCTGTTCCATCTGGGCGGCCGTGGCGTTTTCCTGGAGCTCGCTAACCTTGTTACTCTGATTCTCTCCGCCGAAGATACCGTCGGGAATCTTGTCGAGGAGTTCCTTCAACAAGCTGGTGTCCGAGTTCTGGTTCTGCTTAAGACTTTCCTCAAGTTCCTCGATCTCGTTTTGAATAAGCTTATCCGAGACTACGACAGACCAAGGCGTCATGTTAGTTCAAGTTTGCTTTCGCGTTGGGTCCGCAATTTTATCACGAGGAGATAGATGGACAGCACGCACCTTCACCAGCAACGGAGTGCAAAAAGTCGACACCACCGAATGTGCCGGTAACGACGGGATAGACGGGACCGCGGGCGCCCGGAATGTTCACGGCAGTGTTCCTGCCAACGTGGGGGAAGACATCGCGCTCACCGAGCTCGATGAGGGCCAATTCGGTGTAGTTACTGTGGGCAAAGTAGTCTGCGTTGTGACCATGTTAGTAAAGAGCAAGAGAAGGGCAACCCTCCAGTTTCTTCTCTAAAGAAGATAGGGTAAGTAATAGAAGAATTGGGAAAACGGCAGGGAAATGGAATGATTGCGCACCCTCAAGACAGTGAAGGCCTGTGCCAAGTAGACGGAGAGCCTCGTTGCGTTCAGCCTTGTCCTGGCTGTTCTTGTAGCTTCGTCCCAGCTCGATACAACGGCCAAATAGTTCATGCAGCAGCTTGGCAGACGTCATGATACCGGCTCGCTGATTTGCAATGTAATTTTTCAGTCCCGTCTCTTCATCGATGGCCAGCTCGACTCCTTCATCGACAGGACCACGAAGTTTACGGTAGTACCGGCGAGCGTCTTCATTGTCGGCGTAGTTCTTGGGGTTGTCAATATGCTCCTCGGGACGGTAGCAGCCTAGGCGGTCGAGGGTGACTTCAAACTCGCGGGAGCCGAAACCAAAGGTGAGGAAGCCGAGGACACTGAGGGCGAGGCGGATGGCCTCATCGGAGACGGTCTTGATAGTGCCCACGTCGATGGCCTGGGAGTAATCGCGGAGCCAGTTGCCAAAGTATACGCGGGCGATGTTGTGCTGAGAGAACTTTTTGCCTCCAAAGGCTCGGGCCATGGTCAGGGTGACGAGGGCATCTTCGATGTCACCGTGGCGCCCTAAATAGTAAGAGAAGGAGGTGGGTTAGCGGTATGCGAGGAGAGAGGCGTGAAAGGTGTTTGCCTACAGTTCTGGCCTTCGACCTTAGAAATGGCGGCAATGTTACCGGCACCGAAAGCGAGGGTTGGGCTGGCGAAGCAGATGAAGACAACTAGCCCGAGGGCAAAGTTGAAGGATCTGGACTCAAACATGACAACTGAACAGCTCCAGGCAGTTTCACGTTGGCAATAATGTACTTTCACTGTAGGTTGAGAAGCTCTAGAGCGTTAGGAATGATCGGATTGACAGATATCGGTCCGTCTCCTAGAAGCTGGTAATGTGGAAAGAGTAGGGGAGGGAGAATCAATGAAGGTATCAGGAAGGGTTTTTAGAGGGGTCGGGTGGAAGTGGGGGGGAAGGGGAGGGTTTTATTCAAAGAGGAGTCAGGTGCTGGTAGAGTTTGTTGGGGATCTTTTTTGAATGGCATAAATACGATACGGTGAGATGGGTGATCCGAACAGAGAGACCTAGGAGCTAGGATACCAACTACAAAGGGGAAAGGATAGGCAATACATTTGGGAAGAAAGCGGTTTGTCTGGCTCGCCCTGGTGCGATGAGGGGCAGCACACGTGAAGTGGGCAGGAAGAGGGGCCAACGATTACGAGGATGGATGGACAGACAAAGACCAGGACAGGGGGCATCCAAACCACACTACTCCGTACTGGAAGTCCAGTGTTTGAGAATGGTTCTACCAAAGACTACTCAAGGAGCCTCCGCTTACTGTGTCCTGTCCAAAGATTGGGCGGCTACAGCTCACTAGAATATTTCCCCATCGCGAGAGCCTCGCCAAACCAAGGCAGCTAAAAGGAGCCCCTTGACGCTAACGTTTCCTACCATCTTGGGCGCTAACTTTTTTTCCTGTCTATTTTCAGGTCCACCCGCTGAGCTTCGTGTATGTTTCTTGTCGTGGTGAGCAGTGGTTTTGGGGGGGGGCTGCGTTGAACAAGTTTTGAAACAGTGCCCAGAACTGTCGATCGGCACCCTTGAGCCGAAGTCTCAGAACCCCAGCACGGGATGTGCGGGCTTGAGAGGCCTGCCAAGTTCCATCCGCCTTCTAGGGATTGACTGGGCGGGAGGGTTGGTTGCATGCTGGCGTCATTTGCTTCAGCTGTCACCGGCTGGACAGTTGCCTCTCACCACTCCGAAACTTTTCTCTCTCCTTTCCCCCCCTACTACTACGGTGTATCTACGCCGCCTCTTTTGGTGAATTCGACTGTGATACGGTTCAAATATACTACTCCGTAGAAGCAAAGACAATGCAAGAAAAGGAACCATCGATCGGAGCGAAGCACTGAAGCTGACGCACTACCTTGACCGCCTCCTTAGCTCCCCACGCGCGCAATGCGTGGGCAGTGGGGTGCTATCGAGTAATAATTGGCTGGCCACCAGGAACTGCACTTATTCGCCGACATACACGTAACTAGTACTAAGAATAGGAACGCTAAATCATGGTGTCTTGAGAAAGCTACACATGAGAGTGAGCACATTCTATTCTACACTAGAGGGAATAGACAGACAGATGGGGTGCGACAGAGGGGGTGAAAACAAGGGTCCCGTTGTTGCTTGCTCAAAACACGGAAATGCCACCACTAGATTCTCCAACTCGCCAGTCCCTGAGCCAGATTCCCAAAAAGAGGGAGGCTGGAGCCAGGTTGTGCAGGCGAGTGTGCTCCACGGCATTGGTCTATTATGCAGTATCACCTCGTCAATTTACCAAGCCGGGATTGGGAGCTGAACGCACGCGGGGATAGAGAATGTCTGTCAAAAACCAGGAACAAGTAACCGAGTTGCTTGTGAGACTTTTGAACCGATCAAATCGAAGCTCTCTCTCGGGACCCTCTCTGTTTGTGGGGCGCCCGTAGTTCAAATAGGGAAGAGTGGAAAAGCCCTTGTAGTAGAGTGTCTTTAGACGCGACTGTCTGTCTGTCCCATGTTGACACTTTCACGCTGTGAACCCCTACCCTATCACTATCACGCCAGGCAGAAAAGCACTCATTGCTGCGTGAGATCGTATTTACTGACTATAGATCTCTGGTGTAGTCGTCACCCACTGGGCGTCCAGCTATACAAGAAGGTGTTCTTGGCGTCAAATAAGCAAAACAAAAGAAACTTGTGCTACCAACCCCTTCGTGATGAGAAATGATGGTGCTTCTCCTCTGTATTTGTTGGTTAGTCAAGCATTTGTGCGCTTCACGCCCACGATTGATGGCCTTTCTCACCCTGTCGCTCGGTTAGGCTGGCCACACTGACTAGTATTACAAGGGCCAGGTAAGGCATGGCACGGGCACAAACGGGACGGGTGATAAGGTTGGAGCATCACACCAAGGCTGGATCCCCGCTCGCTGATGTTACCCTGTGTCGCACTTCCAGAGAGGTTTCTAACAAGAGATAGAATAGTAAAGGTACGAGTAGTTGGGTCAAGGTAGAAGATGTTGATGGAAAGGGCTCGGCCTGGTGCATGCTATTCACTCCATGACATCTCGATTCTCGATTTATACCAGTAAAACTTCACTCCTGCAATATAATGGGTGATGGTTCACTTGTCAATGTCTCGCTGGCGAACTCCTCCACATGTTGTCTCACTATGATGTGGCTTGCCAGATAACGGGTCCCATACTCTATCGTGCGCTATTCTCGCCTCAAACAGAGACTCGGTTTGCAAAACAATAAAGACAAAGGAGTGCAATGAACCTATTGTAATGATCCGTAGCTAGCGAGCGCCGACAGTTTCGAGGGTTCATAATGTTTAGCAAGCAGAAACAGGCATCGGATAGGGAATTGCCGTCCTTTCCCGAGGACTTAGTTACAATATCTTTCCAGACTGAATGCACGAGACTAGCTCAGGACTGGCTAGGCCATGTGGATTTCTCCTTATACTGTTTGCAGGAGAGATAAAAGGAATTCAAATAGGCAACGGCTTGCTACAGTGGTGGATGGTTACCCGTGATGATAAATCAAACTTGATCTACACTGGTTGTATTGCAGTTCGGATTTTGATATCTCAATTAAACATCGCGGGGGGTTGTCAAGGCGGCGGGAGGAGAGGCCCGTCAAATCCGTTGTGTTAGTGCCTCCAGTGACGGGATGGAAAGCCGGCACCTCTTCTATCGATGGGGTAGGTTAGTCTGACCGAGAAAGCTTGTGCTTCCGTCCGCCGCCGCAGAACGCTTCTGGACAGTCCCGTCGATAGCGGAGGCGACGACGGTGGGCGGGGGACTAATTGAGGTGGGGAGAGACCGGCTTGTCTGTCCATCCTGGGTGGAAGGGGAGCACTGGAAAGCTTAGGCTTTAACAGATCAACATACCAACCCATCTTGTAAGGCGTCGAGGTTAGCAATCAAATGTGTGAGTTCCTAAGGTTTCAGCACAAGCGGCTGCCTCGTACGATTTAACAGGGTATGCAGCGGGTTGTAGGCGGTACGTAATAGCAATACCCAATGTTTCTCCTCGTGCATGTCTGACGCACAGTGAGAGGTGGCAGAAAACTATGCTGCTGCCTGGTGCATCAGTCAAGGGTCCGTTGCATGCTGCATGCACAATCACTTCTGTTTCTGATTCGGTCCCAGAAGAGGGTTGGATGGCGGTCAAAAAGAGGCCGCTCCAAGTCTTATTCTTACATATTGAACGGACTGTCATTACCCATCTTGCGAGGGACGACTCTTTCCCCTTTCTCTTTCATTGTACATGTGGTTTTGTGGCCTCGATAGCAAATCGATGAACGGCACCGGTTCGTAATAGGGGTGTGGTCGGCCCATAGATCAGTGACCATTAGGATGCACGACTTGAATTGCCAGCTTATTATTTCGATGATAGGGCGAGTCGTGCGGGGTTGTTGCGCTGAAGAGGGGGCACAGAACACCAGAAACTCGAGGTCAATTTTCTCATTTCGAATCTACTTGTATTAATGTATGTACTCGTAGCGGGTGTGGTGGGGAAGGGGAAGCTCGAACAGAAGCTAAGGGTTTGGAGGTAATAAGCGGTGAGCTGCCCGTAGTTTTTGCCAATCTGATTAATGCCTGGAGCCTGGAAATTCGCCCAAGCATCAATGATGGTGTTGGACAGACCTGGGGCGGGGTCGGGCTTCTCTCAGAGGCGTGCTGTAATCTACACGTGGAACTCTCAGTACTGGTTAGCGCCAGATCACAAGGCTCAGCAGTGTCCAGGTAGGTACTTCGGGGTACGTACATGCGTAATACATGCAGGCTCATCACTTCACTTTGGCCGAATCAGGTCTTGGAACAGAGAGTCAGCAAAGCACCCCCGCCCGCTACGTTGGCTGGCCACCCATAATTTTGGCAGTCTTGTCGCTGTCTTCACTGAAAGTACTGACTCATCAGACAAGGAGAGTTGCTGAAGCGCTTTCATTTCTGGTGGAAGAGTTATGGGCAGAGAGGCTTGAGGTTTCGACAGAAGAGCCCAACTTACACGCCTGCACAACATTCAACCACATTTCACAAGTCATTACCTATACCTGGCGAGATATAAAAAAATATACAAGAAATACATTTGCAAAGTGAATTGAAACCATCGACAAAAAGCTTCAAAAAGCTGCTTTGCTTTGGAGGAAGTGCTGTACAGTCTCGTGGCTGACAGCCTCGGCTGGGTTGACCTACTAGGTCGGTTGGGAGGATGAATATCAAAGCAAAATTGGCAGCAAGTCTGCGCTGGCACAACCGCTTAATTTGTCCTGGGAGGATGCTATTAATGGTGGGCAAAGAAGTAGGGCTAAGGGGGGAAACTGGGTGTCTCTCCATGCCAAGGGGTGCTGGAACGAGCGCCGCCTAGGGACGGTCGTAGGGAACACGGGAGCAATTCCTCCGAAAGCCCATTGAAGCTCTGAGTTACAAGGACCAGAGGGGTGATTGGTGGTTCGCTGCCTCAGTACATTTGGAAAACTCTTGTGGGCTTGTTTTGGGGGAACACAGCATCTTCAGGCGGGGAAAGAGGGCGAGAGAGAGGTATGTACGTGGGTACTTGGAACGCGTGCGAAAATAAACAACACAAGCCCCGGGGCAATAACTAGCCGGAGCGACCTTGGGGCATACAACTAGGGCGACTTTTGAGTGTTATCGGAGCAGGCGAGGGTTTGGAACCTCGGTATTCCGATGCCGTAATGGAAAACAAATAAGCGCTGAGATGGTTTTGTAATGTTTTTGGCACCCAGACTGGGCCAGCACAGGCAGGTTTCAACAAGACCCCCTCTTTTTTTTTTTTTTTAATTTTTCACCTCCCCCCATTTCACTGGAGGGCTGCTTAAAGAGGCACTAAAGGTACCTTTGTAGCGGTACCTTGTAGCGAGTTCGGCGGGAGATGCAAAAAGAAACCTACTCCGTAGAGGAAGAAGCGAAACCAATGCTGATTAAAACACACGGGCGGGCAGATAAAAAAAGGCAACGAGCCCTTCTCCTCTATCTGCTGCGCCCGTAATGGACGCCCCCCCTCATTGTATTGGCTGGCCACCTAACTTGGGAATGGTCTCCCAACCACTTGCCAGCCAGTATTCCGTACATGTTATTACAGAACTAGATAGGCTATGGTGAAATACGGCCTAGCAAAGTATTAAGATAGCGAAGAGAGAGAGAAAGAATCCAATAAAAAGTGCCACCCCCTCTCTTCCCCTCTGGACTTTTTGCCCTCTAAGTCATTCCCTCCAGTCCTCTCCCCCCCCACCCACCACCCACCAAAAACATACAAGTAGGGAAAAATTACGGAGCAGGTCCAGCACCCACCCTGGTTACTCGTCCACTCTATTTTTTTTTTACTGATCGCGCCAGCTGCCCCTCTGTCACTTAAACCCCCGACCCCCCCAAAATATTTCCAGCGCCCGATTCTCTTCTCTCAACCCCAAAAAAAAACTTCAGTTTCCCCTCCCTTCCCCCCTCCCACACACTTTCACGCACTTTCGCCCATCTCTTTCAACGGCCACAGCGCAACCCACTATCGCCATCAACCACACAGGCGTCGCATTTCGCATCTCACTAATAAAATAATAATACAAAGCCGCCCACCACGTATTTATCTCAACCCCCAGCGCGTGCAAGTCAAAATGCCTCGCGCACCCAAGGCAAACAAGGACAAGATCGTTGCGCCTGCCCCGGCAGTCCTCCCCGGCGCACAAGTTGTCGCATTCGGCGGCCGCCCGCCTGTCATTGACGTTGATAACTTCATCCGCGTGCGCGACTCTGTAAGTTATTCTCCCCAAACTTTCAACCGTTCTTTTCCTGTTTTCAAAACCCATTCGCGCCGCGTGTCTTTGTCTACGAGGAAGAAACGAGAGCTGCATAGGCCGAGGACACGAGTAGGCGAGCGGCATTCTTGGGAGCGCATCTCGTAGCTACTGCGTCGCATTGCGACGAGAGTATCCAGGCGCCGCAGGC
This sequence comes from Graphium sp. VPRI43844, assembly GCA_019925285.1. NCBI lineage: Eukaryota > Fungi > Ascomycota > Sordariomycetes > Microascales > Graphiaceae > Graphium > Graphium sp. VPRI43844. The sequence continues at coordinate 92,785 of JADHKT010000067.1, forward strand.
AAACGAGAGAGGCGTATTCGTGACTCTCGTCTCTATTCTCTTTTTATTCCTCGAGAATACTGCAAGCTAGTCATTCGTCCTACGATCCAAGCTTCATTCTCATACTTCTCGGGCGCAATGCCACCCGTAGCCTCGCTCATACAAGGCCAACCGCAAACCCTCCACCCCCCCTCACTACACGTACATGATTCTGCACCACGCTCCCAAAAGAAAACAATGGACAGACGGCAAGGCCTACAAGGTAGCCAAGATCCACAAGCCTGCCCTGATTGCACTTTTATTCTCTTGCAGAAAAAATTGCACCAAGTCTGGGGGGATGGTGGTACCCGACGCGTCTTACACCCATTGTTTACATGCCCAAAACAGGTCCCAGTTGAGGGACCCTCTTGGACCCTCTTTACACCCAACCTACCCACAACCCACCCCCCAAAATGGCGATGACCCACTACATTCTTCAGAGACTTCAGAGCCCAGCTTGCTATCATCCTAGTGGAATAGCCCTGGAGCTCCCGGAGCTCCTTAAAGCTTAGCTCTTCTGTGAAGCTCCCCCCCCCCCCAAACCACTCTACTCTCTGTCCTTCGTGGCGCACGCCTCCGTTCTCGCAGACAGACACGCACATACTTGTTTTTGCTGTTCTTGTCACACATATGCACTGCACGTGTACATGGTTCGCTAACCCGTTTCAACTCTAGGCTCATGGACGCTTGAAGACGATTCAGCAGTTGCTTAAGAGCTTCACTGAGGACTATCTTCGCCAAACTAACCTTCTGCTTGGTCTTGCCACCAACATTGATGATGCTCCCGACCCATTGGTCGCCCTCGAGGCTTCGCTCGCCGCCATGAGCGCGCCTGTGTCTGTCCCCGTGGCCGGCCAGGTCGAGGAGAAGAAGGAGCGCAAGAAGCGTACCCATGACCCCAACGCCCCCAAGCGTCCCTTGACGCCGTACTTCTTGTACATGCAGACTGCCCGACCCATCATTGCCAATGACCTCGGCAACGAGGCTCCCAAGGGAGCTGTCCAGGAGGAGGGTCAACGCCGCTGGGCGTCGATGCAGCCGGGTGAGAAGTCGGGCTGGAACCAAGCTTACCAGTACAACCTCCGACTCTACAACGCCCGTGTGCACTCGTACAAGAACGGCAACCCCGAAGCCAAAAGCATGACGGACGAGGATGCGCTCAAGTACGCAGACCAGTTCAGCATCCCCATGCCCAGCAATGACCACTCCACCGACCAGGATGCTATTGCCGAGCAGCTGCAGGGCACCAGCGCTGACGCCCACGGCGAGGTTGATGATGCGCCTCAGCCTAAGTCGGCTAAGAAGGCCGGCCCCGGCCGCAAGCGCAAGACAGCCGACGCAGAGGAGGTCGAGGCCGCCAAGACCCCGGCGACGCCTGCCAGCCCTGATAAGAAGCGCCGGAGGACGTCGACAAAGCCCACCGAGGAAAAGGAGGAGCCCAAGAAGTCGGGACGTAAGAAGGCTGCTAAGGCTTAAGCCTGTTTCCCGCGACTTTTTCTTTGTCACCAACCATTCTTTTCTCGAGCGAGTTTGCTCTATTTGGTCCTTTGGCCTTTTTTTTTCTTGTCTGGTCTATTTTTTGGGAATCGCATGGAAAGAGATACCTTCCCCCCCTTTTCTGACGAGCACACACGTCCCGACTCTCGCGCCTTTCGCCCCTTTCTCCTTATCATCCCCCCTCATACTCTCTCGAGAGAAAGAGTCGACGCGCAAGAATATGCTCGAACCCTTTAACCCATCATTCACCGGTCCGGTGCAGATCAGGCCCGCGGTATAGGATTTCATAAAGGGGACAGGCGCCTCTTCTCCGGCCTCGATTCCTTTTTTTCTATCATGCCACCTCACTTTTTCATTATTTCGCCTTGGATTGGGTTATCAAAAGGGGTCAAGGGAGGTTCCCGGGATGGATGTGATGTGCGACGCTTTGGGCAGAAAAGGGGGGGTCTGCTGTACGAAGGGATGGGCGACTTTTTACTTTTGCGTTGTCGGTTTTGCTCTGTTTTTTTTATTCTCCCTGTATGCGAGGCACGTATATTGATAGTGTTCTATATTTTGCATGCGGGATGGTTAGGGGGGAGGAGGGATAATGAAGGAAACGATCTGTTCTTTTTTTTCTTCTAAATCTTGTGCCATAAATGCTTGAAGTTCTCTTGAATGTAGTGAAAGTGCTCCAGATGAAGGTAGGATGATGATGGTACTCTGTCGGTTTTGTGATGCCATGTTTAGGGGGATAGAGTGTGTTGGGTATCACGAAATGCTAACCACTATACTCTGAATTTAGGGTCATGCGAAAAGGAAAGGTCAGCGCTCCTGAGGTATGGAACGGGGACAGCTGGACTTGTGGACTTGGTACCAGAGAACTGAGAGGCCGAAGCACTACGGTGAAGATCCTGTAGTGGATCAGCGATCAGCCTCCAAGGGAGGCAGTGGGAGTCAAGGGCTTTGCGAAGGACGTCGAGCCATACGTGTATTTACTACAAGTACGCTGGGAAAGCTGTCAAGAGTGCTGGAAGGCTGGACAATTAATGTAGAATAGCGCTATGGGGTGGTAGAATTATGGCATCTTATGACGACCAAGCTTATCTAAGGGTGCGTGCCCCTCCCTACCAGGACAAGGAACCAACACGAACTCTCTGTCCTTCCTTCCTAGGCTCTCCTACTCTCTCTCCTGTTTAATCTCATTGCTCAAATTCTTGACATATCACAGACATTTGGGAATACGATCGATTCATCATACGGCCAGAAAGCAAGAAAAGAAAATCCAATGTCATTCTCATAAAAGACCCCCCCAACAGGCCTCGTCTTCTAATAAACATAAAACGTTTGCGTCAAAGGTAACACCTCAGCCGGTTCCGCCTCACAAGCAACTCCATCGGCCTCGACAACATATGACTCGGGATCCACACGCATGCGCGGCATGGCATCGTTGAACTTCATGTCCTTTTTGCCTACACCGCGCGTGTTCTTGACGGCCGACACACGCTTGCGTAGACCGTACGAGGCGATGGCGCCGCTGTCTATACTGGCTTGCGAGACGAAGGATACTGAGGATGATGGGAGGAAGGAGGCGAACATTGGGCGGGCGATTATTGGTTGGATTGTTGGGATGGAGGCGTTTGGATCGCCCTGTTGGAATGAATGTCAGTGTCTCCTTTCTCTACCTTTTTCGTGGTTCTTATACGATCACAGAGAGGAGAGGAAGAAGAGTCTTACCATTTGTGCCCAGGCGATGAACCCGCTTTTGATGACGAGAGCCGGTTTCGTGGCGAACCACGCCGGTTCCCAAATTACAAGGTCGGCGAGCTTTCCCACCTCGACGCTACCCACGAGGTGACTGAAGCCTTGCGCAATGGCCGGGTTGATGGTGTACTTGGAAATGTACCTCTTGACGCGGAAGTTGTCGGCGCCCGTGCCCTCGTCCTCGGCCAGGGGGCCCCTTTGCAACTTATTCTTGTGCGCCGTGTTCCACGTGCGTAGTACTACCTCGCCGCACCGGCCCATGGCCTGCGAGTCGGACGACATCATGCTGATGGCGCCGAGGTCGTGTAGTACGTCTTCAGCGGCGATGGTCTCGGCACGGATACGAGACTCGGCAAAGGCCACATCTTCGGGAATGTTTTTGGACAAGTGGTGACATACCATGAGCATGTCCAAGTGCTCGTCCAGCGTGTTTCGTGTAAACGGCCGCGTTGGATTCGTCGACGAGGGCAGCACGTTGGGGTGCTCGACGACGCTAATGATATCCGGTGCGTGACCGCCGCCGGCACCTTCGGTGTGGTACGTGTGGATGGTGCGGTTCTTGAAGGCAGCGATGGTAGACTCGACGAAGCCCGACTCGTTGAGCGTGTCGGTGTGGATGAGGGCCTGCACATCGAGCTCATCGCAAACCGAGAGGCACGCGTCAATGGCCGCCGGCGTAGTACCCCAGTCCTCGTGAAGCTTGAGCCCACACGCACCCGCCCGCACCTGCTCGCGCAGTGCCTCGGGCGCACTGTCGTTTCCCTTGCCCGTGACGCCAATGTTGACGGGCAGGGAGTCGGCGGCCTGGAGCATTTGCTTCATATAGTGTTTGCCCGGCGTGCACGTAGTCGCGTTGGTGCCGGTGCTGGGCCCTGTGCCGCCACCAAGCATGGTGGTGACACCCGAGGCGATGGCTTCGTGCGACTGCTGCGGGCAGATGAAGTGGATGTGGGTGTCAATTCCGCCCGCTGTGATGATCTTGCCCTCACCTGCCACAACGTCGGTACAGCTGCCGACAACCATGCCCGCAGTCACGCCATCCATGACGTCCGGATTGCCAGCCTTGCCGATGCCCACAATCATGCCCTCCTTGACGCCGATATCAGCTTTGTAGATGCCCGACCAGTCGACAATGAGGGCGTTTGTGATGACCATGTCGAGAGATTCGGCATCGGTGCGACCGGTGGCCTGACCCATACCCTCGCGCAGCGTCTTACCACCGCCGAACTTGCACTCGTCGCCGTACACGGTAAAGTCCTTCTCCACAGTAATCCATAGATCTGTGAGCCCCAGACGCACGCGGTCGCCGGTCGTTGGGCCAAACATGTTGGCATAGGCTGTCCTGTCCATGCGGAACACGTCGATGTGGGCGGCATCTCCGGCGGGCTCGGGCTTGTGGGCGAAACCGGCAGCAAGAATCTTGGCGGCCAGGTCTTCATCGCGCCAGTGCTCGACACCTCCCGACGCAAGGTTGTTTCCCCCGCGGATAACCTTGTGGCCGCCAATCTCAACCAGGGTGACGGTCCTGCTGTCGCCGGGCTCGAAGCGCACCGACGTGCCAGCAGGGATGTCGAGCCGGTACCCATAGGCGCGCACGCGGTCGAAGGAAAGTTGCGGGTTCGTCTCTACAAAGTGGTAGTGCGAACCCACCTGGATCGGTCGATCGCCGAGACTCGTCACCACGAGCCGGATGCGCCTCCTCTTCTCGTTGAGCACCAGAGACCCCTTGACAGCCACCACGGCGCCGGGCTGCTTTTCGGCAGCATACTCGACGTCCGCGGCCAGCGGAAACAAGTCTTTGCTCGGCACTGGCAGGAAACTGCCGTACAGGGCGCGGGCGAGATCGCCGTCGTCGGTGCTGATGGGGTTGTGCACGGTCACGAGGTAGGTGCCGCTGGGGAAGGTGCCCTCGACCTGGATTTCGTGAAGGGTGCTGCAGACGGAGGGCAAGACGTGGCGGCGGCCGAGCATGGTGGCGCCGATGGCCATGAGGTCGGACACGGTATGGTTTCCATCGCGGATGAGTTCTTGGAGGTTATTGGCGATGAGGGCCTTGTTTTTTTTGGTTCTTTAGCACAATTTTCCCCCTCTCGCTCTCTTCAATTGTATTTGCTTGATAAACTAGAAAGGGTGCACATACTGTTGCTTCCGAGTGGTTCAGCTTGACACCCCTCGCCAATCGCCGCTGAGCAAGGAAGCCCAATTGGGAGATGGTAAGCTTGTCGAGCTTCGCAGTAGAACCCTGTTAGCTTCGTCCATCGGTGGAGACCCAATGCCCTCCCTGTAAGCCAAGCAACAGAACATGACAAACCTCTTTAGGAATCAAATGCATCTCGAAGACAAGGAATTAAACCCCTTTTTTTACGTTTAAACATGGAATTGGAAAAAAGGATGGAATCAATTGTCTTATCCGAAGTTGGAAGCTCTCTCCACCTAGACTCGCATGATGTACATTGTACAAAACATGTTCATTGGCTCGATTTTTGGCTTTGATAAGGATTAAGCGTCACACCATGGGATGGGGTAATTTTGGCAGATAACTGGAATTCAATTCATGCATGTTGCATTTACTCTGTACTTTATTTTGGGGTAGTGGTTTAAAGAAGATGATTGTACCGTTGCGCCGAACCTTCCACATTAAAATGAAAAGAGAAACAAAAAAAAAAGAAATCGAGTCCAGCTCTCCGCCCCAAGACAAAAATAAACTGCTCCGTAGACCTTACGCATCCTCTTCATTCTCCTCTTCCATCTGTTCCTTCTCCCGCGTCTTGAGCTCCGCCATATCCCGCGGTTTGAAGATGGAACTGTCGGGTTCCTCGTCGCGGGGCACTTTGCCCATGTTTTCGTTGCCGAAGACGGGGCCTATGGTTTCGATCCAGCGGCGGCGGCGTTCCATGAGCGTTTTCGTCAGGTCGCCGATGCCGGGGCGGGCCATGCCTGCTGCGCCGCCTACGGGGTGGCTGCCGCCGCCGGCGCCGCCGGGGCGCTTGTGCTTTTTGCTCTTGCCCATTGTGCGGGTGCGTTTGAGGTAGGCCGCTTGGACTTGGGAGTCGAGGTCTTCGAGGATTGTTTGGTATTCTTGGTGGGCCATGCGCTCTCGGACGAGGTCTGCTAGTCGGGCTTTGCGTGCGCCGTTGATGATGATTTGCTCGCGTAGGTTTTTTTGGAGGAGTCGTAGACGCGCTGCTACTTCGTCGTCAAAGTGTCCGTCGTATTCCGCTTCAAAGTTGCCCTCTGTAGGAATGAAGCCGATGTGTCGTAGCTCCTGCTTAATTCGCTCGTCCACTTGGTTGTAATCGAGTTTCGGGTGTGTCGCCTTTTTCCACGCCTCCGTCGACGACTCTGCCATTAGCGTGGCAGGCGGAATCGTCATCTTGTCCTCGGCACTTGGGCCGTCATTGTCACCATCGCCGTTCATCGATACATCACCGTTAGTTGTGCCGTTCACGTCTGACGCCGTCGGTCGCGATTCAGGTCGCATCGCTTGGAGGAGTCGAGTGAGTAGGGGGCCCACCGACAGTTTGTCCGTCTCACCCAGGTCGTCGTTCATGTGATCGATGCTGCCACGAGCCTGGTTGGGCTGGAGCCGCTCGCGTCCATGCGGTGGAGAGTCGATGGCCATCGCACCATCCTCCTCGGCCCATACCTCCGTATAGTGCTTTTTACCCCTCTTAGGCATGTGGAAGGGGGTGACGCGGTCGCCACGCTCGCGGAGGAAAGCCAGGTCTTCTTCGTTAAAGGGTCGAAAGTAGGGTTCCAGATATGTCGAGAATGTGGAAAAGCTGATCTGGTTAGACGGCTTAGTACTACTAAAGTCCTTGTCTGGGGGGTCGCCGGCGATAAGGTCGGCTAGATCGCTCTTCGGATATCGCGCCACCGAGTAAATTTCTTTGATTTCGTCCTCGGACATGCCAGGCTTGATGGGTAGGATTTCGTATACGGTCGGGTCTGGGAATGTGGATGGGTCCTCTCCAAACGTCTGCGATTGCGGGACCATGCGCTTCGGAGGTCGCAAGCCCTCATCGTCGCTTGAATCCTCTTCTTCCTCCTCTTCTTCCTCCTCCTCCTCCCCCTCTTCCGCTTCCTCTCCTTCCTCCTTCTTTTCCTTCTTTTCCGGTTTAATCTTTTCGTCTACCTCCATAGCGCTTGGAGAAGCCTGATCGGTAGGTGAGGGTGACGAGGCTGCTGACTGGTTGTCGCGGATTTCGCGGCTCTCGCGAGTGTCGCGATTATGTTTCCGAGGTTTTGAAGACTCTCGCAGAGGAGACGATCGTTCTATACAGGAAACAATGAAGGGTTAGTGGGAGGGCCAGTGACATCAGGGTGGGAGAAAAGGTATTGGAAAAGGGAGAAGTGGAAAAAAAAAATGCTGTGGTAATTGTTATAAAAATTCCAGAGAGCAACGTACCTAATTTGGTCTCGTTGGGTGCCGCGAGGTTGTCCGTCGCCTTTCTCTTCTTTTTTGTGCGCTTTCCCCCTTCATCCTCCCCACGCCGCCCCTCACTCTCTGCAGGTACATCTTCCACACGGTTTTTTCTAGTCGAGGCAAGAATTCTCATACTCCTATCGCAAAAGTTATTGCGGAGCTCGATGCTCTCCTGGAGTCTTTGAAGCCGCGCAATCATGCCATCTAGACTTTTGGAATCCGGTACAAGTGAATTTGTAGCTGTGGGGTCTACTACATCGTCATATGAAAGGGCGCGGAAGCGCTCGACGCGCAGTTCAAGATATTCAGCGTCGACCGGCTCAATCGGCGGTAGACTTGTGGCGGGTGATACGGAACTCGGTGTGGTATTACGGCTTCGTTGGCGGTTGGCACCGGAACCCTTCTTCCCAGTGCCCTTTTGCGATCCCGGAGGCATGGTGGCGATATGAAGGGGGTTTTAAGCGGGGAAGGAGGAGTGAAGGGTCGTCACGATGCAGGCTGAAACTTGGAACCAGGGTAGGAATGGCGTATATCAAAGGTGCATAATATGAATCTTATCCAGCAGACTAGTCCGAGTAACTTTCTATCAGATAGGTATTGTAATAATCACACTTTGATTGAACGATGGGGAGGGTGAGAGCCAGTCGGTTGACTCTTGGAACAAACGATGCGACTGCCTTTAACATCTAAAGGAGCGTGACGAATGCAGTTGTCGCGACATCCCATTAAGGCCGTCCCACATTGGTGAAGTTCACGTGATCATTTGTGGCGTTTGTTGTAAGCCACATGGTGTGCCACACTTGCAAGTACTCCGTACTCTGTACTCCGTAGTTTACTAGAAAGCTACCCCACCCAAACGATCAAATGCAAAGAACTTGCTTCATGGCATCGTGACACGTCCTCTTCAATGCATGCCTAACTTCCTAACGACGAATCGCTTTAACTGGCCCTTTGGAGTTTGCCTCCTCACTGAGATGCTAAATTTTTGTGAAGCAGGAGAATTGAGTAAAGCTATTCGATGCTATCAAAAGCTTATGGGTCGGTCTTGCTCACCCCGCTTTGATCCCTTCAGCTTCAGGACTTCAAGTTCTTTGGCACCCACGCGACAAAAGGCAACCTAATTCACTTTAATCCACCTTTAACACTCATATCATACCTGGCCTTAAATCCTTTTCTTCTTTACCCAGTCCTCAACAATTTTGTTGAGAATCCTGGGGGGGGGGCGTGCCTTTCCTCTCGGGCAATGGCTAAGCAAGGGTCTTAACCCCTGTTCATGCCCTTGTTTTTGACATGTGAAGATGCGGATGCAAACGACACGCTACTTGTATGGGTTGACCACCCAGAGTAAAGCTATGGTTTGCTTACACGTAAAATAGACTGGATTGAAAGTCGCTACCTGTTCTGAATACATACCGCGAATGTTAACGAGGATCCCGTACTCAAACCCACGTAAAATGAGGGAGGGACATACTATGGAAATACGGCCCAATCAAGACGTGTTGCAAACGTCAAGGGCCAGGCTTCGTGGGCGCTCTGCCGTGTGAGCTGGGTAAGATACGGCATCTGTTATACTTCTCCGGTATTTAAGAAGTAAAGCGAATAATATGCCAGCATCATGGGCGTGGCTTCGTCTGGACCTCGTGTGGAGATGCGAAAGCGAGGGTCTAGGGTAATTACACCTGGCCTGGTGCCTATCCATTCCTCCCAACAAGAATAATGGCAAGATTGTACCAATTTTGAGCCAAATCAAGGGAAATTAGCCCAGGGCCCAGGGACCTTCAGAGGAAATAAGGCAGACGAGCAATGCAAAGTGGGAGGCACAGGACACGAGGAGTTGAGCTAGCTTGAATGCCAGATAGAGGTGTGCTCGCGCGACCAAAATGGCCAGGGCCACGAGGGTGGATTTGAACCATGTAGTTGGTCACCGCAACTTGGATTGGCTACGTTAATGCCATACAAGTACTCCGTACAGAACCGGTCTCGGGGGGTCGGTCCGGGCGCCGGCAAAAAGAGAAAAAGGGAGTTAACACGGGACTTGCTCTATTGAACCACTGATATCACTTCATAAGAACTCGGGGGATAATAGTGAGCAACATGATCGCCTAAACCAAGCTGTTAGCCCCTCACACACACACAAGTGGCGGTCAGTTGAAATGGCAGTAGTGTCGAGTCCGAAGTGTTGATACAACTCTCCGCATCATTCCGCTGTTTCAAGCCGGTGGTCTAATACGGAGTATTCCCTATATAGTGAGTGGTCTTCCTTTGATTCTGGTTATCGTCGCTGAAGGAGCTAATGACGCTTTGCACCAATGAGATGTTGCATTAGGCCTCCGTGGCCGAATCATTAGCGCCATGAGTTGCTTGTCGACGACTTCCAGGGGGGTGATGTGGGGGGGCCACCCACTGCCCAGTCTGGCAGTCTACTCGTAAACTACTCCGTATACTCCTTACGCCAAACACGCAAATACTCCGTAGTGTTTTGTTACCAGGTCGAGATGCCATCATCGCCAAGGGTGGATTGGAAACAGCACGCGGCATTGCTATATTCCAGGGAGGTCCATCGAATCAAATACTACCCCGTAGAGTGTGTACTTAGGAAGTAGACACCTCCTAGGTTCGCTGCAGCTGCGCTGCCGATCTGAACCTTGGAGTCCTAGACTTTTGCACTGACAGACATGGCCCTTCAGTCCTCGGGACTGTGAGTGTGAGTTGACTGTTACAGTCATTTCCGTGGGAACCATGGAATCTTGTCCCTCGTCCGCAGTGTTTGTTCTCTCAACTCTGCATGATGGCATTGGAAGGCATGGGATATTATCTTCAAGGACGATTTATTCTGGAAGGTTGTCTCGTACGGAGTACAAGTAGGAAACAGGGCTGTCGTTGTCTTGCAGTGTGGCTTGCCTGGCTTGGAAGGCGCAAACACAGTACTGTACGGTATTACGTAGTAGATTCAGGGCCTCAAGTCACTGGAAGTTGAACTTTGAGGTGTTGAAAACAGAGCACCACACTGTGTATCCACTGGGACGCGACGCCCCGCATCTTTTTGCCCGTAGGCCTGGCCGGCCAGCCAGTCACCCTCCAAGCCAAGACCGCTTCCTTATTTTAGCACAATTAATACCTATTACTAGTACTACAGCATGCAGGCACACATCTCCACATAATGCTAGTTTAAGCTCCATCCAGTCAGATTACACCATCAGCCACATGCCACCTCTTCGACCTCACGTCTCGCCCAAAGCCACTCTAATTCTCTCCTGTCCTTTCAACTCTCTCAGTGTACCCGGTAATCTGCCGTGCATTGCCTATTTCCGCTCCTGAGATCGTCCCTTCTGAAAGGGTGCTAGCTTGTCCAACTCTCCTGTTGTTACCAATGCATCTCAGCCTATGGGAACCTAGACATGTGCGCAGCTTATTGGCCAACAAGCACCCTGGGAATATGTTCGGGATATCGGTTCTCGTCCTCACGCGAGCCAAAACCCCCTCCTCACTATCTTGCGATTGATCGATGACCCCCCAATGCTTCGTTTAACGATCGTCTTTTGCCATTGGGGGTGACTGGTCGCCTGTCCTTTCTTCCTTCGACCCCACGCTCCCACTGGCCTCGTCCTTGGTACAAACACAGAGTGCAATGCAAGAGAAGAGACTTGTTCGTACGTACTCATGTGTCCTCTTTAGCTTTTTTGTTGGGACAGGCACTACAATGAGGGACCCGTGTATGTGTGGGGTTGGAGCTGCTCAACTGACAGCCTATCCTATCGTTTCCATTGACTCCAGGTTGCGTGCAGCTTCCTCGATCTAGCCATCTACTCACCCCTCTCCTCACTCTCCTCACACCCCCCCTTCCCTTTACCCCCACCCCTCGATGCTCGACTCGCCTTGCTTGAGAAGAAGGTGCCCCTCACCTCTACATGAAATGTACCTGCTCCCGTTGACGTCCTGCTTCTTTCTTTCACAATATCTATCTCTAGGGTCCCCGTAGTCTCCTTTTGTTTCCCCTTTTTTAACACTTGCTTCTTCATCTATTAGCTCGCCTCTCTCCAGGTTCCCTTCTTCACCTTTAGTATATATATATATATATATACTTTGCATCTACCATCGCCCCAGCTCTCTTCTCCTCGTACCCCGTCTTCCGATTCATCTCGAAATCGACATCTCTCGGCTCAATTGACTGCTCATTGATAGATTTTTATGACACCGTGAGAAATGCGAGAGTACCATGGCTTTTCTTGGTGGTAACACAATGTCTTACGGCTTCGACTTTCACGATACAAAGACCCTTGCGGCTGTCAGCTTGGCTGTGGTCTGCTCGGGCGCCTCCCTTTTCATCTACCTGAAGCCGAGCGATGATGATACCATCGAATCTCCCGGCCTCCTCCGATCCTTTTTCCTATTTTTCTATTCTTGTTTCATTAAGCCGCACAATGGCGATACCAAGGGCAACCAACAGGATGCCCTTGAGAGCTTCTATAAGAAGCAGGCCGGCGCTTATGACGCCACCCGCAAACTTCTCTTGCGAGGCCGAGAGGACCTACTTGCGCTCCTTGCTGCACAACTAGAGTCAAAGGCCCAATCCCGCGAGAAGAAGCAGAACGTCAAGACTCGACGAATCTGGGTGGACGTGGGTTTCTCTCCTCTCAAACTTTCTTACCCAAATTCACTGACATGGCATACCATTAGGTCGGCGGCGGCACTGGTTTCAACATCGAGTCCATGTCCAAGTTTGTCAACGTCCCCGAGTTCTTCTCGGCCGTGTACCTTGTCGATTTCTCTCCCTCTCTCTGCGAGGTTGCGCGGAAGCGTTTCCAGCGGTTGGGGTGGGACAATGTACGAGTCATCTGTGAGGACGCAAGAAAGTTTCGCCTCGAGGACTACGAAACCACTCGACAGACTGCAAGCCCCACGAGGTCACCGGCATTGAGCTACTTTGCGCAGAAACGCCCAGAGCACGGCGGTGCTGATCTCATCACCATGTCCTACAGCTTGTCTATGATTGTAAGTCTCGCTTCTCCCAGTTTCTCTAGATTAGATTATGTAGCTTCCCTTAATGGAGCTCTCGACTGTGTATATGCTAACTTGGAGGCCCCGAACCCACCTCCGTATCGCGGAGTGGGCCACGGTAACGTTTGAACACAGCCCGACTACTATTCCGTGATCGATTCGTTGTCTCATCTCCTGGCACCCCAGGGTATCTTCGGCGTCGTCGATTTCTATTCGCAGTCCAAGGTTGACTTCACTTTCCGCAACTACACGGGCGGTTTCGTCAACCGACACGTCAACTTCTTCTCAAGGACCTTTTGGCGCTCGTGGTTTGACCTAGACAGAGTCAGCCTCGAGCCCGGACGCCGTGACTACCTCGAGTACAAGTTCGGCACCGTCCTCAGCGCTAACGACCGTAACAAGTCGCTTGGCCACATTCCATACTACCTCTGGGTCGGGTGCCACAAAAAGCCCTTCTCCTCGTCCAGTCTTCCCCACGAAATCATTGAGCGCATCGACGCTGTCGTGACCGAGTCGCCGTATCTGTACCCAGCCAACCAAGGCGATGCGCTCTCCAGGGCCGTCGAGAGGTCGGCACCCGAGATTCGCTCCAAGGCGTTTGTGGCCGCCGTCCAGAACCTCTCGGCCAACTTGCCGCTTCCCGCCTTCTTCTACCAGAATCACCACTGGCGAATCTATTACGACGACCAGCTCAAGAAGCACACACAGTTCAACGATGAGTACATTTACGCCTTCACCTGGGAGGATGCCCGCGTCGACGAGCGGCTTCTCAAGATTGGGTCCGACGACGTGATCCTCGCCATCACGAGCGCCGGCGATAACATTCTGTCCTATGCAACGCAGAGCCCCGCGCGCATCCACGCCGTTGATCTCAACCCCACTCAAAACCACCTTCTCGAGCTCAAGGTCGCCGCGTACACGGCGCTCTCGTACGACGACTTCTGGCTCCTCTTCGGTGAGGGCAAGCACCCTGATTTCCGCTCTCTCCTGCTCTCGAAACTCTCCCCCCATCTTTCCAGCCGCGCTTTCCAGTACTGGTTGAACAACACACACGTCTTTACCAACAACCGTGGATATGGGCTTTACGACACGGGCGGCTCCCGCCACGCTATTCGCACGGTCCGCTGGATGAGCCGCCTCTTTGGTATCCGCAAGGCCGTCACCGCCATCCTCGACACCAAGACGCTCAACGAGCAGCGCGAGATCTGGCGAGCCAAGATCCGCCCGGCCATCCTGTCCCGCCTGCTCTGTTGGTTGGTTGTCAGCCAGGAAAGTTTCCTTTGGGCGGCTCTCGGCGTTCCCAAGAACCAGCTGGCCATGATTGAGGCGGACCACTCGGAGAGCGAGGCTGTCAAGGCCCCGACACCCACGGCTAAGTCGACACGGTCGCACGCCATCTGGCGCTACATGGTCAACACGCTGGACCCCGTCGCCGAGGACACACACATTGCGGCCGACAACCCGTACTACCACGTTTGCCTCGCAGGCAACTTTAGCAAACGGTGCCACTTGGATTACCAGTCCCCGCAGGCGTTTGCTAAGTTGTCGCGCCCCGGGGCTCTCGACGGTCTTCGCATCCACACGGACGAGCTCGATGAGGTACTCGCACGCATGTCGCCGGGCACTCTCACCATTGCCGTCATAATGGACAGCATGGATTGGTTTGATCCGGGCGCGTCGGCGGCGTCGGCACAAATCACACGGCTCAACCGCGGGCTGAAGACTGGCGGACGTGTGCTCCTCCGTTCGTCGGCGCTGCACCCGTGGTACGTGGAGACGTTCAACTCGCACGGTTTCGTGTCTAAGCAGGTGGCTGGCCGCGCCGACGGCACCTGCATCGACCGCGTCAACATGTACGCGTCGTGCTGGATCTGCACCAAAGTGGACAATCTTCCCCCTCCCACTCCCGACATGGAGACGGCTGGCGGTGGCGAGATTACAGCACTCACCATCTAAAGGTCATGCAGTTGGGACAGGCGGTCTTGATCGGAGGGAACCAATAGGGGAGATGTTGCCATGAGTAGGATGACGGACTGATGGCGCCGGGAGGCGTGGCTCTTGCTCGGCCGACAGAGGTACGGGGAAGATCATTGTGATGGAAACTTCCCCCTCTGTTCAACACACGGGGCTGCCATTGATAGCACATTTATTTTGGTGGGACATGTTATCCCGTAGCAGTTTGAGATATTTTTGCCATGGCTTTGAATAGTTGCTTTTTTTCTTTATCTATATATCCCAATGAAAATATGTATGCACTTGATTTTTTCAATGCTTTTAACGAACTTGATGATAGCAGGTGGGAATTGACGGCTTCACATGTTTGTCTTGTGCACAAAATCAATGTCGATGGCAGCTGAAGGAACAGCTTTGGTTTGGCTGTACTCCGTACTTGTATTTTTGTCATGGACTACGGAGTACTCTGTAGTTGACTAGGTACTCCGTACTACGGAGGAGGCGGACGGCCAGGCCAGGCCCATCACTACGGAGTACTTACTTGTAGTTCAGATGGCAATGGCCAGGCCAGGCCAGCCAGGGACGTACTCCGTAGTCTTGTTTAGAGACGGACTCGAGGTTGGTGGTTTCCGTAGTGGCGTCCACTGCATTACAGGTACGGAGTACTCCGTACATGAGTGAAAGGAGCCCCAATCGTTACGGAGAATCAGTTAGTTGTGGGGAGCATACTTGTATGTGACGTCAAGTCGGGGGAATCAAAAGTGAATAGCCTTTCGGGCAGGTATTACAAGTATTAAATCTTTTTAAACTGCTTTGCTGTTGGTCTATAAGTGGACCAACTCCCATTTGGAACAGTTCCAAAGCCTCCTACTTGTACATCGCCACTCCTGTCAGTGATGATTTAACCTAAATTGAGGCTAAGTACAGAGTATTCACAGCCAGCTTGGAATACGAACATATGAAGGGCCTAGATTAGGTGCTACGGTACAAAAACGGTAAAAGCGTCGACCTCTACGGAATACGTACGGAGTAGATCACGGAAAGGGTCGCATGGACGGGGCCTCAGACGGGCGGGTTGGGGGAAAAATACGAGAAATGGATACGGTGGATTGAGGAATTCCAAGTTTTGGCGGTGCATTGTGTGCATTGTGTGCATTGTGTGCATTGTGTGCATTGTGTGCATTGTGTGGGCATGCTACTCCGTACTCCGTACATTACTCGGTATTTTGCCACGTTTGAGGATAATTCTTGTTTTCTTTGAAATGGAAAGATAGGGAGTATTTTTTTTTTTCGAGTTTTGCCCAACTTGAGATGATTCGGTCTGAGGTTGGTGGTTCGGAAACGTGGCTTGCATGAGACGAGTGATTCTTTGTGACTGTTCGTGACTCGAGATGGAGACAATTCTCAAAGAAGCGTGTAACGCGATAATAGGTGGTAATAAGGGCTTTGGGGGTTCGGAACAATGGGATGGGCTTGTGAGAGAGGGGGTCGGAGGGGGTCTGAGGTGATGGCGGTTGGGCAGGGCAAGCCGATCGACAGAATACGGAGTATTGGGGTTTTCAGCTCTTCTTTTTCCGCCCCTTTTCCTTTTTGCTTTCTTAGTTTGCTTTCTTAGTGATGGGCAATCATACTTGTACTCGCAGGAAGAGGGGGAGTCCCATGTGCTTGAGGGGGCCATGACACGAATCAAATTCTCGAAGCCGTGCAACATTGGAATCAAGAAACGGCCGCCAAGAAAAATCTTCGATCTACTCCGTAGTTTACGTCTCTTTCTCTTCCTCTTTCTCTTCCGTAGGGTGAGGATTCAATTGCTTGCCGCTAAGGGAACAAAAGAATAGTGAATTGGACGATGGGTTTAGGAAGCGGAATACTCCGTGGGGTCTTGTGCTAAAGAAAGTTGAAAAGAAGCATTATGAAAGACTGGGGCGGAGGGGAACTGAACGAAGTGGTACGAGGGCACTAAAATATTTTGAAGGCAGACGCCAAGAATCCTTCGTTCTAGTTTACTCCGTAAATGATACTCCGTACTTGGTATGGCAAAATGGAAGTCGATAGAAAAAGAGAGTAGAGAGGATTCAAGAGCCCTTCCTTCATAAATGCAGACAAGATCTCGAAAACTTTACCGAGTATGCAAAACAGGACAAGAAGAGAAACAACGGGCGCCCGTGCACAAAAGACAAAGAAGCCGTTATTTCCATACGTGCACTCTGGTAAAAGCAAGCAATAAAGAAACAAAAATATCCAGATAATACACAATCGCATTTTAGTGCAGGTGAATAGTACTAATACTTGTAGTTTACTAATAATACTGTGTAAAACATACTCCGTAAAAAAACGGTTTCGAAGCGGGGCGCCCTCTTGTGCTGCGACATTGACTCCACGCCCACCAAGCCTCGCTCATTTACGGAGCATTTTACAGAAACCGCCCCCCCCCCCCTTTTTTTTTTTTGGTGTTTGTTTTTAGTGTTGTCCCTACTCCATAAAATAGTGTTTGGTGCAGCCAGCCTCCCCCTAAAGAGGCCAGCCCAGCCCAGCCCAGCCAAAAGCAAAAGCAGCTCTGGTCCTGTCCCTGCCCGCAATTTTGGTCAATTTACTCCGTACTCCGTAAGTCGAGGCTAATGCACTAAACTAGCGGCCTGTCATATCATTTCCTCACATGGTCCCTGTTTTCTTCGAATCTTCCCCTTTTGCTCTCGTAAACAAGAACGCTGAGACCTTTCTCTTTCTTTTCGCCACATCCGTATTCCGGCCTCGTGTCTGCCCAGCCATTTGTTTCCCCTTTCTTCTGGTCTTCGAATGGCTCGAGAACTTGGGGGGCAGACTCATGTCACGGCAACCATGCTGACCACTTCCCTGCTCAAAGACAGTTCATCGACAGGGGCGTGTTTGTCTCCTGTAACGCTACCGATTGGTGTGTCTTGGGGGACCCTTGCGGTGTTGCTTGTAAAAACTCGTAGCAGTTTAGTTTATTATTTTCTCGGCTCCTGCCTTGGAAGAATACGGAGTAGCTCTCCGTAGCAGCCGCGTCCTGGGCATGGGTACGGTCTCGAGTTTCCAATCCACTGCTGTGTAGCATTTGTCAGTACGGAGAGAGTAAAAGATGTACGATGTACTCCGTACTCCGTAAAACAATCTAATTTTCGCTCTCTTTCTTCTTGAATCGTCTTTCGATTCCATTCCCACTACGGAGTAAAAAGATAATGAAATACAACAAGTAAACTAGATTTCTCCTGTCCCGCCCCCCCCCCGCCTCATACACTCGTACTTCGTACACAACACCCCCCAAGGTCCATCCTCGTCCTCGCCTCGAGGCTAAGAAGGAGGTGGTGCTCCGTGCTGCTCTCCACCGCGCGCATCTCGTAATCTTAGTACCCCCGCTACAACGTCTCGTCCAAAGTGACTTCTCTTTTTCTATCCTTCTATCCTTCCCTTCCCATTCCCCTTCTTCCGCTTCTTCCTTTTTTTCTTCTTCACCTCTATCCTAGGCCATTGTTCCCTCCCATTGCTCTTGTCCCCTCGCTATATACAAGGCTCTTCCACCTTCGTTCTATTCGTTTGCTCTAATACTTTACTATCGCTCCTGCTTGTTTTCATTCTGCTTCTTTCTTCCCTGTTAAAGCATACTTATCCTAATCACTCTTAATACCTCTCGACCCTTTCGATAGGCCCTCGACTTCGACTTGCTTCCCTCTCAATCTTCCAAATTACTAATTTACGACACATCGTTAATCCCTGCGTCTTGCATACGGAGTAAGGGGGATTCAAGAAGGAAAAAAAAAAGTAAATTGCAATTCCTCGATCTTGTCTTGTTTGTTTTATTGGCAGACGGCATACTTGGTACACGTACGTGCCTGTTTACGTGTGCTGCTTGATCTCCGCCCCCCGGCGACAAGTTGTTTGCCTTGCTCCTGTGAGACTTTGTGTCACTCGTATGCAGAAACATCGGACAAGCACATCTTTCCATTACCCAGCCAAAGCCAACCCATTTAAACATTGCAAATCAACTAACTGGATACTATTTTACCGCTCGCCACTAGGCATCATCATAGCTGTCCTTCTGTTGTATTGATTAAGAAGCTCCTCCTCGCCGTCCCTCGCCGACGAAAGAAGCTTTGCTCGTATCAGTCCTTGGCCCACCTCACCGCTACCCCTACCGAAAAGATGTTGTCCTTCAAGTCGACCGCTTTCGCCGTTGCCCTCGCTTTTGCGACGGTTGCCCAATCCGACTATGTCATTGACCCCAACTCGGTTCCCATTTCCACACGTCGTACGTACATGCAATCCCGAACTGGAAAGCACCCGAGACCGATGCTCCCCGCTACAACTGTCGGCTCTCTCAGACTATGGAAGCAAGTGGCTAATCTGTAATGGGGTGAATGTAGGCAGCTGGTGCCAAGACGAGAAGCGCATTTGCGATGCCATCTGTCGCGAGATGGACCCCAAGTCTCCCCTCGTAAACGACTGCAGTCCTGTACGCGACCCTTTTGTATGACGGGCGTGGCAACGAACGGAAGTCTAACTCTTACTAGGAGGCTCTCACATACGGTTGCATTTGCGGCGACGGCAACAAGCCCAACGTTTCGGAATACAGCTTGTCTCTTCCCTACTTCACCTGCACCGAATGGGGCAACCAGTGTGTCAAGGCGTGCAAAGATAACTTGTGCGCCAGCAAATGCCGCGAGGACAACCCCTGCGGTGCCCAGAACCCGACCAAGGCCAACACAACCGCGTCCGAGACGACGGCCGCCCCATCCGCCACCAACACGGCAGACGAAACCGAAAGCGAGTCCGTCAACTTCCGTAACGCTGCTGATTCGCTGCAGTCTTTCGAGATTGGCCGTGTCTACGGCATGACCGTTGTGCTCGGTGCACTGTTTGCCGGCTTCGCCATGTTATAAGCAGATGAACTTGTTCTAGGGCGGTGGCCATCTCTTCGCCTCGTCTCTATTACCCGCTTCTTTCTTTGCTTGAATTCTTTTTTTTTTTCGCTTTCGCGGACCTTCTTGACCTCGCCGTGGTCGGATGAGAGAGAGAGAGCATGCCGTGCGAAAGGACACGGCATGGTGGTGCAAGATCTGATGTCTTGATATTTCTTTTTTCTTTGAGCCAGCGTGTGCGTTGTGCTACGGGCCCCAATTTTACTGGGGAAGAAGAGAAGGGGGAGCCAGATTGGTGATTGCATGGAACGCGAGAGAGGAAAAACTCGCGCCCATTTTTTTTTTTCATTTAATCATTTTAAGAGGCTTTACTTGGGATTCTTTGGAGTTGTTTGCTTCACAGTTCCTTTGATTTTTGCGACGTCTCGGCAGCATGTTCCGACGGAGTCAATTCTGAGATTGCATGAGGACAGGGAACAGTAGGATTAGCTGCTACTAATCATAATTTATCGGGGTCACTTGACGTCTTGAAAGGCTGCGTGTTTTCAACTTTGAATGCTTTGAATAGTGAGTCGAAGTCTGGGATGAAGCTTGTGTGGGGTGAAGTGAAACGCATGGTCTTGGCAAAATCCGTTTGTGATGGTTTCGTAGGATTTGTTTTGTTTCGGATACAAGAAGCTGCGTCTTTGGAATGTTGGTATGTTCGAATCATCATTTATCGGACACTGTTTTTCTTTTCTTTTCTTTTTTTTTCAGCGCCTTCATTTATGAAACCGATAATTCAGTATTAACATCCAGTATGTATTAAGCTTGAGTGAGATATCGAAGTAAACTACTCCATAACGTATTAAATACGCAGTAGTGAGGGGTCATAAGTATTTGGTGAGTGTGACATATGATTAGTCACCCAAAATGCAGTATCTCCAACTAGTACGGAGTACTACAAAGTACGGAGTGCTCCGTAGTTCCCCGCTGTCTCGTACACCGCCTAAATTTTGGATTTTTCTGCCACAAACTACCCCATGGCAAATTCTCAAAGGTTTTTTTTCAGAGAGGTGTCTGGAATTCAATTGACAACGTATACCAATGCCCTGCACATAGAACGACACCTATAGACTCATTCACGACCAAATATTCTGTTCCTATTCAGATAGTACACGGCGCTCTGAGAATTTGGCGGTTTGGGGAGAGGAAAAGGTCTTTTCACATTTCACGAGGGCTAGCGAATATTGTTCAATTTTTTGCACAGCATTCATTTGCTCGATACGACGGCAAATATCCGATATAAGCCATGTCTTCTTCTATGCGAAATGCCGTTGCGCGGCGTCCGCATCGCGAGCGTGCGCAGGAGTTAGAGCGAGACCGTCTCGGTCTACTTGAGAAGCGCAAGGTACGACGCTTGATCCCCCTCCACCTCGCATCCGTGGAATCTCTACATGAATGCTGACCTTTCTTTCCACACTGTAGGACTATAAACTCCGAGCCAAGGACCACAAGCGAAAGAAGCAACACCTACGCAATCTACGCCAAAAAGCCTCCGAACGAAACGAGGATGAATTTTATTTCGGTATGCTCTCTAGTAAGGGCGCCGGCTCGGTGCTTTCCAAAGGCCGCGCTTTCACGGGTAAACTTGACGGTGATAGGGGGAATAAGTCACTTGACGTCGATGTTGTTCGGTTATTGAAGACGCAGGACATTGGGTACATTCGAACGGTGCGGAACGTGTTGGCTAAGGAGGTAAAGAGACTCAGGGAAGAGGTTGTTCTTGCGAGGGGAATTCAACCTGGTGGCGAACTTGCTGCTTCCGGGGTAAAGAAGATTGTTTTTGCCGAGGGTGAAGAGGAGAGGGAGGAAATGATGGGCTTATCCAAAGACTCCGAAGCCGCCGCAGACAACGACGAAGAAGAAGAAGATTTGAATTCCGACAACGACGACTTCGACTTTGGCGGTTTCGATGATGACGACGAGGACGGAGAATCAGATGCGGATGACGAGGATTTCGATGACGAGCGTAAACAGCATATCAAGTTCACGGAACGGAACCTCGCGCGCGCACAAAAAAAACTTCGGGCGCTGGCGCGGGCGGAACATGAGCTGGAGGTGCAACAAGCCAAAATGGCGAAGACTGCGACGTCGGGGGGAAAGACGAAGAAAGGGAAGAAGATTATGGTTCGGACGAGGAAGCGGTAAAGGATTGGATTTCTTTCTATCTTTTTTTTTTTTGTTTTCTCTTTCTTTTTCTTCTCTCTTGGGGTATAGGCAGATATTTCATGAGCAATGGCGTTTTCTTAATGAAAGATTTTTGTTTTTGTTTTTCTTGTTTTGAATATCTGGTCAAGAAAGTTGAGAGTTCTATCATTATCATGACTATGCTTGGTAACATACTCAGAGAATCCCATCTCTTGACCTTGGGTGTAACTGTAACAGTTTACAGTTGAGCATGGACAGGCACAACGGCATGCACTCTAGAAGAGTATGCATACCAAGTATATTTCTCTCCTTCTCTCCTTCTCTCCTTTATCCACAGTATGGAAATAAACGAAGGAGTTAGTTCTCGTAATGAAAACGTGGATATCAAGTCACAAGCAAGAACAAACAAAAAAACCATCACCGACGTCCCTCGAGGGCACAAGGCGAAAAATCGAGTCTACAAAGGAAAGGAAAAAAAAACAAAGGAGGAAAACAACGGCCGAAAAAAAAAGGAAAATCCTACTTCAAGCCAACACACCGCAACACACCAACAAAGACCAAAGCAAAACCCTTGAGCACCAGTGTCAAACACCAAATAAAAGCCTTGAATAACCCCCCAACAACCGCAAACACCGCCCGCGCCCAAAACGGCATCTTATCCCTCGTCCTCTCCACTTTCCCCAAAGACTCCTGACTCTCCACGTCAAATTCCCCCATCTTCGAAGGCCCCTTCTTCTTCTTCGGACCGGAAGATGCCAAGCCGATACTTTTCCTCGACGAAGCCCTAGAAGACCGACCGAGTACGGCACGAGGAGGTTCGAGGACAGGCGGCGGTTCAAAAGTTTCGGCAACACTCGCGGAATCCGTAGCCGCGACGAGGAGCAGTGTGGCGACGGCAACGTCAATCAAGTAATACGCCGCAGCTTGCGCCGCGACCAAAGTATCGACTTCCAACCATCCCGTTCCCGAGCCGTCGCGCGTCAGTCTCGCCATGTGTTGCGGCGACTCGTGATGTTCGAGGGTATACTCTGTACGACTCCACGAAGGCGACCGTTCGATTGTGACGCAAAAGGGCGTTGCGAGGGACGGGTGGACTAGGAAGTGGGCGTTGCTGTCGTCGTCCCAGACCAGACGTGCTCGTTCGCGATTTGCCATCATTTGCGCCGTTTCGTAATCTGGGTGTTGAGACGCGATGCGTGCCGCGCCTGTGGGCATCAATTCTGCGATTAGGCCGTCGCTTGGCCTGTGTTTTCTCGATTCCGGTTCGAGCGTTGTGGAGAGGGCTTCGAACCAGTTTTTCCCTTCTTTGGACGGCGAAGATGGATTGTTGCTTGTCAAGTTGTTTAAAAGGCTCCCCGTTGACGAAGCGAGGGACGTAGACGGTTGTTTATACGGTTTCGAGGGATCGTGACGCGAAAGTGTAACTTTTGCCGACGCGGAAGTTGGATCCAGCCGGAACTTATAAAACGGCTGGTCCGAAGCAGACGACAACGTGAATACGGGCACATCCTTTTCTTGTTTCAATTTCAGGCAAAAGACTCGGCCCTCCGAGTCCGAAGCCTGCCACCCGTTCGTAGTCTTCCACAAAGAACGCAGTAGATCCGACGACGAGACGGGGGGCATGGAAGCTGGTTCTGTGCTTCGGGGAGGCCACTGCATGGGCGGTGCCGAAGTCCCGCTAAAAGGACTTTGTAAGCCCGCGCTCGCGATGGGGTTGTGAGGTGCTTCTGGTTCGGGCGAGTAGAGAGGTCTGCTGATTACGGCGCGGGGAATATGCGTCGGACTCAGCTGCGTGGGGAAATACTCCTGTCTGTTGAGGGGTACTTGGGGGTTATACTGGGGGAAAATCGAGCGGATGGGCTGTTCGGGACATGTGTCGTCCGGAAAGGGTCTTTTGGCGATGGAACTGCGTGATCGGGTGCTTTCGGCGCGGACTAGGGTGCGGGCTTCGGAGAATGCTGTGTCGGTGCGCAGGGGCACTTCCGCCGGTGGATTGTACGGGCCTGGTGCCGGTGAGATTTCGTGAGAGGACAGGGCTGGGTGCTGTTGGTATTGGAATGGCGAGTTCATCCTTTGCTGTGGTGTTTGGGGAGTGTGTGTGTGGCGCGGCGGTGATGAGGGCGGAGAGGATGGTTCTGCGTAGTGTCCGGCTGTTGAAACTGCGAGGGCTGTGGCTGTGGTATCATAGTTGTTGAATTCGGCGTCTCCTTCTGTATGTGAGGGGAGATGTGTCGAGACTTGTGGTCGAGCCGTCGTTCTTCGCGAAGGACCTGTACTAGGGAAGAGAGAGAAACTCCCCTGTGCAGCCTGCTGTTGTCCCGGCGGCATTGCGCTTTACTACGGAGTAGAATGTAAAAAAAAAACGAAGGCGTCACGACGGGAAACGGTTGAGAAATGGGATGACGAGAGGAAAATATACAGAAAGTACTATTATTGCGCCTGTTCTATTTCTCGTTCCACCCGTTCTCGGAACGCCAGGAAGAAGGGGCAAACTGACGGGCACATGTACGTACGGGGTATGCGGGAGGGGGGGAGAGAGGGGTGCATAGCTCTCTGCATCCGTTCCCTCCAATCCACGACCACCCATTCGACGGACAGTCGATCCCTCCCCACTCACCATGGTACTCTAAGCGCCGAGCCTTTTCCTCACTCTATTTCTCTTCACCGTCATTCTCTTCATCACCTTCCCAGCCCCGGCCCCAACCCCGGCCTTCCCCTTCAGAACACTCCCAAGGTCACAGTGAGAGGGAAAAACCGCAGACCACAGGTGAAGAAGAACAGAGTGGGGTCACTCGTGCAGCGAGCGGCAGCGCGAAAAACCTGAGATACGTGTGAGTGGCCACGACCCTGGCTCAAAATAGATATTGCTACCGTGGCTGGCCCAATCAGAGGCCCCATCACACCCTCGCCGTTAGCCGCCCAGTCGTCGGAGCGGGAAGCCCCACGCGCGCGGGGAGGGTGGTGTGGGGACTAGACCGCCCCGAGACTCTTCTTGATTGGTTGGTGAAATGGATGGGTGAAAGGTCTTCTTGGCCAGTAGAAAGGTGGGTCAACAACCCAACTAGTACTACGGAGTACGTACTACAAGTACTCCGTACGCCCCCCAGAAGACTGGTCTGCTGCTGCCGGCTGGCAATAAATAGTAATAGAACAAACAGTGCTTCTTGCTTCTCCTCGGTTGCATACAAAAGAATTGTTCTATTCATGATACTGTACTAGATTTGCTTCGAACCCTCTAGTTGTTCAGCAGGGACTCGTCTTCTCCCATGCTCTTTACCCCCATTTTCCCCCCCCTTTGATATACAAGGGGCCGGCCGCCTTCCAGTGAGTCGGTCTGTTTGCGTGACCATCGCTACATCTAAAATCGGACTTCCCAAAAAAACAGAAAAGAAAGAAAAAAAGTACTGATACACAAAGACTCTGTCCACCTGCTGCTGACAGTCCCTTCTTTTTTTTTCTTTCGCGACCACCAAACTCCCAACTCGGTAGTTTGGTGATCCCGCAGATGGCCAGGTTGACCACTTATTTGGCAAAGTGGAGATCGTAGCCGAGCCATTTGCGTCGCTGGACTTGCTCAACCGTGAGGCCGGGATAGCCGTAGGTGAGAGGAAGGAAAAAGTACCATCCGAAAGCCAACACAGCAATGACGACACCGCTAGCGATCCACATGGCGAACAAGCTCTGGCCTGCGAGACGTTCGCTGGCCGAGATATGGTGCTTGGGAACCGGCGCTGCGCCACCCTTCTTCGCCTTACTTGCCTGGCGAACCGCCTCATCCGAGGGGGTGTCGTTCACAAAGATGAACTCGAAGAGAGCACCTGCGACGAGGCACGAGGCTACATGAGCAGGTAGGTAGTGGTGAAGGAAGAGTTGTCGGCCCATGAGGTAGAAGGGGAAGTAGTGTGTGGCCCAAGCAAGGAAGAAGAAACCAGTCGAGTTGTAGAGACGCGATCGAGATCCTAGTAGCCCAGCCACTGTTAGTCATGTCCGGAGTAGTGGAAAGTGGAAGAAGAGACAAGAAAAAGACAAGGCATACCATGGTCAAGCGCGTCGACGCCGCGGCGGAGAGAAAGTTGGTCGGCTGCGACGATACCGACGTACACGGCCAGGAGACTGCTAGCCAACCACCAGCCAATGGGGTTACCGAGGAAGTAAATTTGCTGCCTCGTCTCGTTCTGGGTCCAGAAACTCACACCACGGAGCAAGAAGGGCCACTGGTAGGGGTGGCTTGCGTATGGGTGGCTACTGGTGAGTTGGCTGTTGTGCCAGAACATGGACCGCTGGAGCTCAAACCACTTCTGGAGGAAGGGAAGCGACTTGACCTTGCGTACCGGCTTCTCTCTCCGCTTGTGGTCTGCTGGGAGAGATGGAATGTCCTCGGCGATCCATACGTTGGAGCTCGGCGCAATCTGCTTGTTACCGTTGATTTCCTGCTGCTTGTGGCCCCATTCCGGCAGCGGCTTAGTGTGTGTCCACATAGCCACCTTGCTCGGGTTGTGGATGAGCTTAAAGTGTCCCGAAACCGTTTTAAATTCTTGGTTATTCTTGCCGTGCTCGATCCGAACCTCAAATACCGTGTCCGCGGCGCGTTTTCCAAAGCCATCGGCAAGGGGAACACACGTAAACTCCTGGTTGGTGGGGAAGTAGGGAGAGGCGACGTCGTGCGAGAGGAGCAGGCAGTCGGTGGCAACGTGTCGAAGACGAACGAGGTTGTGGTTCTTGACCGGGACGCCCTCCCTCTTGTCGTCCTCGAGGGGAATAATTTCCCAGTAGTTATTCGTGTCGTTGAAGGGGTAGCCCGTGACTTGTTGTCCCTGGCTGGAGACTCGGCCGTCGTCATAGCGAAGGGGGTATCGGGCGTCGTGACTGTGAAGGTAGGCCTTGGTCTCTTTGTGGCGGATGGTGATCTGGTCGTAGTAGTTGATAGTAATGGCGTTGGCCAACATGATGTTGTCACTTAGCGTCTCCTGGAATTCGGGCGTCATGAAGTCGTCACCGGGGCCGGATCGCGACAAGACGGCAAAGTGGACCTGGAACCAGAAGAGGTAGAAAAGGAAGGGCATAAGGATCAGGCCAAAGGCGCGAGCGCAAAAGTGCTTGATAAAGGTCGGCATAGAAAGGGCGCCACCGGGGCGCTTAATGTCGAGGAGGTCCCAGAGGTCAATGATGACAGCGGATCCAATTGTCACGAAGGCGAAGAGACCAACGTACTTGACCGAAATGTCGCAGGAGAGGGCAAATCCAGTAAGAATCAGCCACTTCCACCACTTGCGAGAAAAGGCCTCGTGGCGAAGCTTGTAGAATCGGATGTAGCAGAGGAGACTGCAGGCCATGGCAAACACGAGAGTAGCATCAAGGAGAATGAGGCGCGTCTGGCCAATGTGGGCATTGTCCAAAAGCACCAGACCGGCAGCGATGAGGCAGGCGGGTAGGCTGTAACCGGATTCCCACATGATGAGGTAGACGACGGACACGGTCAAGGCACCGAGAATAGCAGGAAGAGATCGGTAGGCGACATAGGGAACCTTGTTGGCAATGTACGAATCGCCAATATTCTCAAAGTGGAAGTTTCCGTCATAACCCACGAGCCAGCCCATGAAAGCGAAGAGGAGCTTGCCTAGAGGAGGGTGAACATCGAAAAAGTAGGTTCGTTCGAGATAGTACGAGGCGAACTAGACAGGGTAGAAGAAAGACAAGTCAGTGATACGGAACATGTAAAGGCTCCCTGGGAAAAAATGGAACATGGTGACAAAGACCAGAAAGAAAGCTCCTCAAGCTGCGCCATACCTTGCCGAAATGAACCTCGTCGAAAACGACCTCATTGGGATGGCTAATGCCCCAAAATCTGGTGAGAAAGGCCAAGAAAGTCACGAGACCAAAGCCGGCGCGGTAACTTCCGTCGGAACGTTTAGAAGCAGCTTTTGCCTGGCTTGTAGCTTTGGCAATGGTTTCGAGCTCATTGTCGGAGGAGGACGTCGATTGGCCGCCTTTCTTGGAGGCACCCGGGACGCTGCGTTGGCGCAAGCTGCCCTGGGAAGTTGCGCCACCAGCCATGGTCGCGGGAAGAGGAGCAGGGGGTTGAGGGGGTTGAGGGGAGAGAAAAGGGTGGAATAGGAAACAGTGTTTTCGTCAAAGACGTTCGGTTCTCTTTTTAAAATCTCGTCTATGCTCCTCTCATCTGGGGACGATGGAAGGGATGAGTTGGCCTTGCACCAAATGTCTTTGGCTGAAGAACTAATGATAGGTGTCCAGTTGCAGGGCTTCTGCTCAACGCGGCCAGCTGGAGCGTGGAGCTAGCTGTGTCTGACCCTAGTCAGGAGAATTTTAAGGGGAACATGACAAAACCAAACCATACCATATCACGTGATGGATACTATCGATCAGGATCCACTGGAAAAGGACGCCATGATGGACCCCCACCCTTGTTACACCCGTTCTTGCCCATTCTTGTTAACCATGTTCAACTAAAAAGGGAAAAGCCATGCATCTCCAGCATGCCTGCCTTTTCAAAATGTAGATTTCCAGAAATATAAAATTTCTCTCTCCCCTCCTCTTGGCCTTCCTTTTCCCTCTCTCTTTCTGAATTCCATATAAATTCATCGTTTCCATTACCCTCACTAAAACCACGCCGCCACCTCCCGACAGAGACATCGCTCTCAGATTGCCAGCCGTGTTACTCTACGGAGCATATCCCAATAGTTTCGTCATTAGCAGGACAAAAGTAAATCTGCTAGATAGTTTGTGTCTTATAGGCATAGCATTTTAATTATCTGTTGGCGGTAAACGTCAACTGACACAGGACATCAACAATATCAGTGAAAGCCAGAATTTGCTTGCTTGAGAAAGTTGAAGCATCGTCTGGTCCATGTCATATTAGGCCTGAGCCAGTCTTTTTTTATAACGCAGTAGGCGGTATTAACTAATTGGATATTTTGATTTTAGTGTGGACTTTTGGAAAAGAGCATTCTGTGACCGGACGACGACGAAGATGGCAACCCCTTATGGGTTGTTTTACGAATATACTTTCCCAGAACTCGTCACCGTGGATATAGAATCTGGCAGTTGATCAGCCAGCCAATGCCATGCCAACGCCCTGCTACAGGTGCATAAAGACTTTGTTGGTCTTAAAAATTACTTTCTAGAGCACATCAGTAGGCCGCATGGTATTTCCGGTAAACCAATAATTATAAACGAAAGGGCTATAAATTGGTAATCCCCTTTTGACGACAACTGATACTATCGTCTTCACAAAACTTATATTGCAATATGGAACAACATCCCCCCCCAAAAGCCAACGGATACTGCTTCGAGCATCCCAAGTATGATGATCTTCGCGACTGGATAGCTGCGTCGAAAGACGAAAAGGATGGAGCACTCCCGCATACGTGTGGAGGCGTAGTTAATATTTCCCGTCGAGAGCCCGGCACGACGGCTTCTTCGACTTTAGACATCGGCACATGCTACAGCAATGTGGTAACCCTCCGCTGGGATCATTTCCACCGTGGTGGCACAGTCTCGTTTCCGTTACTAGAATCGTCAGGACATACGGATCTGAAGCAGTTTCTCGACAGCTTCACAACGGATGGCGCGAGTGTCGTGACACCTGAGCAGCATTACAGAGTAGATGCATCGTCATTTTCTACTGACCTCCACCCGTCAGACTTGGGAATTCTCGATGTTGTGGCAGACACCCTCCTGGCCCGAGTCGACGACTATCCGAGGGGAAGCTTGATCTCGAAGCTGCAGTGCATAGATGTGGGTAACTGACGCCGTCTGTGCCCATGTTCCACGGGTGGACTAACGAGGGATGTGCTGGCAGATATTCATGGCAGATTCGGCATATCCACCTACAGAAGAGAACGGCAACGGAACACCGCTGTTCGGCAGTCTTCTCATCACCCTTCCCATCTACCCTTTCCCTTCCGAGGAAGGACGTGCGATAATTTCCTGCGGAGACAGTCGCTACAGCTATGAGTGGTCTCCGTCAGACAGACCACAGTGTTACTGGACCGCCTTCACCGCCGACAGCATAGTCCGGATCCAATTGAGAGCCGGCCATCTCATGGTGATGAGATACAACTTGTACTCGTCGCGACAGAGCCCGTATGCTACATGGCATTACATGCTATCCAAGTCCGGCTTACCTCCTCTCTTTCGACTAGCGAAAGAGATGCTCGCCGACAGGCAGTTCATGCCAGAGGGTAAGTAGCCCCCGTGTAATATACGCCGCCATGCAAAAGAAGAATTCTTTTATTTCCATGCTAACCGGGTTAGCACAGGCGGCGTCATCGGCTACTTCCCAATCCACAACTACCCGCACGCATGGTTGAACGTTCCCCTCATGTTCAGTCTCAAGGGTATCGATATGGCCATGTATCAGGCATTTGCAGTCATCGGATTTCCTTTGAGTCTTGCTACGCTTGTCTCGCCCAGCGCAGGGGCAGCAAATGACTATTATCTAGCATTACCAAGGACCTTCCAGGTCATCGATCCGACCTCTGGTGATACTATTCACGACCTTGTCCCCCATTACCCGCGGATTAGCATTTACAATGTGAAGTGGCTGAACTCGCCTCTGGGAGAAAACGTGTCACCCCAAGCCGCGTCTATAGCGGTGAGTGTTCAGTCCCATCGCGGCGCACGGTTGCAAGGTGTAGGCTACATTTACAGGCAAAGGTTACTAACGACAAGGGTGTTTGTGCGTCCTAGGACAACAAAATACTCACTGCAACGTCTACCCTGGCTATGGTTTTGAAGGTTCCGCCTTCGGCCAGGCGACTGATTTAATATGTGAGCTCGAAACCGAGAACGGACACGGATGTGCCTCTGGGCGATCAATAGAAGAGCGTCCAACAGCCGGACGAACAAAGTTGGAGGTGTATTGTTGTGGCTATTGGCCGATTGGGACGATTAGTTCGAATGTTTGTATATACTATGGAAGCTGCAATGCGTCGCGATGAGAAAGATGATGGGGATGGTTTATGAAAACAGTATAATACAAGGACGCAGTTGCCGCCCTGTTGGAACAAATGTAGAAATAGAAGAGAGACGAGTGCCTTGCCTCATGCCTTTCCCCCCCCCCCCCCCCCCCCCCGAAAAGGGCGTATGTGGGTTCGGGCCTTTCACACACACAAGTCTTCCATGTAGAATAAGACGGTGCCCTCCGCGTTTCTGGGCCTTCCTCACGCACCCCCCTGCCCAGACTTCCGATCTTTACTCGCGTAGCCACCGATCCTCTCGGGCAAATTAAGTTTCTCGAGCTCCTGGCGGCGGAGCTCGGGATCCTTGTCGGGAAGGCGCCACCACTCGCGAAGGAAATCCTCCTGCTCGAGCTTCTTGCGGGTCTTGCGAGCGGCCTCGAGCTGGCGCTGGCGGCGCTGGGCGAACCACTCCTCGCGGGCGGCGTCCTGTTCGGCCGGGGTGGCGTGGCGTTTCATGCACGAGTTCATGGCGCGGTTTTGTTCGCGACAGGCGAAGGAGACTGTGAAGGTGCGGCCCATTGCGCAGTCTGCGAAAGCTGTATACCCCCAAGGTTAGAAATGTTCTTGAGGAAGGGGGAGGGGGAAATGGATGGGTGTAGTACCTTTTACTTCGGCGGCGCAGTGGTTTCGTACTCTTTGGTGATATATTTCTCGGACTTGGGCTTCTTGGGATGAGGAGAGGGGGAGAGGGTTCGGGGAGGGGAGGGCGCGGCGGGGGGGTTGGGGTTGGGTGGCCATTTCGGCCATTTGGGGGGTGGTTATTTCTCGATGTTTGTTCTTCTTTTGCTTTTCGCTTTTGTTTTTGGGTTTCTGCTTGGGAGGGAGTGCTGGATTGGAGTTCGTCTGTCTATTCGGTGGAGGGAGCTGAATTGAATTGGTAAGGTTTGGTTTTGAATTGATGCGTTCGGCGACGGTTGTTGGGGTATTGAGGTTGGATTGTCACGGTTTCGGTGGTGGAGGAGTGAGCATATTCCGAAAGAAATCGGATCATATGGGGGTTTTTTTTCTCTTAGTGAAGCTTTTGGCTTAGATGAGGCTTTGACCGCCTGATGCTAGCCCGGTGACCCACTATTCTGCTAGCTTGGGGGTGTTGTGGGAGGATTTCTTGGGGTGTGGCTTGATCAGCCAGCTGGAACCTCACTATGAGTTTACGGTTGTAAGGTGAGATTTATAAAAGAGACGTTTTCCACATTGGGACACACACATGATATTGGGGGAATAGTATTCAAAAAACCGCTGGTGATCAATTACCAAAAAGCCAACGAATGATCCTATTTCTCAAATACAAGCAAAGCCATACGCTCAGCCGTCCTAGCAGAGTGGCCTCAATAAAATACTGAAGATCGTCGTCCAAAAATGGAGGCATCAAGGGCAGTAAACTATTTGGTCTCCTCGTCACCGGTGGGCGGCTCGCTCTCAGTCGTTCTCTCGCGGTCAAGCTCGAGACTATCCTTGGGCTTCTTCTTCTTAGTAAACCGCCACGACGCCATGCGGCCCTCCTTATCCTTAGCCTTCATAGACCCGAGGGATGGACTGCTCGCCATACTATCGTAACTCCGCCCAAGTGGCCCTGGCTCGTCGCCGAGATCGTCCAAGTCTCCAAAGCTGGTTCGGTCCGCCGCTAGGTTCTTATCCGAGTTCGTGATGCTCCCCGGACCTTTCTTGAAGAGCGGCGAGTCCTTACTGAGACGCGACGAGAAGCTGAATCGGCTGGAACTGCCCTTGCGGAAAAGCTTGCGAACTTTATTCTCTTGCTCTTTGATGTTATTAGCCATCAAGAGGTCCGAGGGCGTATTAGAAAGTGAGAGATCAAGACTGAGAGACTCGCGGGATTCCGACACCGATGTTTGCGTATGCACCGAGAAAGCATCACGCGACTTCCTCGAGTCCGATGGGGAGCCGTCAGTAGACGGGGCCTGGGGAAGATCGAGGCTCGAGGTCACAGTCGGCGTTGTCTTGCTCTTGGCCTTATCCTTCACCTTCTCTTTGCCCTTGCTAGTTTCCTTAACCTCTGTGGTTTTCTCCTTTCCGGCTTCACGTTCTTTATCTTTGGTACGAAACAAATGTGTCATAAACATCGGCGCTTTAGGGTTAAGTCTCTGAGAAATAGACATAGAGCGCGACGATGGGAGGCGGCTGCCAATGACACCAACCTGGCTAGGTGAAACCTGCGGGTCGAGGAGTGCTGCATCGTCCAAGATTTCGTCCTCTGCAGAAGCGAGAGATGTCTCCAAGATGGACGGCGCGCCATGGAGCGAGGGCCGCCTCGACGTGTTTCTCGCGCCCCAAAGCCCGTCTGAGGGCCAGAAACGACTCTTTCCAGCGACTGACGAATCGCCCGGTGCGCCCCAGATGGAGCTGCTCTCGGTGGAGGGCCGCGGCAAGTCGGAAGACGCAATGGACGAGGGTCGAGTGCTACTCGCTTCGCCATCGCCAAAGAGGGGATGCCCGGCACCAGCCGAACTAGCAAAGGGATTCAGACGTCTAGCCGAAGATGCCCGCGACGCGCCAATTCCAGGACTCGTGCCGCCGAGGTCTGCGTGCACCGAGTTACGATTGAAGAAGTTGGACGTGAATCCAAGTTTCCGCCTGCTAGCCAGAGCTTCGAGCCCATCCTGCCGGGGAAACGATTGACTCTGGCCCGACTTCAATGAGCCAATGGGTGGGCCCAGCTCATCAACCGTCTTAGCTGTCTTACTACGCTGGAACGGGGAGAGGAGGTTGGTGAGTCGTGAAGGCGGTTGTGCCGAGGCGTCGGGCGACGACGGTCCGTCTAGTTCACTTCGGTGGATTGAGCGCATGTCGCTAGTATCTATGGGGAACGGTAGGTTGTGCGAGGATCCGTAGGGGCTGGAGAAGATGCTGAGCGAACGACTTGACGAGGCAGGGGACTGAGGGTCGGTGCCGCCCAAGGGGCTGCGTCGCGAAGGGCTGGGCGGCAGGTCGTCATCACCTAAAATTCCGGCAGGTACGAGAGATGTGGCAGTAGGACTGAGAGGAGCTCCGATTGTGAGCGCGCTCCTTGGTTCGGTTTCATTAAACGTCTGGTCCATGCCGAAGGCGTCCGAGGATGAAACCATGTCAGGGAATGGCATATCCCAGCCCGAGTTATCAGCTAACGTAGAGTCGGGAAGGCCATACTGGCTCGACGACGGGGGAATGACAACGTTGGGAAGGGAGTTGCTGTGCCGACTCCTACGTTTGCCATGGGCCGACTGCATGGTATCGAAGTCGAGGCTGGGTGCGCCGGTTTGGTTGTAGTAGGCCATGTTCGCCTGTTGTTGACGAAGCAACTGGCTCACTTGGCCGTTCAAGATGTGAAGAGATGTGTCGAGCTGCTGACCCTTTCGGGTTTCGGACATGACCTGGCTTTCCAGCTCCCTCTTACGAGCCTCCCATTCCTTCTTCATGCGAGCATCTGCCTCTTTCCATTGCTCATCAGCCTCCCCTCCGGGAAGTTTCTGTCGCTCCGCCTTCAACTCCTTGAGCATCTTTCCCTTTTGCTTCAACTCGGCCTCCAGTGTACCACATTCATCCTGTAGCACCGTGTTATGTTGCCCGAGTTGGGAGATGCTTGTATCTCTGCAGTCGCTCAGGCTCAGCTTTTCCGATTCGAACCCTTCTCGCTTTTTCCTCATGGTCTCCGTCTCGACCTCCATCTTGGATACTCGATCGTGGGAGCTAGTAAGTTTGGCTTCCTTGTCCTTCAACTGTTGCTCCTTTTTTGCTTTTTCCTTCTCCGCCGCACGCATCTGTTCACCAGTGACCTTGATCCTCTTCCTCAACTGTTCCGTATTCGCCTCCTTCTCCTTCAGCACTTGTTTCTTCTTCTCTAATTCCTGTTTCAGCTCATCCTCCTGTTGCTTGAAATCGGCTTCTTCTTTGGTGTACTGCGCCGCTGTTTCTTCAATTTCCTTACGGCTCCGCTCAAATTTTTCATTCAGTTCCTCCAACGTAGCTTCCGGATCGGTGACTTGGGAGACGTCTTTGAAGACGGGAGGTTCTACACTTGCTGTAGAGGGTGAGTGTTTCCTGTTCAAAGTATTGCGTCGTTGGTTTGGTGTTGGCGCGGGGGATTCTCGTGATGCTGCACCGTCGACGGCTGCTGGTGCTGCTTCAATGGAGGGAACCGGGCTTTTTGGAGCTTCTCCGTCATCGCCGAGGTCGCCGTGGATGCGGCGAAAATGCTCTTTGCTGAGGAATCCGGCGGGCAGCCGATCGTTCCCAAGTTGCGGGCGACCATCGCGGCCGAATGTCTGCAGGCGAATAACGGAGCTACCAGCTTGGAACGTGTTTGGGCCTACTGCAATCACGCGAATATTGTAGAAATGACCCGGCTTAAGCCCTGTCACGGTGATGGCGGTCTCGTGAGGCGGTGAATCGCCGACTGAAAGAGAAGAGAAGCCGTGGTTAGAGTCTGATGGCACTGTTTTGGGGTACGGAGTCACGCCTACCATTTACGCCATTGACCTGTATCAGAAATTTTTGCACGGGGCGGTTCGCGGGTGGCCTCGTCCAGTTTAAAGTGGCCGCATCGGATCGGATACCGGCCAGGGAAACATCGGGGGCCTCAGGGACATCGACTTTAAGAATGTTGATTAAAGTTGGGGCGGGAATGCGAAGGGTCTGCCATGCGCGATGAAGCAGCCTAAGACAGATGGGAAAATTAGTTTTCTTTTTTTTGCAAACACACGACGCAATCGCACGGAGAACACGTAGTCACGTCGAAAGCCAAGCTACAAGGCTTTTGACAAAAATCGACGGCAGGGCCGAATAAATGCCAGAGAAAGCGAAGAGAAAGCGTCAACTCTGATGCTTACCAAAAGAAGGCTGCAAGTGTCATAAGCATGTTGGCATGCTGTGAGAGGAGAGTGTCTAAGCGGAGGAGGCGGGCGGCGTTATATCCGGGTACGAGAATGCGATCGAGAAGAAACTCGGCAGTGAGATGCCAATGGGACCAGAAGCTTGTCAAAAAGATGGTCGTGTGCACAGCATTGTCGAAAAAGGTTGGGGGCCTCGGTGGCCTATAGAAGCGGCAAAAGAGAACGATGACGACGAGCGAAATTCTCAATGTGGCCTGCGCCCATGACATTATCGAAAAGACGCAGTCACTAGAGGAGTGAGGGGGGGGGGGGGGGGGGTTAAATGTAAAAGCGAAGCGCACAAAGGCGAGGGAAGGGAGAGGTGAGGAGGAAGAACGTGAAAGTCGACCACGAAGTGGTTCTGATCCACTCTAGCCGGCATCGAGATTTGCCCACCCACACTATTACTGACAATTGCGGGCTGACCAGCGAGGATACACCGCTATAGTGCACAGTGCATATTCCAGTGTTAATGGATTTCGGTGGTGTTGTGGAGCATTTTTATACTGTATTAGGTAATATTTTTGGATCGTGTCCTTCGATTAAGATCGACAAGCTTTTCTGCAGACTTGTATCTTATGTCCAGCTATTATTAATGCAGCTCGCATCCAACACGTATTTTGGGAGTTAAAACTTGTTTGTGGCTGGGCCGCTTGCTTCATTTCTCGTCCATGCAATTTACGACCACAAGAAATTATAAACATTAAAGCCAAAATATATCCTGGGAGAAATTATCACAATCCACTGGCTCGATACTACTTGGGATCTGTAAATATGAGGCTGGGCTTAGCGTTTAGTGCTTGATGGAGGAGGTGCAAAAGAGTATGGAGTACCCGTATTATGTATTTCCATAACCAGAATTTGCGTCTCGAGATGCTCCTATTGGACGATGCCTTGCCGCCGGGTCCGCTAGAATATTTTTTTTCCGACTCACTAAACAGGAAGCCCTCTGGGCCCGTTCGGACCATGAATCATAGAGTCCCGTCATCAACCGATTCTCAGGAAGGAGACAGCAAAATGAGCGCCTTACTCGCTGGCTTGATTGCCCTATTTCTTTTTCAAATTATATATAATTTATTCAATCCACCACCTTGCTGCTGCGATATTGTCTGGTCTTTTCCCAGATACTTATCGTGTCACACCTTGAAAGTACTCGACGACACAACAGTTGCACGACATGACAAAGAGCATTTTATCTTCGCCACGTTTTTTTTTCATATCAACTTTAAAATTGTGTGGTCGTCTTAGCATGCCATTAGTTTGCCAATGAGGTGTACAACAGCCGACACTATGTGCGCCGCTGAAACGGTTGATAGAGCGAGAATATGGAGTCGACAGACGCACCATTTCCCGTGGCTGTTCCTATCGTGGGGATTGACAAGTCAAACGCCCCTCTTCCATTTTAAAAAAGCCACCAGCTGTGAACTCTATTCCATCTGTTAGAGCAGGAGGACCCTTAGAGAGACTACTCCGTACATCAACCTGATAAAACAGGTAGCTATTCCAACCAAGTTGGCGGGGTCTTGTAACCCGCTTGTCATCATCGCCAGTCGCACCTTTACCCCAGGTAAGACATGGACCTAGGGACTGACCGAAACTAATTCGCCGACAAACACCGACACCGCACTTCTCGAGATTCAATGCTTCGTTTCCTTTGCCGAGAGGGCGAAAGAATTTTAGATCCGGAGTCATGCACACTTAACATTGTAACTAGTTGGGCCTTCTGACTTCGTGAATATAGCCAAAAGTCGCGCCGCTGTTTCGAATGAAGGCTTCCCTCCCAATACGAATATTTTCGCCTAGACCACTGGCTCGGGCACAGCTGTGCAAACCGTTCTAGTACGCTTTTCGCTGTCGGTCCACCGTGAGCTTCTCGAAAACTCCCCCATACACGGTGGGACCCGTGCCTTGAACAGCCAAGATTCACAGGCCAAGACTATTACGTTGTCCAGCAGGCTGATGATTGCCGCGAGGAAAGCCAACAACCAACTCACTGTAGGATGTTGGGGATTCGCCCCATCGGATTACTCTCACTGTTAATGAGTGTTGAAGTACCTGGAACTCCAGACCCCAGTCATTCCCCATTGTTGGGTCATCA
This sequence comes from Graphium sp. VPRI43844, assembly GCA_019925285.1. NCBI lineage: Eukaryota > Fungi > Ascomycota > Sordariomycetes > Microascales > Graphiaceae > Graphium > Graphium sp. VPRI43844. The sequence continues at coordinate 130,428 of JADHKT010000067.1, forward strand.
GACTAATGCTGGGGAAATCGGGTCGTCTTCGGTATTAAGACCTTTGGACCTTTATTTCTCAGAATTGGTTCTGACTCCTCTGCAATCGGCGTCCGAAGCTCGTATTATTAGTTATGGAACACGTACTTCTCGGTGGGCTCAGTTAACCCGAGACAGCTATGTCTCCAGCCAGCTAGGCACAAGACCCCCCCACTATTGACGCCCACCAACTATGCAACTATGGAGTAAAGCTATGCTCCCCTGTAATCGCTACGCCTCTTCGCGTTCTCGCATTGACAGTTATACAAATACTTGCGGGAGAGGGATTAAATTGTGCTGCGTTTCCGTGGCACCAGAGGAACGCCACCTTGGCGCCCATGTTCTGTTTTGTGTTGAGCATATGTAGTGTTCAGTTTACTCCGTACAAGATACGGTGGAGTTGCAATGGCAATAAGCGCACCTGCACCCAAAGCATGAGCTCTGATTTTGAATGTTCTATTGGATTCATACAGCGCTCCAAGTTTAGTTTCTAGGTAGTTTGGCCCCTAAAAGGTTTTGAATAGAGGCCAAGTCACAGGCAGTGTTAGCAAGCTAGCGTTACCTACCGAGGTACATCTTAATACTAATACATGTCTCCCTGCTGAACCTGGCTTGCATTAAGGTACTTGGAGAACGTGCTGGATGCCATAGGTTCAGGGTGCCCGTTAATACCCCCAACCCAGAGCGGAAGTACTAACCCCTCTAGGCCTTCTACGGAGTAGGCGCATACGGGTTCCTCTTTGGGTCTTTGATCCTCAATGTCATGTGCAAACTTCGTCATTGGTTCTTTATTTGTTGGGTAGTAGTATTGGAAACCCGCCGTAAGACGAGACATGGGTTCCTCGGAGCTCCAGGTCACGACCAAACCACTAAACCTCAACCACCCCACCTCCCATCGCTTCCCATAGTAGCCGAACGAGTTCCTCATGATTTCGAACGCTCATCGCCTCAAAGAGTCCCTTCCGTCCCTCACCCCGCGCCGGCCTCGTGTACTCTCTCTCTTGCATGATTGATCGACGGCTTGTACCTGCCAGCTGCTTAGGTCAATCCTCACCTTACTCTTACCTTTTTCGTTCCGCATAGCTTCGAAGCTAGAAAGCTTTGGGAAGATCTCACCCGAGGTTGGCATCAAACTCTATTTTAGCAATTTCTGATTTGCCCACCTACCCGCCATCACTTCTTACCGCTGTTTTCACATCCATCTCAATCTCGACGTCCTCTTTTGCATCCCTCCCTGCATCCTCGAGTCGATACAAACGAACCCGCCCACTCCGCCACTTTCTAGGCGACAACCTACCCTCCCTGCCACTGGGTTGGCTCTTACCTGACTTCTTGACCTCTCCGCACCCCGCGGCACCAAACAACCAGGTCGCAAACGAGAAGCAGCAGCCTTCGTCATGCAATATGTTCGCAATATTTCTGACTCCGTCAGCACGGCTTGGAACTCCATCAACCCAGCGACCTTGAGTGGCGCTATCGACGTCATCGTGGTTGAGCAGGAAGATGGCAGTCTGGTCTGCTCACCGTTCCATGTTCGCTTCGGCAAGTTCTCGTTACTACGGCCCTACGAGAAAAAGGTCGAGTTCAAAGTCAACGGTGTTGTACAGGAGTACTCTATGAAACTGGGAGAGGGGGGTGAGGCCTTCTTCGTCTTTGAGACAACGGAGACTATCCCTCAATCACAGCAGACTTCTCCCATATCCTCGCCCGATTCGAGTCCGACCTTACACCCCCAGTCAGCCAGCCAGCCAAACCTACTTCGAGATCCCGACCCGCTCGACCTTGATACTAGCGAGTCGACTAGGTCTCGCCGTACATCAGCTGCAATTCTACCCTCATCATTTGGCCAGACGGACTTTACCGAAGCCTCCGAAGCCCTTGCAGCTGCCCGCCGACAGTCCATGTCCCTCTCCTCCACATTCTCCCGCTCTTATAGCGACGACCTACTACGCAAGACCGCGAGGCCGTCTGGTCCCCCAAGCTCCTCAGACGAAGACCCGGAGACCGGGGCTCCTCGGGCCCAAAGCCCGCCACCCCTCCCTCCACACGAGGCTGTCGAAAGAGCCCTAGCCCTCTCCAAGGAGCTAATGGCCGCTGGCATTCCAAGCCATGTGACGGATACAGGTGATCTGAAGTTGGATATGTCCAACTTCAAAAATAATGAAGAAGACATCTTCCGTGCTGAAATTTTGGCAAGAAAGGTTTTGTCCGACGAGCTCGAGGGAAACTACGATATCGGCGCGCTCATCGGAGTAGACGAGAATGGGAACCTATGGATCTATGCCAGTGAAGAGGCCAAGCAAGCTGCCATGAAGAAGACGATGGTATCGGCCTTACACCACTCAGGCGCCACCGTCGCCGCTGACGCCGCCTCCGACCCCGGTTACCATAGCGACAACAGCGACCTCACGACAAACCTCCAGCCTTCTCACCGGAGATCCGAGTCTGATATTGGTCCTCGGCAACTCATCTCCTCTTCTCGGACTTCGACAACTCCACAGTATTCGGGGACGGCTGGCGATCCCAACCGCAACTACGCCAAGACTCTTCGCCTTACCAGCGACCAGCTCAAAGCCCTTAAGCTTACCCCGGGCGAGAACTCGATGAGCTTCACGGTGAACCGGGCCACGTGCCAGGCTTACATGTACCTCTGGAAGCACGAGACCCCAGTGGTCATCTCCGACATTGACGGTACCATCACAAAGTCAGATGCCCTCGGCCACGTCCTAAACATGATCGGGCGTGACTGGACACATACTGGCGTCGCCAAACTCTACAGCGACATTGCCACAAATGGCTTCAACATCATGTATCTTACAAGCCGTTCCGTTGGACAAGCCGACACCACCAGGGCGTATCTGTACGGTATCACACAGGACGGCTACCGCTTACCCAGAGGCCCAACGATTCTATCCCCTGACCGTACTATGGCCGCCCTCCGGCGAGAAATCTATCTCCGAAAACCTCACGTATTCAAGATGGCTACTCTTCGTGACATCCGGAGTCTGTACGGCCCTGATCATAAACCTTTTTATGCCGGCTTCGGCAATCGCTTTACGGATCAAATCTCGTACCGGACCGTCGACGTGCCCCGCAACCGAATCTTCACAATCAACTCCAATGCCGAGGTCTCTCTCGATCTTCTCAGCTTAAACAAACTCAAGCTCAGCTACATCAACATCAATGAAGTTGTTGACCATTTCTTCCCCCCTGTTAGCACTCTCGTTAAGGGTGGCGGCGAAGAGTTTACCGACTTCACCTACTGGCGCGAGCCCATTCTAGAAATCGACGATTTCACGGCGAGTGAGACAGAGGATGGTGAAGAGGATGAAGAGGACGAAGATGACGACGCAGGCAGCATGTACGGGGACGAGCTCGACGAGGATATCGATGAGGCCAATGATCAGCTTGCCGACAGTTATATTTCTCAAAACTCCATGGGTGAGAGTGTCCTCAGCGGCGAAGTTGACGAGATGATGGGTTCTATCCTAGAGGAAGAATACGCAGATGATGAAGGCGATGATGCGCTGGGAAGCGAGGACGAGGGCGAAGACGAGGCCCTACCAGCTTCGCCTCAATCAAAAAAAAGTTTGGCGGGCACGGCTCGCATCGTCCAAGACCTGGCAGCGGAGGCGGTCACTGGGGTCAAAAACCTGACGATGGAAAAGAAAGAACTGGCGAAAGCAGATGGTCCATAGCCTTCTGATTTCGCCTGAAACGTCGGGAGACGTACGCCCTCGGTGGAGATAGACGTCGCAGCTGGTACGTCCAAACCGAGGACATGTATTAACGAAAGAAAGATATTTGGTGGCGGCGGCGGTTTGAGATAACGTGTTGGGTATGGACAGAGTTTGGCTTATTACGCCGGGTTTTTCGTCTTCTTTTCTTTTCTGATAGCTCGGCCTTTTCGTTCGTGCTACGTCTCAGTAAAAAGAAAATCATGGTTGCGATGAGAGAATCGGGAAAATGAGGGCTGGGAAATCATTCATGGGAGGAAATCACTTGTTTTTTTTATCTATTTGATATTGAACGCCACGTATATATTCGACTACTTGTCGTCTTTTCTTCATACACTTATATTATTTGCATACTTTGAACCCATGTTCGAACTTGCGAAGTGACCAAGTCGTATTCAGTTAAGGTCCATTGCTTTTTAGTTCTCGATAACGCCTCTTACGCCTGAGATTAGTTACTTTGAAGGAGGTATAGACTGGTTGAAATGAGAGAAAAACACATGAGAGAACGGTATGGTATAAATGATACAAGCATTTCCTCTCTGAAAAAAAAGGGAAATTTACTCGGCTTCCATATCCTCGTCCACGTCTCCGCCAAAGACATCTTCCATCGTACCACCTTCAACACCGTCACCGCCTGCATCCTCGTCCTTGGTCCCTTCGACGCCTTCCATCGTATCAACATCTTCCATCTCTTCATCTTCGTCGTCATCTTCGTCGTCCTCGCCACCGATTTCCGCCCACACATCTCGTAGACCCCAGCTCAGCCCGCTCAGAACAAATCTTTCGCTCGGGAGACGAACGGCCCATTCGTTTTGGGGTATTCTTGGTAGAGCAACCTTGTTTCTTTCCCTCGCGAGTTCGAGAAGCCATTCTTTGCTTAGACCGCCGGGGGCGCCTGGCGAGCGGAACTGGTAGTTTTGACGTGCTGCGATGGCGAGGCGTGCTGCGCTGGCGGTGACGGCGGCATCAGCGCCCGATGGGGCTTGGGCCGTTGCGCCGGACGAGGCGGACGCTTTTGAGCCGGCGTGGGTTGTGTAGGGGTCGACGGCGAGGTGGATTGCGTCGTTGAGGACTGCGGAGGTGTGGCGGTAGGCGAAGTCGAGGAGGAGGAGGGGTAAGCGGGATTCGTAAGATGACACGCCTTGGGAAGTGAGGAGGAGCTCGATCATCCTTGCATCGCGGGGTCTGGGTGCTGATGCTGATGGGGAGGGTGGCGGTTGGTTTTGTTGGGCGCCTGTGGCTGTGGTGTTGATGTTGCTTGGTGCGGATGCGGTTGTTTGTGAAGGTTGTTGTGATTGTGCTGGCGTAGAGGCTGGGGCTGGGGTACTTGCGACCCCGTTTATATGGGGTGTTGTGCCATTTGTAGCCATCTTGCGATGGAAGTGATGTGGTCTATTTCGGTGGAGGGGGTACGGTTCGGCAGGGGCACACGATTTGTAGGATGCCGCGAGCAGGCGGCTGTCGCAAAAGCCTAGGCTAGAAACTACTTTTGATAGGTCACCTCGGTACTTAGTTTCTTTTTCTGGAAGACAATTCAAAATATATGACAGGCTCTCTAAACTGTATGAGATAGCAGAGCTGATTGATTGCGTTATAGATTGTGGATGGCGAGAAAGAGGTAGTGTGCGATGGCTGGCCTTCACGAGTGTCAATCGTAGAGCTTGGTCGCGTTTCGAGATCGGAGGCTTGGTTATTCCAGCCGAGAGCATGTACCTAGGTATACTGTGTGAAATGCGGATGTGAACTTTCAATGTGGAGAGAGAAGATAAAAAAAAAAAATCTATGGAGTAATCTCGACTCGCCAATTGGCCAATACGTGTGCAGATCAATATCGAGTCACACTCTGGAAGGAAACGGCGGGGCAAAATGCACCTTCCACCCATTCCAGCGGGTAGTTCTCGCCTGTAAATAGGTGCACAATACCGCTAAACCACTAAACTAATACTACGTAGTCAGACAGAAATCCCGATACAGGAGGGGCAATCCGCAACGTTTGCGCGTGCCATGGGAATTTCCCTCTTATCATTGAATGAGTCACTTGAAGAATTTATATTGGTAGAACCCCTTCGTTTTTCTTTGATCATCGTATCTCTTTGATCATCTTCAAAGTTGATATCCAGTTCCCAATCTTTGCTTTCCTATTAGGGTTTTGCTGCAACTCCTGACCACCCCTCATGGAGACCACACTACCCCTCCCTTTCCTTGTCAGTGTGGCCGTCCCACCAGGGCTCGCCCAACTCGATGGCCTCAACCGTGAGGAAGTTTCGATATTGGCCGCTCCGTTCTTCGAGGCCGCTCCCCAACTTCTCGAGAAGTTTTGGAGATTTCTCAATCGCCACAATGCCGAATTCCGTCCCTACTTTGATGTGACCCTGGTGGATTCCAGCGACGACATTGTGTCGTTACTGGATCGCGGGGCACGCAAAATATTTATTCAGCCAGAGAGACTACCAGAATACCAAGAATTCGGCGCCCGAGTCGCCCCCGTCGTGTCCGAACCCAATCTAGCCGCCGCTACTGAGAACGGCCTCCTAATCACAGGCTTCGACCCTTCCAAGCTCGACGTGCAACAATTCATCACTGAGTGCGAGGCCAAGAAAATTACGGAGCTCTTTATCAAGCCGGCGGCTGGCGTCGACCTATCTGCTTTCATCGAGACTGCGAAGAAGTGCCGTGCGATCCCGATCCTACCCTCGACAGGCCTTACAACCAAGAAGGACGACCAGTCCAAGCTTCAGCTACAAAAGGTCATCGCATCATACTGGAAGTCAGACCGTCCGGACGGGCTTATACCTACCGTTGTCTGTGATGAGAATGATGTTGCCCTCGGACTCGTTTATACCAGCGAAGAGAGTATTGGCGAGGCTATCCGGTCTCAGAGGGGAGTTTACCAAAGCCGAAAGCGTGGCTTATGGATCAAGGGTGACACCTCTGGCTATACCCAGGAACTTGTCCGCATTGCGCTTGACTGCGACAACGACGCCTTGAAGTTTGTTATAAGACAGACTGGCCGGTTCTGCCATCTTGAACAATTCGGGTGCTTTGGGGGTTTGAAGGGTATCGCTAGACTGGAACAGACACTGAAGTCGCGCAAGGAGTCTGCCCCCGTTGGCTCGTACACTGCTCGTCTTTTCAACGATGAAAAGTTGCTCCGGGCTAAGATTATGGAGGAGGCCGAAGAGCTCTGTGACGCAAAGACGCCTGATGAAGTTGCTTTTGAGGCAGCTGATTTGATCTACTTCGCCCTCACCAAGGCGGTGGCCGCTGGTGTCGGTTTGCACGAAATTGAGAAGAGCCTCGACCAGAAGGGGTGGAAGGTCAAGCGCCGCCCTGGAAACGCAAAAGGCAAGTGGGCCGAGAAGGAGGGTATCGCTGTTGAGAAACCTGCAGCTGCTCCTGCTGCACCCGCTGCACCGGCGCCAAAGGCAGAAGCTCCTTCTTCGGACCGCATCGAGATGAAGCGTCTTGATATGGCCAAGATTTCGTCAGCAGAGCTCACAGAGGCCATGAAGCGCCCGTCACAAAAGTCTAACGAAGCCATCATGAAGATTGTTTTGCCAATCGTCGAGGACGTTCGTAAGAACGGAGACAAGGCCGTCCTCTCCTACACTCACAAATTCGAAAAGGCGACCTCACTAACATCGCCTGTGCTCAAGGCGCCATTCCCAGAGGAGCTCATGAGACTTTCCCCTGAAACAAAGGAGTCTATCGACATTTCGTTTGCAAACATCAAGAGGTTCCACGGCGCCCAGAAAGAAGAAAAGCCTTTGCACGTAGAGACAATGCCCGGTGTTATCTGCAGCCGCTTCTCACGACCCATCGAGGCTGTTGGTTTATACATACCCGGAGGTACTGCCGTTCTCCCCAGCACGGCGCTCATGCTTGGTGTGCCTGCCATGGTTGCCGGCTGCCAGAAGATTGTTTTTGCTTCGCCACCCCGAGCCGACGGTAGCATCACCCCCGAAATCGTCTATATCGCCCACAAAGTTGGTGCCGAAAGCATCGTCTTGGCCGGTGGTGCGCAAGCTGTTGCAGCCATGGCCTATGGTACTGAGTCGGTCACCAAGGTTGACAAGATTCTCGGGCCGGGTAACCAGTTTGTCACGGCCGCCAAGATGTTTGTCAGCAACGACACCAATGCTGGTGTGAGTATCGACATGCCAGCCGGCCCGTCTGAGGTTCTTGTCATTGCTGACAAGGACGCCGTACCCGCCTTTGTCGCCTCGGATCTCCTCTCGCAGGCCGAACACGGTGTGGACAGTCAGGTCATCCTCATTGCCGTTGACCTCTCGGCAGAGCGACTAAAGGAGATCGAGGATGAGTTGCACAAGCAGGCGATGGCTTTGCCACGAGTCGAGATGGTCAAGGGCTCTATTGCTCACTCCATCACTATCCTAGTCAAGGATATCGACGAAGCCATGCGCATCAGCAACGAGTACGCGCCCGAGCACTTGATTCTCCAACTTGCCAACGCTGAGGCAGTCGTCGAGAAGGTCTCCAATGCAGGCAGCGTCTTCATTGGCCAGTGGACACCCGAGTCTGTAGGCGACTACTCTGCCGGTGTAAACCACTCTCTACGTATGTTACCTCTCCTTATCTCTTCCCAAAATTTATTGAAGTACCTTCAGGCTAACATTTCGACCAACCCAATAGCAACCTACGGCTACGCAAAGCAGTACTCGGGCGTCAACCTCGGTTCGTTCGTCAAACACATCACTAGCTCCAACCTCACTGCCGAAGGCCTCCGCAACGTTGGGTCAGCCGTGATGCAGCTTGCCAAGGTGGAGGAGCTGGATGCCCACAGACGAGCGGTTGAGATTCGGCTTGCATATCTCAATGAGGGCAAGGCCCAATAAGGAGGGCATTGGCTGTCTTGGAGAGGCGTAATAGGGATGGATAGTGGCTGTTTATGGAATAGGTCCGGGGACGAAAAGTAGAAAAAAAAACTTGAAGAGTACTTTTGGTCATTTAAGTTTTACGTATCCTGTGTCATAAGGGACCAAGGATCGGATGAATAACATTACGAGATTCACAACATATTTACAAACGGACAACTTGTTGCTCTTTTGGACTTTTTTCAAAAAAAAAAAAGAACGCATGATTTATGAACAAGGAGAAGGCTGTATGATACACTACCACGAAGCGTTTATCTGTCTGAGATGCCCCGTACACTCTATAACAATATGGCCCTCCACACCAACAACAAAAGAAAAGCAAAAAAGAAGAGGGCAGGAAAGAGAAATTACGATGCTCCCTAGTGGGTTTTCTTTTCTTCGCCTCTCTTGACCCCGACTACTTCTTTTTTTATCCGCCGAACGGAGAAGAAATCCACACAAGTTTTTGAAAAAGACGTTTGTAAATTTTTAGTAAATTGGTATTCTTACAATTTCTCTCTTCTTTAGAACTTGGGCTTCATGTTGTTCCGGAGACGTTGGTAGTCGAAGAGACCCTCGATGCTGCCGACGGCGCTGATGGCGATGTCCTGGTCCCAGAGCTTGCGGTTGGCAAAGTCCATGACGTTGGTCTCGGTGATGGCGTCGATGTGGCGCTCGATCTCGGCGGGCTCCATGCGGCGGCCCGACGTGACGAGTTGGCGGCCAATGTCCTCGGCGACGGCGGTGGTGCCGTCGAGGGAGAGGAGGATCGAAGCCTTGAGCTGGGCCTTGGCGCGCTCAACCTCATTGGCGCGGACGTTGGTGCAGAGACGCATCCACTCCTTCATGGTGAAGTGGACGAGGTCGTCAACGCGGGTGATCTGGTCGGTGACGAGGTAGATGCCCCAGAGACTTGAGAATTGTTAGCACAAGGTTATTCATGTATGCATATACACCATATACATCATATAAATAATACGATAATACGTAAAGGGGCATAGGAAAGGTCTTACCCAGTGTCGCTGTAACTGGTGGAGAAGCTCATGAAGCTGTTGGCAAGCTCATGCTGGTGCACAAAGGTGCTGAGCTTACCACTTTGGTGGGAGGCGTTGCCAACGGCCTTGTCGTAGTTGCCGACAATGGCGTTGGCGACAAGAGCGGTGAAGTAGTCGGGGTCGGTCCAGCTCACACCCTTGACGGCAATGGCAATGTTGGCAGTGGGCATGGTGTCGTCACGGAGGCGGACATCAGAGCCGATGAAGTCGGTCTGTTGTTTGGACTGGATGTAGGCCGAGTTCTGGGGGCCGACGACGGGGAGGTTGGCGAAGTTCTTCTCGGCAAGGTCGACGAGCTGCTCGTGGGGGATGCCACCAGCACCAACGAGGACCATGCGGTCAGCAGTGTAGTTGGTCTTGATGTAGTTGGTAAGCTCGGTCCTCGAAATGTCGCGGATGTTCTCGCGGGGGCCGAGGATGGTGCGGCCAAGGGGCTGGTGCTGGAAGGCGGTAGCGTGAAGGTGGTCGAAAACAACCTCCTCAACCTGCTTCTCAACCTCCTCGGATTCACGGAGGATGACGTCTCGCTCACGCTCGATGGCCGACTCAGCGAGCTTGGAGTTTTGGAGGATGTCGGCGAGGATGTCCACGCACTGGGGAACGTCAGAGTTGAAAGCCTTGGCGAAGTAGACGGTGTTTTCGCGCTAGAGGTGATGGAGGATTAGAAAAGAGTTTCTTCACAGATGAATGGCACGATGTGTGTCATTGGGGCATGATAGTATCAACTTACCGAGGTGTAGGCGTTCAAGTGAGCACCAAGGTTCTCAATCTCCAATTCCAATTGCTGCTGCGTTCGTCGCTCGGTACCCTATCCAACTCACGTTAGACATGGAGAAATGTCATTCGGGGTCATGTCACTTGTTGACAAACCTTGAAAGCCAAGTGCTCGAGGAAATGTGCTGTGCCATTCGTCTCCTGGGTCTCTGACCGGGAACCAGCGTCGATCCAAACACCGACGGTGGAGGTCTGGGCGTACGGCGAGTATTGGGTGGCAACCTAGACAAGCCAGAGAGGCTGCGTGTTAGCATATCGAGACGGTGTGAGGCTCCCTGGGGCCAATTGAGTCGAGATGGGGACGGGTGCACATACGGTCATGCCATTCTTGAGGGTGGTGGTCTCGGCCTTGCCAGCGGCGCTGGCGTGGGAAGCGAGGCCTCTCCGGAGAGTTCGTAGACCGGAGGGGGCTACACGATTGCGCAGCCCCTGCTGTAGGTTTAGAGCGAGTCGCCGGGACGCCATGGGGGGCTGTTGTGAGGGATGGGATGGGATGGGAGACGGATGAGTGGTTTTGATGGATCTCTCGGATTTTTTCGTGATTGACGACTCGGCTCAAAGCTTTTGCTTGAATAGGTGTGGTTTCTGGCCTGTTTCTAGCCTGGATTCCCAGGCAGCCAATGGGTCCAACCCGAACCACCCCGAGAAAAAAAAAACACTCATTGGTGCAAAACATGAAGATGGGCTGAGTTTGGGCCAATGAGAGCGCCAAGTTAGTAATCATTCGCCCCACTACGAGTACCTAGGTGCCACATCAAGATTAGACGAGTGTACGGTGTTTATTGTTAGTTAGACTGTGTAATGAAACACTGTGTCGTAAACTTGACGAATCTTGGAACCGAGTAACACCAGTTTTATGGGTGGGTGTACGGAGTACAAGTAATTGAGATATGAGAAGACAAAGACGTTCAAGCACTGCGTCTTGTATCAAGGTACAGCGGTAGCTCTGTTTCCTACCGACGAAGCCGTCCAGTAGATGCAACGGTCCCCGTGCATATGCCGCTGTTCAACTACTCCGTATTGCAATTCAGCCCTCGTGACCGCCAAGTGGCTGATGTGACAAGGCCATCCTGCAAGCCACAGTCACGCCCAACTCTCCCACCTAAGCTCCGGTGCTTCAATCTATCTCCTTCTCTACACTGACGTTCGCCTCCTGTATGTAGGCTCTCCCGATTACGGACCTTTTAACACCCTGATTTGTTCCATCTGTGTCTCTACTGGGTCGCTTCCCGCTCGGTGGATTGGGATCAGCGAGTGAAAGCATCTTCCTCCTCCCTGACGTGATGATGCTCGGCGCCGATGGCACATAGACAACACACAAATCAATCATCGTTCCCATGCAGTGTTATTTGTTCTCGTTCTCCGTACTTTTATTTGCACATATTATAACCGTCCCTAGCGCATAATTTCTCCAATCCTCGTTTCTCTTATCTCTAAGCTATCATCTTTCCTCGCTCTTTGGTCAACTCAACCATCATGCGACTTGTTGTTTCGAGCTCTCCACCACTAGGCCAAGTGACCTATCTGGCAAATCCAGAGGTGCCATTTACAGTTCTTTTCGAGACAGACCAGTCGCACAAGAATAAAGCTTGGGAGGTCGCCTTATGGCATTCGGGATCCCCATCACAATGGCAGGAGCTGGCCCTCTTGCCGCTTGACCCGGCCAACACGGACGGACAATACCCCTCCCGGCTTCAATCAATGTCAGACGAGACGGTTCATTTGTTTTTTCACGGTACATTAAACGCCCCGAAGGCTTGCTCTTTCACGTTCAAATTCCGTACAGGGCCCAATGAAGAATGGAGATGGGTGGGAAGCGAGTGCCACGCTGGTGATGGAACTATCTTCGTCACATCTATTATGGCCCAGGACCCCCTACCCACTGATCTACCAAGTATAATGCCCGGGCTCGATCAGCGATGGACCATCAACTCCTGCTTCAGTCAGACACCGCGGTCCCAGTTATGGTCTCTAGAAGCAGTAATAGACCCTGCACAGGGCAACGTACCTAAAAAGGAGCATCTTGCGATTGGAGTTCCTTGGGGCGGTTTCGTCAAGTGAGATAACATTGTGTATATGGCCGACATGCAGTAATCCGTCCTAACATAGTGGAATAGATGGTTTGCCTTGGTCCAACATTTTGCATGCTGGCTGCAACCCAGACACGGTCAGACCAAACTCGATCTGGACGAAAATGCCGTAACCGCGTCATTTTTACGCGCGGATGGCCGGTCAATGGTCTTTCTAGCCACCAGTGGCATCAACAACACAAAGTCCGTCTTCATCAACGACGAAAGTGGCTCTTTGGTGGTCAAGGTATGCCGTTTAGGTGAAGGGGTAGAATACCCATCGAATAGAATAGAAGCTGACCTTTGTGAAAGGCAAGCAACGATGGCGAAGGGGTTGAAAAGACGACTGTTTTGGTTGCGGTAGCAGATGAGTTTGACCATGCCATGGCTGCAGTCATGTATCACTCCCGTAATCTCCTAATGGAAACGAGCGACTCATCGGGCGTTAATTACTCCAACATCGAGTCGACTGAAGATGCTCCCGACCCAGTCGCCCCAAGCTCCGACTTCAAACCGGAGTGGATGGTCGACTGGTATGATTCTCTTGGATACTGTACGACGATGCTTCTGTCTTGCCTCCACATGCACTTGCTATTCTAGCATTGCTATGCTGTTTGGTTACGAGCATAGCATCTTGACTAACATTTGAAAGGCACATGGAACGCTCTGGGACAAAATCTTACAGCCGAAAAGCTGTACCATGCGGTCGAACAACTCTCGGTCCACAGTATCAACATCGAAACCTTCATCATTGACGACGGGTGGCAGTCCGTCTCGGCGGGCGCTACCCAGTACGACCGTGGGTGGTCGAAATTTGAAGCCAAGAAGGATGGTTTTCCTGAGGGGCTGAAGGAAACGGTACGCCAAATTCGACAGAGACATCCGCATATTCGTCACGTTTCCGTCTGGCATGCTCTTCTAGGCTACTGGGGTGGTATTGACCCAGCGGGGGAACTCGCCAAGCAGTATTCGACAATACATGCCATGCGAAGCTGGATACGAAAGGGGAAAGAACCTCCGGGCGGTGACATAGTTGTCGTGGGGAAAGAGAGCGTCCCTGACCTCTTCAACAATTTCTTCCGCTTCCTACGCTCCAGTGGCGTCGACAGCGTCAAGACGGACGTACAGTTTATGGTTGACACTTTCCAGGGCGCCGACACCCGCCGCGACCTTATACGACTCTACATAGATTCGTGGCATACCTCGATCCTCCGGCACTTTGCCAACAGAGGCATATCGTGCATGTCGCTAGCCCCGCCCTTCCTCTTCCATTCACAGCTGCCCAAGAATAAACCGGCCTTTTTATGCCGTAATTCGAACGACTTCTACCCCAAGATCCCAGAGTCCCACGCCTGGCATATCTGGAACAATGCCCACAATGCCCTTCTCACACAGCATCTCAACATTGTCCCAGACTGGGATATGTTCCAGACGGTGCATGACTACTCGGGGTTCCATGCCGCTGCCCGTTGCATCAGTGGAGGTCCCATATACATCACAGACGAGCCTGGGAACTACAATTTGGACTTGATTCACCAAATGACGGGTCAGACACCTCGGGGAACAACCGTCATTTTCAGGCCGAGCACAATGGCCAAGTCACTACATACATACTCGAGCTTTCATGACCTGTCTTTCCTGAAGATAGGATCTTACCACGGTAAGAGAAGAAAAATTCATGATATGTCTCGCTTTCATATTTGTATACCTCTAACAGTACCAAGGTTATGCTGCCACGGGAACACCCATCCTGGGCGTTTTCAATATCGCGAACCATGCTGCGACAGAACTCGTTCCGCTTTCTGCCTTCCCAGGCGTTCACTGTGAGTCTCATTACATCATCCGTGCGCATGTAAGCCGGCTCATCACACCCCCGGTGACTACGGCGTCCACGGCATCAATCTTTCCCATCCAACTGGGCGTTCGTGGGTACGAAATCTTGACGGCGTATCTTCTCACTTCATTCCCCGGCCCCTCGAGAAAGGACAAGGTATGGCTGGCCAACCTTGGCCTGGTAGGAAAGATGTCTGGTGCGGCCGCCATTCTCAATAACTCACTGGATCTTCAACATAACGGGAGGGTGCATCTGAAGACACGTTTAAAGGCATTGGGCGTTTTAGGTTTGTTACCCAACTCCCTGAAAAATATGAAGGACAAGCGAAGCGGAAAGAGCGTCAAATATGTGTTTGCTCTAATATGCATCTTAGGAGTATACATTTCTCATCTCCCGTCTCTGACGATTGAAGCCAATCTCCTCGCCACAATCCAGGGTCGTGTCATTCCTCCCCATACCGTCTCAGTGAGCGACGCCAGTCCACACGTCTTGAATGTCGACGTCGAGCAAGCATGGGTTGAAATGGGACTGAGTAGCCAATGGAGCAACGAAGTCGAGGTTAACGTGTACTGCGACCTCGAGGCTGTCCGTCCCTGAGCGGCGGTCGATCATGGATTGATGGAAACAGTATATTTTGTCGAAGCTTGAAGTAGTGCCAGGGTAGAGAGTTGTCTACAAAGTCTCTAGATGGACAACGCGGTATCATAACTAGAGGCTCTTTAACAAGTACCCATCATGTCAACCGTGCTGGGCCAAAACTCCAATATTCTTTAGAAGAGAGGCAATCAAGATGCGTCTAGCAGAGTAAAATGGCCAAGTAAAGACGAAAGAAGAAACACCCTTGATAGACACACAGGACAGAAAAATCGAAAATAAAAGAATACATAGGTGGAAGAGAATGCTAATAGCCAAGCACTCCGGAACAATCCCCAAACCATACTGAAAAAGAGGGATAGAACCCTGGGCGTACAATGTAAGTGAAAAATAGCCGAAAAATGAAAAGCATACCAGTCCATAACCCTTTGTCTCAATACATAACCAGAACCGAAAGAAGAAAACACCATTTTTCTTTTCTCCCTTTTAGTCCTAAACTCTCAACCAAGGCAAAACATTAGCATGAATCTTGAAAACTTCCAATTCAGCCTCGGGTTTTCCCTCGCCTCTCTCTTCCACTTTTACAGCGGCGCAAACTTGTACTTCGACTACATTCAAACCCTGCACCAACGAAGCGTCAAAGGACCAGAGGGGTCGAGAAACGTTGTTTAGAGGGGAGAGGATGCGGCCGTTTACTATAACGAAAAGTTTGTACTGTCGCTGTTCGGCTTCGAGGCGGGGGGATAACTTGAGGTCTATGCGGGCGTTGTAGATTGGGCCTGGGGGGATGTTGATTGTTGTTGATTGGTGGGCGTAGCGGTCGTCTGCGTGGAGACCTACGCGGAAATTGCACGAGGGCCAGTTTTGGAGGGAGACTTGGCAGATTAGGGCGTCGTTTCGGGCTGCGTGGTTGGTTAGTTATGAAGTTTAGGGTGAATAGGCTTGTTGGTTTGGGGATGACGGCGGGCTTACTTTTTCCGGGCTGGCGGAACATTTTATCCCACATGATGGGACCGACTGGCTGAGGGGGTTGCGGCGGTTCTACGACCGCTGGAATGCCGTTTTGCATAACGGTGTCGGCTGCGGGGATATCCGAGTTGTGCACGGCAGAGGCGCCACGGGTCCTGATTCCGGGCGTTGAACCCTCTCGGTTATCCATCTTCTCATCGATGGCAGTGGACGGGCTCGGCGACGCGACAGCGGCGGATGCGCTTCTGGTTTTCTCAAGAATGGTGCTACGGGCTGGGGTTCCGGAGTGTTTCGTGTCCAGGCCATTCGCAGGCGTGCCCGTGCCGTTTTCGGTCGAGTTTCCGCGGCCTCCCACGTGGATTGTGATGCGTTTGCCTGTGGTGGGCGTTGGAGTGTCCATTGAGGATTGGAGCTTTAACTTGATTTTGGGCTGAGGGGGTTCTTGGACGACAGCACGAGCTTCTTCGAGCTGAGCCTTGAAAAATTCCTGTTGAGGTGGCTTCGGTTAGCTCCAAAAGACTGCAGACGAGATGGTGGGTAAACGGAGAGACTGGGGGTGGGGGTAGAGGCTAAAGTCTATCATACCTCCAATTCCTTTGCCAATTCATAAATATCACTGCCTTCCTCGTTGTAGTAGTATGCATTACGCCACAGGAGCCCTGCCTTGTCCTCGAAGGCCGCCCAGCTCTTGAATTCGCTTTGTCCGCCTGCATCTGGCCTCAGTTGTCCACCTCGAACCATACGCTGCAACTTCTTGATGGAGATGGGGTTGGAAATCACCTTGTAGTAGTCGCGCAGGCTTCGAGGTGGCAGATTGACAAAAGGGAGGAAGTATTCGCCATCGAACCTGTGAGGATTAGAGACTGAACGGCTTTGCGAGAAGAAGAAAACGGTGCCCTGGGAGGTGTAAGGCTGGGGTTGGGGGCTAGGGAGAAAGTAAACTTACTCGTCATCCCGCTTGCGGAGCAGTTCCTCGACAATCTTCTCCTGGGCTTGTTGGAAGTTCAGGCCCTTGTAGGGAACATTTTCGAAATGGGAGTCTAGCTTGGCCTGTTGGGCAGCCTTGGCGGCCATCTTTTGAGCGTGTTTGGCCGGGTCCTTCGGTGGTCGTCCTGGACCTCGACGAGGAGCAACAGGAGCATCCTCGTCCTCTTCCTCTTCCTCTTCCTCATCGTCGTCTTCTTCTTCGTCCTCATCTTCGTCTTCGGCTTCCTCGCCATCTGCGTCGTCGTCGCCCTGCTCCTTTTCTTCCTCGCCGTCACCGTCCTCCTCGCCAGCAGCATCTTCGTCGGCGTCATCCTCATCAGCGTCGGCATCAGCGTCAGCATCCGCATCCGCATCCTCGTCGTCGTCCGGCAATGGCGTGGGCACAGCGATATAGCCTCTTGTTTGATACGCCGGATTCGTTTTCGTCATGTAGTTGCTGAGTGCTTTCCTAACGCGCTCCGCATCTTCAAAGTTCGTGTGATCTCGGGGATAGAAGTCCTTGGCATTGAGGATCATACGTTTGAAGTAGCTCTCGAGCTCCGACATATTCGCAAACTCGTGGTTTTTCAACTTGGTCTCAATGATTTCGAGCGAAATTGGCAGTCGCGTCTTTCTGTAGTACTTGGCGTTTGACTTCTTGGGCGGCAACTTTTCAAAGTAGCCGGCGATGAGGCGTCCACTGGTCAAAGGTTAGCAAGGTGTCTTGTTCATCCATGTACTGGGCAAGGAAAAGCGCCTGTGTACGAATAGTGCAGATTGCAACGGCATATTGTGTAATATTGTGTAGAGTGGTAGATGCAATGATGGGGACTCGGGAACATACCTTTTGTCGGCCGTTCTCCTGAGCTGCTCGAGGAAGGCAAGGCCATTCTCTGTCGTCTTTTCCGGAGTCTCGCCCTCGGAGGGGTCGGTCTCCTAAAAAACGCTAGGTTAGAATCAATTAAGATGGAAGCAAAGAATGATTTGCATCATTGTCAAAGGGGAGCAAATCCCGAAAAGCAAAAGAATAAAACGAGGCGACAACAGAGACGACGAGAGCTACATACAGCTGGCATGCGGCGGCGCTTCGAGGCGCGCTCTTCGCTGTCCGGCAACGCGCTTCCGCCGGCCGCCTTCCGCTTGATCTCCATTCTCGAGTGCCTTGGGATCGCGGTCGTGGCTGGCGATGCTTCAATACCCTGGCGTTCCCTCGCGCCCTGGTGGTGGAGCGCAATTGCCGACCGCAATTATGCGTAATTGAATTTTATCGCGACGGTTGATTGTTGCAGCTCAGAGCTTGGGGACGCGCTACTTTTGACGTCTCGATATGTATGCAACGAGCTTTGGTGTTTCGGGGGCAGAAAAGGCAACGGGCGGGGCTCAGCCTGTAGTTCTTTGGGCGCGCTGTCTGGCAGAGGGTAGTAGGGCGATAGAAAAAAAATTTGTAGGTTGATGGACTATTATTAGCGGACACAATACCTTTGCTTCTTCGTAACTAGAAAAGCCGTGAGTGTGTTGTCGTTTTTTGCCCACTGAATATGAGGATCCAAAGTAACCTCCAAGTCTTGTCCTTTTTTTTGGCTGCCAGGGGTTTTTCCTCAGAATGGGCCAACGAGCTCTCTAGCAATTGGCAGGCGTGAAGTCTTCTTCAAGTAGCTATACTGTTATATCCCTATTAATTTTCGCCTCAAATTCCGTCAATAGGACTTTTTCGGTACTTCATGCTCCGCTCCGTACTTATGTCACAGTCTGGTCACGTGGCTCGATTACCTAACATTTTGACCTCTTTATTTACAAGGGAGCGCGAGCTCGTAGTACTCCACACTTAGGCTTTCGGGAGCTCGCGGCAAAAGGGCTTTCGGAACTGGTACTCTACGTTCTCAATACGTTCTCAATCCGATCTAAGTGAAGGTGGGTGGCCAGAAGGCCTTAAATACAGGCGGATTATTATACGTGCAGAATTTGAAAAGCTTAGTACGTGTAAAGAAATGCTAGGCGCTCGTCTACAATGTCGTAATAGTACTTTCTACTTGTATGCCACCGTTCCGCCCGAATTCCAACCCATTCTGATCCAGTACCTCCAGGATGCCAGCGTAGTTCTGCAGGAGATCCGGTGGCGATGAAAAGCAGACGGGCGTTTCCGCAATGAAGCTGGTGCTTTTCAAAAGATGGTGATCTTCATCGGTTGGTATTTCAATTGAGAAGAGCTGGACAGCAAGTCCCACAGGCTTTATTTTCGGTACGAGGCATTGTAATGCTTGGCAGGGGCGGCGTACGTGGCCTCGGCCTCCTTGTGCCGGCCTTGGTCCGCATAGAGGAGGCCGAGATTGCCGACTGTGTTGAGCGTTGATGTGTGGTCCGGGCCCCACGCCTTCTCGTAGCCCTGTAATGCCCGCTGGTACATGGCCTCGGCCTCCTTGTGCCGGCCTTGGTCCGCATAGAGGATGCCGAGATTGTTGACTGTGTCGAGCGTTGATGTGTGGTCCGGGCCCCACGCCTTCTCGTAGCCCTGTAATGCCCGCTGGTACATGGCCTCGGCCTCCTTGTGCCGGCCTTGGTCCGCATAGAGGATGCCGAGATTGTTGACTGTGTCGAGCGTTGATGTGTGGTCCGGGCCCCACGCCTTCTCGTAGCCCTGTAATGCCCGCTGGTACATGGCCTCGGCCTCCTTGTGCCGGCCTTGGTCCGCATAGAGGATGCCGAGATTGTTGACTGTGTCGAGCGTTGATGTGTGGTCCGGGCCCCACGCCTTCTC
>JADHKT010000068.1:0-149798 GCA_019925285.1 Graphium sp. VPRI43844
TCGCGGCGGAACCGCGACATGGAGCTTTTTCCTGTATGTATTACGATAGGTTTTTTCCTCCAGAAATAGCCGGGGTATAGCCGACATAACGGCCAAACCAATCCGTTAATAAAAAAAAAAAAAAAAAAAAAAAACCCTCTTGGGATGGACTAACCTCGCCTCTAACCCGGGTTTCCCTAATACTTGTTTATTCGATCTTTCATTCGATCTTTCGCTCGTGCTTTCCACCATGTCAGTTCACACTGCTGGTTCTTTGTTTCCCCGCATCCGCTTGTTCCCTAACGAGAGCCTGAAAATACCCTCGAACCCCTTCTAACCTTGGCTACCCCCTCCTCCCCCCAGCACTAACCCCCCTTCAAGCCTGCAACGTCTTTGTCATGCTTTCCTGCGTACTTTGTCATGTTTTCCTCTAATAATACAAGTGTCACTGTTGACTGGTCTTGTGGTCCGATTCGGAAAGGCTAACCTGGGGCGGTCACATTAGTGCGCGACCCCGAATATTCTCCCAACCCTTATCTTTCTTGCCCGCCGACTTGCATACCCGAGAAGTCTTCTTGACGTTCTTTTTCTTGCCGATGTCGTAGGGAAGAGAAAAAAAGCCCGGCTACACACGTGTTGTGACCATGGGCGCCCTAACCTGCCTGCCCTGTACCTGCCAATTCCATCCTCCTCTTAGAGTTGTGCATATTAACTCGGAGAATCTCGACTCCTCCATCCACAACCCCGCACGAGGGATTCACCTTTCGAAATAGAATGCAGTTTAATAAGTTGGTGGTCGCCACCGGCGTGATATTACTGTGCTTCAAATCGCCAGTGGCTAATTGGCTCACCCCCCCCCCCCCCCCCCCTCCGGCTCTACACGACGGCGTCCTTTTCATCAATTGATTAAATTGAGGATTGTGTGGACTAAGTGGCCACCAGCCCAACCACGCCGTGTCTACGGAGTAGAGGGGCCCTAAGACAACCTTCCTTCTCCCTTGGGCGCCTCTTCGCTTCTTTCTTGATTCTGTTACCTTTTGTTTCTTTGTTTAATATTGGTCAACTCACCGGCGATAGGTGATTGGCCCGACAGCTTAATTGGCAAAAGAAACGAGGGCCCCAAATACTGCTCTATTACCCATTGAACACACCTACGGAGAATATGCTATCCACAGCTTCCCTACAATAATTCTTTAGTGGACCTTAGAGTAACGACTTTCAGTGGGCTGCAAGTCTCCGCGTGCCATCGGTCACCTGGACGGGTAGCTCCATGTCGTCGTTAAACTAGTATTGAGCATGTGGGGTCTTGGATGTCATTTTCATCGACGTACTCTGTATATTCAGTTATTTGCGCCTTGCCACCCACATATTAACAGGTAGAAGAAAAAGCGAACAAGGATGTACTTGGTTTTTTTCAAGTTGAGGCAGAATGGAAAGAGCAATAGAAATCAATGGCATTTCCCGGGTTGCCGCATTGGCAGAGGGGTGGTTCGTGAGGACTCCCGCCTTTTTGGTTCTCGTGTAGAAAACAACATCGATCGAATTGGTGGTAACGTCAATCGGTACACTGTAGCTGAGCGATTAAAGGCACCCAAACCAAAAAAAAAAAAAAAAAAAAAAAAAAAGCTTGCAGGGCCGAGGCCAGACCGGTCACAACGGCCATGCGTGTTGTTTCTCTCTTTGGTTCGTTCCGTACGGAGTACATGCAGGCAAAATACTACCCTGCACTCTTCGGGGCTGGGTTGTACAGTTGGTGGTCATCCCCTACCGAGACAATTCATCGCTCCGATTCGAAAATTTACACCGCATCTATATCTCGCTTCTATTTCCTTGTTCTCAGAGTCGAGTGTCTGCTCCCAAAAAAAAAACCTACATAGGCGAATCCTTCCCCTGCCTTTTTGGAGGGGGGTGAGTAGCTTATTGGTTCCAGATCCGACGGACAGATATAGCATTCTCTATCTCTTCAAATTTCCTCACATATTTCCGGGCTTCCTTTTTTTTCTCCGATGCTGAAGAATCTTGCCAACATGCTTTTCCCCATTGATACTCTTTATCCGAGATGATACCTCAATACTTGATAACTGACCTGGCCACTGATCGCCCGAGAACACCCCGGCCACTCAGGGTCTGTGGCCTGGCCTCTGACCATTCCGAATCCACCTTCCCCTCCCCGGTCCTTCTCCCGCTCCCAGTCCCAGAAATCGTGGACTAGACCGAATTGGTGATGTGGCTGGATTGCTCATGCCTTTCCCGAACGCTCCGAAAATAAGAATGAAAAACAAGAAGATCAATGGTAGAACAAAAGAAGAGAAACGAAAGAGTGAATGAATGGTTGTGTATGTGATTCCCACAATCACCGGGGGGGGGGGGGGGGGGGGGGTTTCAAAGGTTTGAGCTCGTTTCTCCCAATTCCCGTTTCTTTTCTTTTGGCTATTGTATTGGAAGCAGCCGATTGGCTGTCGTGGCGAGGCAAGTGGGCTGAGGGGCTTACGCCAACCCAGGAATGGCACCGACATCACTGTGCTCATACAAGTAAACTACAAAAAGACCACGGAGTAAAAAACACCAGTAATCCTTATGGTGTCAGAATTTCCAGTCCCAAAACTCCTTTCAGATGAGCGGCGGCTGTGTTCATAGGGGGAAAAAAAGAGAAAGGGGGCAAAAATGCAGCCAATTACAAAGAAGTGGAAAGGAGCGGGAAAATTGACAATTGTCCACTGCAGCGGCTCGTGTCTTGTTACCTTTCAAAGGAACGAGATTCGAATTTGGCTTCGGTTACTCTTAGGGAGATGAACTCGAGTTAAGATTGAGCAAACAACAGAAAAACACGTAAATCTTACATGTGACGTCTTGAATTATCCATCTCGGTACTCGACATTGCATTTAATTAAGGAGATAATTCATTCAATGTTGCCGCGATGTCAACCGCCGCCAACCTCTAGCTGTCGGTTTCCCAGTGAAAACACCTGGTCGCTTGTCTGAATCGTACCCATTGTGCGAGAGCCTTAATTTAAATGATGGTGTCTTGTTTCTCTCTTAACGCACCTATCAACCAAGTCATCGTATCGAAACAAGTTTCTCTTCCCGCACCAAGACATATATATGCCTTAGAGCTTCCTTATTCCCTGGTGGAATCGAGAGACAATCGAGTGGATCCTAGTATGAGGGAAGGTCTTATCCAGGAGTCTTTGCCCCTGGGCTTTTCATGGCCGTTGTTCCGTCGTTTTTTTTTTTTTTTGAGCAAGCCATTCGGTCCAACATCTCGGTATACGGAATTTACACGGCTGGAAACCGGAGCCGTCTCTCCTCTCCGGAATCGAACCATCAAGCGAGTTGTGCATTAGTGGGGGTGTCGAGTTGAAGAGGGGTTTCTTAACTACTTTAGAACAAACCGAAGGGAGTCTTGGTACTAAACCTTTTTCGACGGGGTGCCAGTTTAGTGATCTGCCACAATGGTGGAACCTCTGGACGGGGATTAGGGGAAGACAGAAGAAGGATTTCAAAGGCACAACGCTTAGTTAGCTCTACGTGTACTAATCATAATCAGTCTGGTTTTGGTTTGAACATAAATGTTGGACAGGACGGTCGCTTGGCTGGCTGGCTGGCCAATGCTGTGCAAAGACATCTTCCCCTTGGGAAAAAAAATTCTCCCGTTTTGAGACATGGATTCGATTTAGACTTTATATTGGACATTCAATTGCAAAAAGAGAAAAAAAGCACCTCATCTAATGGTGGCTGAACTTTCTCAGGCAGCCAGCTTTAGCCACCTCAGTTGTCGACAGCATGCTAAAAAGCTAGCGGGACACGCTGGACAGGCTTTGGGTAAATTGCAATGGCGAACCAAGCGAGGCGTACACTGCCGTCGTGTTCTGACGGCTGGCCAAGCACACACTCTCGGCCAGCCCTGTATCGTGTCGCCAAACCTGGTGCGTTCCCGCGAACCATATGAGGCAAATACATATACACCCTCACCCGCCGCCGCCGCCGTTGCCCGTTTGCTCGAATGGGAAAGTGTCTCTTTTCATCCTTCGGAAGAGCGGGCCATATTAAGGAACACTATGAATTCTATGGCTGCGTCCCGGACGGGTCAAACTTTCCACGGGCCCCCCAATTGAACCAATCGTAGCAACGGGCAAGAGTTACTACCGAAAAAGAGGCTCGGGAGTAATAGAAGAGGACAGGAACGGATGGGGTTGCCAGGTTTGGATATGCGGCCCCGGATTCTTCGTACCGAATTTGCCGCCTCAATATATTTCAGAGAGTCGCAGAGGTGGTATGGTAACTGCAGGTGAGCATTCTGTTTAGGTATTTTCTGTCCTGTTCTGCCCTCGTGTCTTTCAAAGTGCCCCTATAAAAACATGTCATCGACGTCTTTTTTTTATTTAAAAGAGAGGTGGTGCTATTGTTAGCATGCTGTCGCCAGAGCCTGCTGGACGAGCCCCACTTCCAAGCTTTACAGTGCTATTGAACGCTTGTTAGGGTGTCACCCCATATTACCGTTCGCCTCGTAATACTGAATTTAAATAGGCTCCTCTTGAAATTAGTGGATGTTTTAACGGGGGTCCAAACTATTTTTGTCGCTCGTACGGAGTACAAGTATGTAAATTGACCCCTCCTTCGAAGTACCCAGTCTTATGCTAATTACTACGTATGTTAAAAATGTTCAAGAAGAGAGAAGAAGCAAAAAAAATTGCCATGAAAGTGAAACTACTCGAAAGTTGCATACAGGGCCGTCTTTGATTGAGTTGTCCATTCAAGTAAGGAGAAAAAACCCACGGAGTACATACTTAAACACAAACATGAGGAGCTCTCCGTGTTACGAAGCCTGGGCGGGGGGGACAGACAAGGCAAGGGTATGCAATACGTACTCTCGTATTCTCTAATAAGCGGCAGGCAAAACAAGCCAGGGACAGACAAAAGATACCATATCGTGAACGTCGTCCCATCCCTTTGCACTCTATCTGAGAGCTTGCATGAGATCTACTCCAAACCGAACCCTCAATCCCGGGTTTCCACAATCGACACTCTGCGCCTCTTAAGCTTTTCTCTACATTGTTTCACCATCACGAGGGGGCAAGAACCTCCTTACCTCTCCTCGCACAAGCAGGGGAAAAAACCTGAGTGAACTTCTTATTGCCCCCCACACGTATTTTGATTAGAGATCAAACGAGAGAACATCATTGCCTTCCAACTATTCGCTGCCGGTCCTATTAGACTGAATGGTTTTTTTTTCCTGCTCAATTTCATTTCTTCACATTTGCATAATTAGGTATGTGGCGAAACCACCAAGGTAATGGGTACATTGGCATGATCAACATCTCCTTGTGTCCTGGCCCAAATTGCCTTCTTTTGATCATCCGGAAGCTAGAGATGATCCCCAGGCACTGGCTCTCCCAGCCTGTGTTCCCGCTCTGCGAATTCGCCATCTTGAGTGGCTGGACGGCTGGGCCAAGGAAGTGCGTTCCAGCAGGCATGTGCTAGTATTAATACTGGCTGGCCCCAAACAGACTTTGGGCTGCTCGTTAGCAGCTATTGCATATGTACTCCGTACTAATAATAAATAATTCGGCTGCCAGGCCTAGAAGTGTTCGGCGAAACCCACCTAGAATATCTCACCGCCACCAAAAGTCACTTAAAATTCATTAGCTGCATCAAGGTCAACTGTACTCCAGTACTCTATATAAACATCGAGATGTCGGGGCATTTCCTGGCAGACACCAAACTTGAGACGATGCACTTCCGATGTTAATACGGAGTGGAAAACGTTTTGAGGGAGGACTTCTTTAACCTGAAACGCAGGTGAGGAATTTTGTCATCCCTCTGTGGTGCCCCAAGTCTCGACCGCCAAGCGGGGAAAAGTGCGAAATGGAGCTACGGAGTACGGAGTATGGGAAATAATGAGCTAGAATCCAGCGAGCCGCTGCTAGAATCACTATTTACACCAATAAAAAGGGGGGGGCGCTACGACTTGCCTGGCGAGGCGAACCCAATCGCTGGTGCAAGGGGTATCACTGGATTTTTCGGGGTCTAATAATCTCGCACTGTTTCTCTCGAGTATAAGGGGCTACTAATACACAACCCCCATCCACAACAAATCGGCCCCTAGCTTGTGGCTCCGAGCGGATCTAGTGGTCGATGGAACTGCGATAGGCAGAAAACAGCACTCGTCATTATTGGATGGACTCGAGAGAATGCGAGAAATGCGCATTATTAATGGAGATTCAATGCACTCTTCGAGCTGTTACATCGTGGATGGCCTGGCCTTGTCGTGAATCCTGTCAGGTGTGTACGGAGTAATAGAAGATGTTGGCTAGGCCGGAGTCAAATTTCTCCATGTGTACTAGCGCAATGTTCTCCCTTCGCTCAGAAAAAAATGAAAAAGAAATGAAAAAAAGAGGATTTTGCTCCAAATGTTTCTACTTATTCTTGGTTTCAAGTGTCAGCTTTCGCTCAATCTAGTTTGCATTACCGTACGTACGTCTTGTCTCGCCAACTTGTGCATTATCTACGGAGTATTGGTATTGATGCTGGCTTTATGGCTGGCCTTGCTTCCTGGCAGCAGGTGGGGAGTGAACGGACTTCTTTTTCGTGCGTCCCCTCTCAACCAGTCGATTGGTGCTTCGACCGGGGTCGGACAACGTGGAACCCTTGTTGAAATAGTTTTCTAGTAGGGAGCCCAGCGGAGCCTGGCGGAGCAAGGAGCAGTTTAGTGTGCTCCCTTGAGAGTTGGGCTAATATGGCATTACTATCTAATGCTCCATACTGGGAGCTATCACTTGTATTAGATAACTTGCTTGCTTGCTAGTTGTCTTGACGAGAAGTGTTATTTTAAGGTTGTAACCACATGTGCTAACTCGCCGATACTAGCCCAAGTCTTCATGGCCCCCTTAGACACGCATAAAACACATCGATGCCAGAACAAGTGTAGGAGAGATAATTTCATCACCAAAGAGAAGAAAGTGCCATCTTGTTCCACTCCGCCACACCTGCATCATCTGTCTTGCACTCCTCTGGCTGACTTTAGGGCGTCGGATGGCGAAGACGCCGACAACAAAGAAGAACAGAAATAGTACGGATAGAGTCATATCTATTCTCGGCCACACCGACCTCGTCTCACAGGCTAATCATTCTCTGTCATGCACGCGGCTTTCTGTGCTGGCTTACCGAAACGAGGTGTGGGTTCTGGCAGGCAGACAGGTGGACACACACACCAAAGCGAAATAGAGACAAAAATATGTGATACGAAGTACGGAGTACTCCGTACAAATCATCGCTTTAGATGGCCAAACACCTCCTCGTGCGTGTTCTGGGATGCGTGTCCTTGTAATGGCCCGACATGTCTGCTAACCTTTCTTTGTGCTACCCTCGCTGGTGCCACTGGGGCCAATCAATCAATTAATCAATCAATTTATACACTATTCTAACCGTCTACGGTTATCTAGTCCATCCTCGTTAAGCTGGAAGGGAAAAACCTCCTGGGTGACAAAACCCTGCCCCTATGAATTGAAGCCACTGGGGCCAAGTCTACATACACAGGGAGTTCGTCATCAACCATTGCGACAAAAGAAAAGATGCAAAAGCGCAATAAAATGCAAGGCTTTTGTCTCTAAAACAAAGAGCAGAAAAAGTCCGGTGTCTAGTCACAAATGAATACGATGCTTGTGTGCTCCTTCAGTCTCGGGTGCAACAGAAGGAGGAAGAACAGCACCGCATAAGTGACGTAGTCTGACCGAATCTCCAGGAACAAGAGAAACCCCAGTTTCGACTCTGGCCGCCCTTTGGGAGCTACAACGGATCAAAGTAACTTGGTACCAGGAGTGGATGTAAAAAGGCGGGTAGACTGTCGCCATCGCCCCCTCCAGCCCAAAGCCCACTCGACGAATAGACGTGCAAAGGGGTGTGGTGTGGTGGGTGCAAATGTGATGTGGTAGAATAATAGTGTTTTCCGTCGAGGCGCCCTTTGAGGCTTAAAATCTCAGGCTTGGGCAGATTCGTGGCTTTTTTTCTGTCAAACTTTGCCTCTGCTTACACTTGGAGTGCGTCCGAAAAATACCTAGGTGTCACACTCCCCACCCACCCCCAGTCCTGATGTAGGATGCCTTCACCAAAACATATTCCATCGTCTTGTCACTGTCTTCAATTGGCCCATGTGCGTTGATACATATAGTCTTTGTTGATTCGCAAGGGGTATAAAGTTCAGTTGGTCCGACAGCCACCAACACGGTGCACCAACACGGAGTAGGCTTGGTCTCGGCGTACTAGGAGGGCACACAAGCCCTGTGGCTTTTGAAAATACGATCTCCTGGCGCCTCCTTAGATGTTATTGGGTAGTTTTGGTCACGACCGACTTTGTTCCTGACACCGTTCTCGTCACGATATTTACGCCGCTGTCTATAATGCGTGGCAGGTAGTTGAAGGCTTCGACTGTTAAGCATGTGATGTGACGCGATTTGTGGTCTGGTCAGGATCGATCGCCAGCCAGCGTATCCAAGAGTAGTCGAGAAGTGTACATGAATGTTTCCTCGAGTGAAAAGAATTTTGGAGGCGTTGAATTTGCCAGCGTAGATGTTAAACCTGAGGCGGAAGTTTCAATGTCAGTTGGACCTTCCCAAGTCGTTCTTTCCTTCCTTTCCACCACCAGCAGCTGTATATTTACTCCGCTCCGTACCTACAAACCTCTCGAAGATGCACTATATCCCGGGCTGGCCACTGTTGCTGCCTTTTGTCAGGTTAATGAATGCTGCAGTCTCCGGGGCTTTAGTATCCAAGAACCGGAATATAGACTGTCAGGATCACGATGTCCAGGGGCTTACATCGCAAATCGTTTATATAGAACCTCCAATATGGCGAGCAGCTAACAGGCTGATGGAATAACAGGCTGATGGAATAACAGGCTGATGGAAATATACGGCACCGCAAATGGAGACTTCCTACATATTCTGGGGGTCTTTGAATGCCTCTGAAGTCGTCATTATCCAGCATCAACTCGGAGAGATACTACTTTCTGATGATATCACTATGCTGTCCCGTGTGCCTCGGGCTCCAACGAACCAACTGCGGCGATGTAAGTAGTCTTTTCTTTATTCCGTCTGGGTTCTGCACATCCTGAGCGCAAAGCGCCTTATTTGATTGCTGCTTAGAATTTTCTCCCTCTGGGGGACTGGTTTAGGCTTGGGTTAGAGCACAGCTAATCGGAATCTGTAGTTTGGAATGCGTTGACAAGCTGATCTGAAGTCTTTTCGATTATTGTATTTCAAAAAATAATACCCGACGTGAAATTATCTGCCTCTTAGTGCCTTGTCAAACTCACAACTTATTACCGTTCTCGATATCTTCAAGATTATTGCCATAATATCATAGTCTTTTGCGACGCGACAACGTCTTGAACCAATAACTTGACCTTGTCAGATAGCAATCCATGCTCGATCAGAAATCCATCGAACACTATTTCTCGGTATTCCTGCCGAGCATCTCGGAATGCCCAAAAAAGGACCAAGGGGTCCATATCGCCCGTCGCCACCCATCACAATGACCGACCCAAGTGGCCTCGGATCGCCTTCGAAACAACGCTGCACCAATACAAATGATCCTGACAAAACACCGACCACCAGAGCAAAACAATCAAGAGGCGCATCCTCAGAAGAGTGGTCCATCATGTGTCGCCAAGGGGATCGCGGCGCTTCGCGATGAAAGAGTAATCATGTACAAGGCTTTCGATTCAACCGACGACATTGTCCTGGAATAGCTACATAAACACCATATCCCAGCCTTTCTGCAATATCGGTAAACCGCCACAGAGCCTTGGCATCGATCTTAGAAAAGACCCTTCTGGCCATTCGAACAACTGACGCTGCGACATTTTTCAAGTGGCTCACAAATGTGTAATGGGCTGATGAGTTGTTACTTAAACATTACTTCCTGCCTAGGCATGGTATGATGACCGAGAGTATTTCTGGCCCCAGAGCTGAACAGCGTGTGGAGTTTGATCTCTTCGATAGGCTCGGCTACCATATAGAGGTTGTGCCGGACGATGATAAATCTAAAGGGTTAAGAATGAAGGGAGGGCTTGCATGCGCTCTGTTCTCATCTTGCTTACTGAAATGTACCTTATATCCAAAAGATCTTTACCGATTTCCAAGCTTGCTCTGCTACGCCATATTAACCTAATAAACATCAAGTATGCGACTTAATACTGCTTGCACCAATGAAGCAAATCCTGTCCGCTTCCAAATTATTGCCCTGGTTAGCTATGCCTAATATCACCTGAGTAGGTGGCGGAGTAAAGACTAAAGCACGCCCTGACGTGACTTTGGTTTTTTATTTACATGTATGTAATAGTCACGATAGGATGTTCCTAACATTCACTAGATTGCTATGGATAATATGAAGGGCACAAACAGAGCTGTGCAGGTGAAACTGTATCCGAGATTGTTTACTGAAAGCGTTATGGCACTTGATATCTCGACCTGATGGCAAAGGAGCGATTTGAACTCAAGATCGTTTGTTTACATGAAAGAATACCATGTGGCTTGTACTAATAAGGTTGGGGTGATATAAACAGAAGGGCTTCGAAACACGAGTGCATGTGCACATCTCAACATACTAGCGACGCTTTTAGCTCCCCACACAAAACTCGGCTTTGATCGACGGACGAGTGTACTGAAGAAACTTCTTTTTCTACATCCCCATCCCATGGCTACAACTGGCCAATTTACGACTCACGTGTAATGGCATTGCTATTTGTTTAGATGGTAGGCTTGGCAGAATGTCGAAAAGATAATCAAGTAGGAATACTGGTATTGGGTCAATAAAAAACAGTTCCACCACCGCCGTTCGAGTCATTGTTCGAAGGGCCCAGACTGGCATTATTTCCGTAAGTCATCTTTCGTTCCTTTCATTTCCGCCATCCGTGCGGTGGTCAAACAGTGTTCGCCGCCCGTCATAGACACTCCCGAGCGTCAACGCCCTTTCGTGGATAAGAAGAAGTCCCCCTATTGTACATAAAGAACCGAATTTATTGTGTCTTGAAAAGAAGGATGGCGCAGTGTCCGACGTAGAAATATATGAAGTGCTTCGTTTCTAGAAGTCACGTAATTCCCAGTTAGTGTCTGGCTAGTAACTGACAGAATATAATATAAAGAAATGACGAACCGTGAGTCACAAAGCTTCCGAAGTTTCTACCAACGATGCAGTGCCATGTAGGGCCCTTGCGTTCATCGAACTACGAACAATCGTTAGGCCAAGTGGTATGAATAACCAAGGGTTGCTATTTCACCGTACTGTTTTCTTAATATGTTGTGCAATATCCTAGACCAGGAATCGTGAGCCATGACTGTTTCAAAGCATGTTTTGTGTCTCTGCAGGATAGAAGCTTAACGCGGGGGACAAACCTTCTCCACCGTGAACTTAGCCATGGCCTCCTGAGCTGTTCCGTAGTTAGATGCTGTTGCTGCCTAGCTTCTAGGTTAGGACTGATGAGGCGAACCTACCAACATCGACGGCCTCGGATTGCATGTCCTCGGTCTGAAATATATTAGAAATAGCTGGACACATCTGTTTGTTCGACGGGCGCGGGCCTCACCATGTCGGCTGATTTGATCTGCGCTGTGTTTCGACGATCGTTAATCTCGATTCCCATCAAGCGAAACAAAGAATGTGTTGTGTTAGATAGCTCGACATACCTTCTAACTTTTCGCGAGCCAGAGGCGCCGGAGAGGCTGAGGTCTTTTCTGCCATCTTGTCACTATGGGCCTGGATGACGATGAACTTGGGGGTATTTCGTGGAGATTGGGACCAGAGCTCGTTAGCTTGGGCTTGAATGGTGGACTGTGGTCGGTCAGCTTCTGTCTTTCGAGCTTTGAAGGGCATGCAAGTCTCGGACCGTTATTTTCTTTTTCTCCAATTAAATGGATAAGTGGGCGCGGCCTGTATTAATTGGTATTACTTGCTGGTGGTAAATACGCGAGTATCAGTATCAGCAAGGTATTGTGAAGGTCGGAAATCGCCCCTTTGTTGATTGGCGGGGCAAGTCAACACGACAAGTCTTTCTGTTGCTAGGACCGTTTTAGTGCCCAAGCGTATTGTGCCAGTCACGTGTAAGCTTGACAACTAGCAATCCACTATCTTCTAGAAGCTATCGGGTCACGTGCGTGGTGGGGCAAAAGCTACAGAGTACATCTAAAAAAAAAAATTTAAAAAAAAGCTTCGACTGACCACAAAATTTAATCTTTTCTCTGTGTGCAGTCATCTATTTTATGATGGCCGTGATGGAATCCTCTCGCCTTTTTGTGAAAGGCTTGCCGCCTAACATCACTGAGAAGGACTTCCGGAAACATTTCTCACTCAATGGCGGAGACATCACAGACATCAAGATTCTTCCCCAACGAAGAATTGGCTATGTCGGATACCGAACTCACGAGGAAGCAGCGAAAGCTGTCAAGTATTTCAATCGCTCATTCATAAGGATGAGTAAACTGTCAGTTGATCTAGCAAGACCTGTGAGTAAAACTGCCCACATAATCCAGCTGCTTCTATGAAATTGCCATCCTAACAAGTTGAAAGATTTCAGACCCTGCTCTCACAACCCGGGCCGGGCAGAATGTCGCGCCAGGAGCCAACGCCTCCCCGGAACCTACAAACCTAATCACAACGTCCGACTCCAAAAAGAGGAAGCGTAGTGGTGTCGACGAGCTGAACCCCAAACTTCAAGAATACTTAGAAGTCATGAAACCGGGCTCCAAAGCTGTGGAAACCTTTGCTACCACAGGGGATCTGGGGCCTACTACCCCCATGCCTACGGTACCTCTTGAGGAAGAGAGTGATGGGGAATACGAAGCTCTACCAGAACGGCCTCAAAAACGGCAAATGGCAGAAGTCAACGACCGCTCAGCAGAAGAAGCAACCTCTACCGAACAAAATAATCCTATACCTAATAAATCTTCTTCGGAAACTCCAATAGTCACAAACCCTGAGGTTCCATTAAGTGCCGATGACGATGATTGGCTTCGATCAAGGACAAACCGGGTATTGGACTTCATTGATCCCACTGAGATCTCGACAATCCCAGCTCCCTCAACTACGATTGAACCAGAGAAGACTATTGAAGAAACTCCTTCGGATCATATCAGCCAGCTTTCTCTCAAGAGTGCAGAAACCAAGACCGATGAACCTGAAGTTCACAAGCAGAATGGTGAGGTCGCAAATGACAAGGAAAGTACCCTATCAACGATTCGCCAAACCGCCAGGCTGTTTTTACGCAACCTAAGCTACCAAGTCACTGATGATGATATTCGCCGCCATTTCGAACAGTTCGGCGAACTCGCAGAGGTATGGTCTCTTCTCCCCTTTTTTTTGTTTTCTTTTTCTTCAACTTGTCTACCTCTACTCTCGGACGCCTGAAGTCGTCCGGGGCAAGAGACAAGTCAATATGATTCCTACTTTATGATGAAGCCCAGATAGGGACAGCTTATGCCTTTGTGCAAGTGACGAGAACCCTGGGCGAGTCTGTTTTTGGTAGAACACTCCTCTCTGAGAAGTTTGGTTTCATACAACATGACACACCTTATATTGTGCAAATCATTTTTGGCTGGGACTAAATGTTTATAGGTTCACATTCCAACCAACGGCAAGGGTGCCAGCAAAGGCTATGCAATGGTGTTGTTCGAAGACCCCGAATGTGCTGTCTCGGCATTTCAGGCCTGTGACGGAATTGCTTTCCAAGGTCGCCTACTCCACATTCTTCCGGCTTCGGCTAAGCGGGAACAAGCCTTAGACGAGTTTGCCCTTGCAAAACTTCCACTCAAGACGCAAAATCTAATTCGAAAACGTGCCGAGGCGGCAACCAAGTCATTCAATTGGAATTCCCTATATATGAACCAGGATGCTGTCAACACGTCGATTGCAAATCGGTTGGGTGTTTCAAAATCCGATCTCCTTGACCCTACATCAGCTGACGCAGGTGTCAAACAAGCAATGTATGTTAAACTTCCCTTTCTGGTCACTAAGAGTTGAAATTTCCACACTTGAGAAAGTAAAGACTAATTTTGATTCGTTTAGTGCGGAGACATCCATTATCCAAGAAACTAAGGCCTACTTTCTCGCAAATGGTGTTGACCTAAATGCTTTCAAATCCCAAAAACGGGGCGACACGGCCATTCTTGTCAAGGGTTTTCCACATGGAACTTCATTGGAAGAATTGAGGGCCATTTTCGAAGAACATGGCACAGTTCTACGGGTATTGATGCCCCCTAGTGGCACAATTGCCATTGTATGCTTTGCTGATCCAAGCCATGGACAAGCTGCATTCCGCAAAGTGGCCTATCGACGGATCAAAAATTCAGTATTATTTCTAGAGAAAGCACCAAAGAACCTCTTTGTTGTCGACCCGAGTAGCGAGGCCCAAATTCCACAGGTGACTGCAACTGGCATCAAGAAAGTATCGGTTTCCGACCTTCTTGAGGAAGATAACGAGGGTACCGTTGAAGTTGAGACGACTTCTTTGTTTGTTAGAAACCTCAACTTCTCAACTACCACCGAAAGTAAGTTTTCTGTCTTGAGCCATCCGGCACGCTGCTTCGATGGCCCATAAATGACTGCTATCAATTCAACTTTCTAACCTCAACTGCTTTACAGAATTGGCGGACGCTTTCAAGTCTCTCGATGGATTCGTTTCTGCTCGAGTCAAGACAAAGACGGACATCAAGAAACCTGGGCAAGTTCTCAGCATGGGCTTCGGCTTCGTCGAATTTCGAACCAAAGCACAGGCCACTGCAGCGCTCCAGTCCATGGATGGTTTTACCCTCGAAGGACATGTGCTAT
Source organism: Graphium sp. VPRI43844 (assembly GCA_019925285.1). Lineage (NCBI taxonomy): Eukaryota > Fungi > Ascomycota > Sordariomycetes > Microascales > Graphiaceae > Graphium > Graphium sp. VPRI43844. The sequence goes on from JADHKT010000068.1 coordinate 14,797, forward strand.
CAGTCAAAGCCTCTCACAAGGGTCTCGATGCTGCAGAAGAGCGTCGCCGTGAAGAGAAGGCCAAAAAGGCGGCAGGCCAGCGCACAAAGCTTGTGGTCAAGAACTTACCGTTCGAGGCTACTAAAAAGGATATACGTTCCCTACTGGGATCGTACGGAACGCTCAAGGCAGTTCGTGTGCCCAAGAAGTTCAACCACTCTTCTCGCGGTTTCGCATTTGCAGAATTTGTTAGCGCTCGGGAGGCCGAAAATGCACTCAATGCGCTCCGCGATACACATCTCCTAGGACGAAAGTTAGTCATTGACTACGCAGAGGCTGAGGCCGTCGACGCAGAAGAGGAGATTGCGAAGATGCAGAAGAAGATCGGTGGACAGGTCCACAAGGTGACACTCCAACAGCTCACAGGTAGGGACCGCGCTAGGGTGACCATTGGCGAAGACGAAGATGCTATGGAACTCTAGGGTGCAACCGAAAAGAGTTCTGGAATGCAGAAGACGCTTGGTGGCTTGACCCCTGCGGAAAGATCTTTTCAGAAGCCTCTTCTGCAATAGAGAGATTAGCCGGCAACTTATCACACCAACTTGCGACTTGTCGCATTCGGCTTCAGGCAAGACCGGGTGTGTGGGGGATAGCGGGAAAGGCGGCCATGATCCCTGCCAACCTACGAGGTAAGAAGGGCGGACTTTTTCTGGGAAGCTCGGCCGTTATACTCATTCTCCTTTTGCTTCATCTCTTGTGTTGCTTGATCGTGTCAACTCTGGGACGAGAAGCATTTTGACTGTATTTGACCCTCGTCCACCATTTCTTTCTCCCTGCGTGCCCTCTTCCCCACACGTACTCAGTCCAAACCCGGACCACCTGGAAAATTCTTTCCTAATCCGGCGTCAGCCTGACGACGGCGGGCTGGTCTTTGAGCGAGAGATTGTTCGAACAAACCCTAGATCGGTGAGGACGAGTCCAGGGGCGAGGCGTGGTGGAGACATTGGCCAGACGCACTTAGTGAACTAACTACTTACAAGTACTGTTCAGGCGATTAGCCCCACCACCCATCACTCACTCTCTTGACCTTTCTCTCCCTTGCATGTCATTCATGTCCAAAGAGAGTGTAGCCCGCTTCTATTTGAGGTGTCCCGGGCACCCCTGCCCTCTGACTAGATACAGTGCCCTTCTTTTCTCACCTTCCCTGATTTTGATCACACGCCCTCTGCCATCATCCCCCCCAAGGCCGGGGTCTAGAGAGGGAGGGTTACAATCGATCATGATTGCCGCCTCCTTCTCGAAGGGAGAAAGAATAATATGGAAGCGAAGGCTATGCCAGGGCTGTACCTGTATCTGGTCTAAACACACAGATCGAATTGGGTTTGGCTGCCCATCCCTCGCTGTGACATTTCGACATATTGATTGGACTTATATCAATGCGTGACGCTGCTGCCTTTGTCCGGTCTATCGTATTGCCATTATGTTGACTGACTTAATATCTTGTCTTGCCATCTCACCATCATACTATTTACCTACTTGTGCTAGAACTGCATTTCATAGTTCCTCTTTTTACTCTTCAATACCTACCACTACCATTCGCCTTGCAATATTGAATCCCGTCAGCAACATACCTGGTGTACTCGCAAAAGAACTCTAAGCCGTTGAACCGAAGGCAACTTCCACATCCCACCGAATCCATTAGTACAGTGAATCGTATTTACGATGCATCAGCCGCCACAGGTTGTATCTCACCACAGTCTTGCACACAGAAATCCTTATTTCGGCGTCCAACAGGCAGTGCCGGACCCTCGTCTGCTTCTGGCAGGTGACGTGGGAGGCTCTCAACAATCTCACCCCACTCAACTTGCGATGCGCCTCAGTCACTCGAACACCGCCAGCCTAGCCGCCAACTCGTCAATATCACCCGTCATGGCAATGTCCCGAGCCCACAGTTACCCCTTACACAATGCCAGCCAGCATCATGGGCAGTTAGGTTCCTCTCCAGCAGCACATCACAAGCCTCACCACGGCCGACCCACCAATCCAATCTACGACTCCCCCCAGTTTAGGCAGTATCGGTTGAGGCAAGGTTCAAAACCACGGGACGGACATAGAGGCGATCAAATTTGGCCCGATGTGCTTGAAGACGCCTTTCTTGATGGTATGGCTTGAACCGGCTCTCTGTCACCAAGTCTATTGTGGTACGGACAGATAGACTAACACGTTCAAACCTATCACAGCTCTCCTTCTCATCCCAGACATGGGGCGGAAAAAGTACTCGATGAATAATACGCTCTATGGGCGAAATATGCTGATTAGCGACTATATCTGGAGCGCTTACTGCGCAAGTCTGCCCCCGGGAGCAAAACGAGACGAAAAGGGAATGCGACGCGGCCGGAAACAAGTTTCAAGTCATATTCAAGTTCTCAAGAACTTTTTCAAAACTCACCGTTACTGTATGAATGTCCCTGTCAAATCACCATGCCTACGTGGTTCTCCGCCACTAACTTTGCCCTCTCTCTTTCTCAACAGTTCACTTCTTCTTTCCCACAAAGGAAAACGACATCAGGAACAAGATGCAACGGCAAGAAGCAAACGCTGCCGAAACGAGCTCCCTCAAAAGTAACCCCATTCTGAAAGCCCTCTCGGAAAACCGCTTCCCCAATGTGCGCCTAAACTACGAATACTTCGCCCAGCTCCTTACCTCAGACATGCTCGTCACAGTGCGCCCAAGGACAAGTTGGGTATTTGTGTCGTCTTCAAACATCTTAATGGTTGACAAGGCGGTCGCTAGAGATCCTAGCGGACGTAAGTTGGACCTGAAAGGTTTCCCCCAGCTTGCCCAGTCTCTTGAAGAGGGTCGAGCCCCCCGTTGCGGACCTAATGGTGCTATTGTGATTCATGAGTACACCAGCCTCATCAGCCAAAGGGAATCCTGCTCCATCGAAAGCGCGTTAGAGGAGTGGGAAACAAAATTTCCCGAGCTATACTCTTCACTTCGTCTGCCTGAACCTCAAAACGAGGCTTCTTTAACCATCTTGGAGATGTCGATGACTCTCAAGCTCCACACCAGCCACTTTCCGAAAGGTTCAGAGCTTAATGGGCTCGTTGAAGTGGATGTTTCTCTTCCCAGCCTTCAAAACCAGCGCTGGAAATGCGTCACTCGTCTGAAAAAGCCACCCGAACTTTGTGGTAGCCGAGAAGGAGAATCGGCCACCATGGAACTGACAAACGAAGCGGCCCTGCAGTACGCCCATCAAAAGGGTTGTGACGAGTCCAAGCCTGAATGTAAATGCGTATTTCGGCCACGTCAAGATGTTCGAGTTCCCTTCCCAGCAGCAGAGTGGGCAGTCATGCTTACCAACTGCTTGAGCTACCCCGAAGAAGGGCGGTCGATTAAGCCTACTCGGAGAAGACGTGGAAATGAGGCTAAGAACCTTGCAAGGAAACCAACACTCACGCAGGGAGAGCTGGTGTCTCGTGTTGGTATGGTCCAAGAGCTTTGGTCTTGCTCGCTAGCTGTAGGTGCTCAAGACGATGCAAAGTGGACACGGCAAGCCATAATCATATGGAAGTTCAATAGTGCCAATCAAAGCACAGCCAAGACAGGAGAACCAGACGATTTCACTGTTGCCGAGACAACATGGCGATTTTTAAGCGTCAACAGCCCGTCCTCTGAGTATCACAACAAGAACGCCTACATCAATGACAACATTACCGCGACAGGCACCGTCACACCTTCCAGGATGACACCGCCACCCACCATCATGTCAGTTTCCCCCGAAATGTACCACGCACCCCAACCGCACATGCCGCTGGCAATAGGCAACAACTTCCTCGAGTCGTGGGATGTCAACGCGCCGATGTGCGAGCTGAGCGGCCTTAGTTTTGCTCATGGTCTTGCCACCCCGCCCCCATCGACCTCTTTCCTGTCATCCTACGGGAGTAATTACAGCAGCAGTCAAGACTCGGATTCGATCCCGCAGGATATGGCTTATTTTTCGGCACACCCACAACCCCCCACGCCTCTTCATCATGCTCTCCTCCGAACCTCATCTCACGGAGATACAACACTCTTCATGGCATCATCTGGCACAATGGCTAACCACAACGATCTACATCCGCCCTCTTTTATTCCGACGTGTGGGACAAATCTTTCGGGTTGGGAAGCCGCAGCGGCACACGGCCACCTTGACGACTGGACAGAAGAAAATGCATACGACCCCAACCTCATGGGCACAGAGCAGGATCATGGTGCATGGAGACTCGTCGGTAACAAGTGGGAACAACTTTGGGGTGTGGAGGACAAGGACCACTGGGACCCGCACGTCTCTTTGCAGGTTGAATTTGACGATGGAGCTTCGCCGTGTCCCTCAAACAAGGCTCCGAAAAAGGTTAGGAAGAGGGCTAGTGGCAACGGAATCAAGGAAGAAGGGAGAATGCGGGTGAAGAGAGCACGGAAAGCTAAGAAGTGAAAGCTTGGCGAGGCACCACTGCATAGACTTAGACTTATCAGCGAACGGTGTATGTTGGATGGAGTTCGGCTATGGCGTTTGAATTGATTTTGACTTTTCCAATCACTCTCTGCCCTTGACCAGTAAACTCACATCCGTCCCGTATACTACAAGTATCTGACTTGCAGTTGCAGTACCTGGCAGGGAAGAAACAAGATGCCAGCTGGAACATGCTGGCTCACACCCGAGCAAACTTGTCTCTCACGCCCTTCGCCCTGTAGACCAGATCGCATCTACCCTTTTCCTAAAAAGGACAGAGACTGGGTCATACGCCACACTCTAGACCCTTTGAGTCAAGAGCAAGGAGGCCAAGTTGACGCTAAATCCCCGTGTGCACTCTCCCTTGCTTCATCCAAGAGCCCCGCCACCGCCCCCAACGAACACAACAATCCTAATTAGCAACAGAATGAAGACACCCCGAAAAGGGCTAATCCAAAATATAAGGGGGAGTGGGGGGTGTAGAGCGCTTTTCATTCATCCTCTGCATAGATTGGTTCTAGAAGATTGCGAAAGAAGGGATGGGCCGCCCGTCATGCACAGCGAGCGCATGCAGATGATGCAGGGTGCAAGATGAACCGTTACTGGGCTAAATTTGTGATAATTCTCATTACACATTGGCTAGACTGTCATGTGCACGGTTAGACTCGGTGTTCTCCGACGTGTGCGGGAGAGGTCTTCTGCATTGACTTTTGGATGTAAGTGCAAGCGAGGTGTGACAGACACGGCGTTGCATACAAGTCAGGCAACGCGCCCAGAAAAGTAGAAGAAGATGTTGAAAAATAGCAAATCCATTTGCTTTTGTAAAATTGCATACGACGGGAAAGCACTCATTTCCTAGAATAGAGTCATTTAAATTAGAGGTGGGCTTTGCAAGTCGAGAGCATGTCGGCGCTTAACCAGCAGGTGAGATAGATGCCGTTCTGAGTGGGTAATATGCAACGTGCCAAAACCCACGTCCTTAAAAAAGAAGGTTATTAGCCTTATTTTAGTCCTTCTACTATTACTGTGTGCCAAGGGTCTACCACTAGGATCTTGGCTTTCCAACCAGTTTGGAGAAGAGAAGTGATCCATCTGCAGGAGTGGATGCACAGGTGTCAACAGCTGGCAATCCTAGACCCTTGACAATCACTTTTACTGGCTTTAGCAATGGCGAAGGAAGATTGAGGTAAAATAATACAACTGTCTGGAAACCTGCGTGGAAAGTGCTTCCCAAGAATAACAAATTCAACTTTGGTTCAAGGTGAGCTGATCATGGCCTGCATCTGAATCACTGGCGAGGGACGTATGAACAAGAGACTAAATATCAATCATAGGCCACACACGCATGAGACATAAACTTACCACCCATCGAGCAAGGGCACTCTTCGTTTCTAATACTGTTGATAGCACTTCCGAGAACTTTGGTGGTTTGAACTGTCAAAACAATTGGATTTAAGCACAATATTGAAAGGAAATCTGGGTCAGCTAGAAGATCTGTTACGGGTAATGGGAAAATAATCAGAAAGAAGTTGGTCATATTATCAGGCGATAGTACAAGTATGTTGCCATGCCAGGTGTAAACTAGGGTGCCAGGTGCCAGAGCTGCCATTATGGGGGGGCACAGCATGGATGGACTCGGTTGTTCCTAACCAATGATGCGGAGCCTTTATTCCCCCCCCAAAACCAATGCAAATGCCAGCGCCACACCCAATCGAGCTCTTATCCATTATTATTATCCAATCATTCCTCCTGAAACACCCCAAACCCACGACATGGTAACAGGGTCCTGTCCATGTGGGAGCACCCGCTGCCAGTGAATAACGGCGCCTCCATGTGCATCTGTGGCGCTTTTTTCGCAGTCGTGAATGAAGGAAATACCAGGTAATTGCACAGACACCTGTCAATGTCTGGGATTGTCAGTAGGTCAGAGGAAGACTACGGAGCACTCAGCTCCGTAAGTGAAATTGAAACCAACGGTTAAAATCGTCAAGTTTTGTGTGGCAGAAGCACAGACCATATCATTGCCGATGTTCCTGCCTAGTGAGTACTTGACGTTTTGGCCAGCCAGCCACCTTCATGCCTTCCGTCTGAAAATAGGTTTACTCCGTAGATGGGGAAGGAACACATTACTCTCGCTCCTTCACCTAATCTCTGTTCCACTGTGCAAAAATTATCAGAGTCTTCTCGCCTTTCTTTTCTTCTTCTCTATTCTAAAACCGAATCATCGCGAGAAACAATCAGCTTTCCATCTTCAGCGACTCTCGTCCAATCATCTATCTGGCCACTTTATCCCTGTACCGTACCCTGGCCGCCACCCATCGTGAAACATCAAACACTGATATTCTCATCCCATCAATTCAAACTCTCTCCACTGTGGCTCGTGATCCCTGTCGAAACCTCCAGAGATCGGAATTGCGTGGCTAGCTCGCTGCCCAATCCGCACGACCCCTTGCTAATAGTAGTCCTTTGCAAACCCTGTCTACCCCTCCATTTTCCCGACGCGCCCACTGTCGCAGTCGAGGACACCTGGTATACGAAGCGAGGATGGCCCCTCCACCCACGCATCAGTGTAAATCTGCAAATGGGTTTCCTGGCGCAAAAATCTATCATGTATCAACTGTCCATCCTGTTACACGCGGGCTGCTGTGACTCGAATTCTGGCTATGAGCTCCTGGGTTGGTTTGGTTGGCTGCCGTGTTCCGGGCACAGCTTGGGCTAAGTGTCGATCAGGGTTTTTGCCTGGAGTCTTTCCTCCCTCCGCGCCTCTTTTTTTTCTCTTTTTTTCCCTCCTTTGTTGTTTGGCAGTCGTTGTGTTTTTTTTTGCTCTTGGCATCTCTTTGTTTCGCTGAGGATGGTGCTACTCGATACTAACAAAAGATTGTATCAAACGCTGGTCGTCTTCACCTTGGTTCTCACCACCCACATACATCATCACTTACATACGTAAGGGAACTTGCTCACGCCTGCGAATCACCAGATTAAGGACCATTGAATCTCGCACCATTCACCACTGGAAATAAGCCTCCTGTTTTCTCTGGTGACATTGCCCCTCTGATACTCTTCTTCACCACCCCTCTCTGCTTTTGTAATCCACCCTAGACCCTTGACACTCAAGCACCCACTTCTCTTCCCTTTTGCCTCTTGGTCCACCATAATTTCTATTTGCTCGGGGTGTTTCGTCTACACCTAGGCAAGTCGGTAGAATTCGTTTCGTTCGCGACCCCTGCCTGGACAAAATCAAGCCCAGAGAAGGCGACTCGGGCGCCATCCTCAGCTGCTTGTTATCCACTCAACATATATTCTGGGCGGGCCGCCTTTTCTTCGACCATCTAGTCTCGCTTCACCCTTTTCTCCAGAAACAGGTCACCGAATTGATCGATTCGCTCTCGTGCTTCGCTACCTTAGTCGATAGATATCCCTTCTACCCACATTTGGCGTTTGACGCGCGCGCCGACGACCCATCGGTTTCGAGTTGATAGGACGTCGCTTGTCGATGCCAGCTCTTGGCCGATACCTCGTCTAATTTCGGTGCAGCCTCCCCCATCAGTTCATCGCCGACTTTCCATATTAAACGACCTTGCGGTCCGACATTGCGTCTACCAGACTTTGTGCGTCTTTGCATGTCAAACTAAACCCAAGATCCCGCTCCAGCACCAAACTTTCCACCTTTCAATTTCGCTTCCAAATTCGTATGGCGGCAACTTGAGCACGTACAACATTAACCTCTCGCGCTGGCGCCCTTCAAGCTGGTCTTTCTTCAGTTCTATTCACTGCAGCGCAGTCGACTTCGTTTCTCTCAAGTCTTTTTTTCTCTTTCGGGGTTTCCTTATTTGCTCTGTCACCCCCCTCTCGCCTTGATATTGCCACCGTTTGCAATACTTGACAATTGGAGTGATATTTTGTTTGAGAGAGAGGCACGCCTATTGATTGTTCCATTGTGTGGGATATCAAATATCCAAAGAGGCCCTAGTTCACGAACAACCCTATTGTTCTTTGTTATCAATACTGGTTACAAAGCACCTCGACTCCCAGACATAGGCTGTGAACAATCCCATTGTGCCCCTTATCTTTATCACTTACACCCTCTTGCTGTTTACTTGCCACTATCCAGCTGGTCTGAATCTTTGTGTTCTACAACACCGACGACTTCTTTATCTTTTGCTCGTGCTCTGTTCCCGAAACTCGCCACGCTCGCCTCTTATATTGGTCGCCTCTTCACCGCCGCATCTCTCTTCGCGTGGAGTTTTCGAATTCCACAATCCTACAACCGAACAACCCAAATCTCTCGTTACTTCCACTTTCCCCCTAAACCCAATACAAAATTCTCTCGATTTGAAATCTATCCAAATAGACCATCTACCAGCAATATGAGACCGACAATATCCAACGATCTAGCCGTGGCGCTAGCCACTCTCCTCACATTATCACCACTGACATCAGCCCACTCCTGGGTTGAGCAGCTTATGCGCATCTCCTCAAACGGAACCATGGTGGGCGAACCCGGATACCCCCGCGGCGCTATCTCGCGTTCCGACCCAGGATTCAACGACAACGTTTTTGTACACCTCCTACCCCCCAATGGTCGTGAAGGAGGTCCGGTAATACTGGAGGACGATCGAATTTCCAAGAATCCTCGCGACGGTGCTTACCGGCCCGACCTTCCCATGCTGCGAGCCTCTCCCGGGGAGCTTGTTGCTCTGCGCTATCAAGAGAACGGCCATGTATCGCTCCCAAACAACCAGCCCGGAAAGCCCCTCAACCGCGGTACCATCTTCGTCTACGGCACGTCAGAGCCTCGAGACGACGATGCTCTCCTCTCCATCCATAAAATCTGGACCGCCGATGGCAAAGGTGGCGACGGCCGCGGAAGGCTTCTGGCCACACGAAACTACGATGACGGCCAGTGCTATCAAATTAACGGCGACTCCATCTCGACGACTCGCCAGTCCAAATTTTCCAAGACGGCCACGGCCCCCATGGGTGCCGATCTGTGGTGCCAGACTGATGTGCAACTACCCTCAGACATCAAGACTGGCAGCACATACACGATTTACTGGGTATGGGATTGGCCGACCCTCGACGACAAGATTGTCAATCTTGAAGCCACAAAGAACGGCATCTACCCGACCCAGGGCGAGGGCGTACGCACCCCCGAGGTGTACACTTCAGCCATGGACATTGAGATTGTCGCCGGCGGCAATAGCGAAACCCAAAATAACGCCGGTGCTCAGGGCAGCAAATTGTCTTCCATCCTCGGCGTGACGGGTTCGCGAATTTCGTTCATCAAGGGCCAAGACCTTAACAACGCTGCCATCCCCGACCAGCTCGAGAACCAGTTCCTCGTCCAGGTGGACGGTATTAGTGGTGAGGATGGTAATGGAAACGGAGGCGACGCCCCATCTGCAACGCAACCCTCACCGACTGAGGTCCCAGAAGCAGCGACAACCACCACAACCACGTTTGTGACTCGCACCCGCAAGCGCAAGTCCACTTCTGTGGTACCCGAGCCAACCGCCCCGGCAGAGCCCGGCGTTGTGACTGTTACACTTCCTCCCACGACTGTGGTCATCACCCAGACCGTGACAGCTGGCGAACCGGCTACTACCAACGGGGCTGCTGAAACGACTAGCACCGCTGGTTCGACTGCAAGACCAAGTCTGGATGTTGAGCCGTTTATGAAGAGAGGCATTCGAAAGCGATCTTTCAGAGGGACCGTCTGATATTTTCATCGCCGCCTTTATGAATTTTATTTGCATTTTCTTTCTGTTTTGGGTTTTCCTTTCTTTATTTTTCCTTTTGGCTAAGGGCATTGCACGGGGTTTATGATACCTTTTTTCCTTTTACGGATGCTTTATTAGATAATATAGAGTGTAGCAATTGACAAGCATCTTCTCTGCTTTACCTCTCTATATGTTGTGAGTGATTAGCTGGAAATTAGATCGGATGTTGTTTATTTACGTGACGCACAAGACGATATATAAGGAGGCGATATGTTTACAATACCGGCCCTCGTTGAACGGAAACGATTTGGATATACTCCGTATGCCCGTTTCCCGAGCACCAACATACGTCTCCCAAAGAAGCAACTAGTACCCGCGTTGCTGATTGTTATTGTCCGCCGCACTTGATATAAAGCGAAGCCACGCCGCCACAGGATCGAAGGCTAACGCAATAGTGACAGTAGTGTCATGATCGGTTATCAACAGACGAGCGGAGTGGATCTCGTGGAAATCAAGGGACCAAAGTGCCGATTAGACGCGTTCTCTGCATGAGTAGCTCATGGTTAGACTTTCACAATGGTCAATCGGGACTACAAGCTACAACGGCTCGTGATTACCAGTTTTGCTTTTGGTTCCAGGTTCTTCTAAATGGAAGGCTTATCTTGGAATGAACTAATTGGTTTGGTCTAGGCTGTTCTGTTCATGACATGAAGTGAGGGCACGAGTCAGGTTGGACGAGATTGAGCGTGACAATTTGTGGAACTTGGGTTCCGTTCGTTTATTGGGATTCTCGAATTTATGGTGCGAGAAACTTGGATAAGATTGTGTGACATTTTGGTTGAAAGAGTCTCAATGGGCATGGTACATATACCAGGTCGAGAGTGATGGCCGAGGGTCGTCTTACGATTGTCCTGTATTATCGGCTGACGATTTGAGGCTTTGCTTCTTTGTTGCACAAAGACTTGTAGACGGCAAAGCCGCCTTGCTTGGAGATTGTTCACGGATACGATTTGGGCCTCGTACTTGTGCAAGTATTCATCGCTCAGGAATACGGAGTGCAGATACTCGGGATATCTTATTACGTGTTAGCTGGTTCAAGACGACTGGACAAGGCGAGCGAGACATGTTGCTGGAGTCAGTGCTCATGTCTTTCTTTTCCCAAATATGTAATAGTTGGCTTTTGATTGAATGGTTTTTGTTTCAGCTAAGTTAGGCAGCACCTTCAAAATATGAGGTTCTCTTGTACGGAGTAGTTTAAATCCCCTCTGGCCGTATCTAATAAATCACCTTCTCGAGATATCGTTTAGAACAATCCATTCCCGATTCTGCTTCTCGGATTTCCCAGCCTCTTCTACTAGGTCTTTTTTCCCGTCCTTTGAAGATCAAATTCATATATGAGAGAATGATGATTTCATGCAGGCTTTAACTCCTTGGATGCACCCTACGCCAAATATATTCTGTGCTCCGTACTCCCATTCGTCAATGTCGAGAATCTTTTCTTCTTTCTTCTTTCTTTTCACACGGAGCCGAATCGGCCGATTTAGCACACATTAGCACAACTTGAGCACTCCCCTCCCCCAGAGCGCCACAGATGCCACTAAAGGCGCACTAGAGCTGCCTCGATTCGATGTTTTCGTCACTGTGGATTTAGTGAAAGGACCCTAGAAAACGCACTGAAGACATTGCGATAGTAAAGTTAGTGCATCATCACATTGAATGACATTTGTTCCCCTCTGCGATGCCCCGCCATTACCCCAGTGCAGAGTGCGGCAAGGTGTGAAGAATACTCCGTAGATGCCTTGCACCAGTCCTTATTTCGCTTTTCTATATAAGTGTGTGGCTGCTTTCTCTGGTTGGAAGAAACCTTGTGTGGGTGGCCAGCCAGAATGGCAGACCACCAAAACCTGCCCCCCCTGGTTTGCTGGGCGCGGCATGGAAGTGTGTGTGTGTGCGTGTGTGCGTGTGCGTGTGTGTGTGTGTGTGTGTGTGTGTGTGTGTGTGTGTGTGTGTGTCGTGTGGCGGCCGCGTGAGGTATATTTCGACAGACGAGTTGTTATCTCTCGATTGTCACAGATAGAGAGTCAGCCAGCCGCTTCGATCAACCCAACCCCTCGCCTCCTGCATGGTGTCGCACACGCACACCGCCGTTCAGCCCAAGGGAGGGCAGGATGTTGAGAACATCGTGACTGCCCTTGTGCTGTGGGTGACATTTGTCTCCGAATGACAGCCGTTCAGGTGTGGTGATGCGAACGTCACTCATGCACCTTTTAAGGAAGGGCAGAGCAAAACGCGATCCTACTCCGTAATAGTGAGAATGCTACTTGACTACTCTGTAAACTAGAAGTGCCTGCACGGTGTCGATCAGAGGTGGAGGCCGGGGCATTTGACTGCCAACCTCCACATCCACCCAGGTAATGCAGCTGGGGGAGGAATGCAGACCACGACAGTTGGGCTAATCCAACCGGGGAAAAGCTGCTGCCGGTTGTGGAGAGATGGAGAGGAAAATCGCCCTGCCACAAACGATTAAAGCAGAACAAAACCGCTCAAAATGCCCCAGTTCTTGAGATGCGCGCTCGCTCTTCGAATGTCTGTGTCCCAAGGGATGGACCAGACTCGTTGGGGAAGGTCCCCAATGGACCAAGAACGGCTCCACTGTTCCTCCAGCTTCCCTTGTTTCCCTTGCCCAGTCGGGGAATCTATCACAATTATTACAATTTCTTGTGCGGCCCCGGATGCAACTCGTTCCTGTGGCTCAGCCCTGAAGAAAAAGACAGGCCACTCCGGCTTTGCCGTGGATTTGAGTTGTGAATGCTTGATATTTCAAAATAGACATGCGAAGGGTCTGTCTGGGGACTCCTTTAGCAGATATTCCGTACACAAAAAAAAGATACTCCGTACATGGTATCTAAACTATACGACCCTTGAAGGCTTTATTAGGGCACCTACGTCAGCGGGCTTACCGTTCAATTTAGGGTTCTGTGGATATTAGTCAATACCGTACCCCGCGTACTCTGTAGAAAACACACAGATAATCGGCCCTCCCCCGATTTCAACGTCGTAGCAAACTCCAGTGCTTCCGCCCCCCTTGCACCCTTGCTTTTGCGCCTCCCATCCATCCGCACTGTAAACTGATACGGAGTACAAGCACAAAGTACTCCGTACCAGAACCAGCCAAAAAGAGTTCCTCTTTTTGTGGATACGCCATCCAATCTGATAATATCGCCCACAAACACCACAAACACAGCACGCACCACCTAATACTCCATACAAGTACGGAGTACGCCTTAATTACTTCTTACTCCCGTATTCTTCCAAATCTCGAATCCACTGCAGACAATAGAAATCCCGCCAAAAGGGAAAAAAGTACGGAGTATTTGGAAGGATAATAGTACCAAGAAAATACCGAATCAAGACAGCCCCCCCTTTCAACGCCGACAGAAGACGTACTGGCCTGATAGTGTCTCGTCGTGGAAGCTTCGGATCCCGGCCTCGAGGCAATTGAGCAAAAAAAAAAAAAGAATTGGAATCGCCCAACCACCTTTGAATAACCCCACCATGCCTCCAACTAAACTGCCGGAATCGGGCAACCCTCTGTATGTATTTCCCCCGATTGCTCCGTACAACCCGTCGACCCCAAAGAACCTTCCATACCCCGGTACATTCACTTTCGATTATATGTCGCTTTTGTATTAGCTCGGAGTGTACCTATCACTTCGTGAGTCAGCTGTTCGGCCTTCACCCCTCCAGACCTCCGATGCAGCCGAGTCCCAAACTGAGGCCCCAATCTGGGTGAAGCTGTGGGCTATGGAACCATGGAGGGGTTACACTAGCCATCATCTGACTCTCGGGGCCTTTCCTCAAGGCCGTTTTCCCGTGCCTGGACAAAGAGCTTTGGCTTTTTCTACATGCTCTGTCTTTCCCTTTGTATCCGCATCCTACCCCACCACTCCCGGCCCGGGAGTTTCGGTGAAGGGCTTAGAGCTGCCTTGCCTTGGAATGGGCACGGCCCGTCATCATGACCTCGTTATTGCTTTCAACACGATTCGCAAGTGGCGTTGGACATGGCCACAGGCTAACAAATGCACCTAGGGTCTTCTTTGACATTACCCTTGGAGGTAAGTGATGGGCTTTTTTTCTTCTCTTGGCGCAAACCTCTATTCCTACCCGTGCAGCTCTTCTCTAGCTGGTGCTCCTCCGCCCTCCTTGGACCTTTTTTTTTTTTTCTTTTTCGGGGATCGGCATATTTTTTGAGTTGCAGTTTTGTTCATGTGGTCCGCTGTGCAGATGACGTCTTGGGGCTTGGCTCGTGTGACGCAATCCATCACCAGCAATTCGTTTTAATCTTGCTTTGTATACCGTGTTGCTTTTAGAAAGTCTTCAAGCCAGGCGCAGTGCTAGTGGCACTACCGCTACTCGTCTTGGTAATGACTGTGGCAAGGTGGCCTAAGATGCCGCGACGCCACTCAGTATTGGACGAGGCTACCCGACCCGGGATGAGGCTGCACTACATGGCCACCTCATGTCCCTTGCTTCAAGAACCTTTGACTTTGCCAATCGATCTGGACCCGAGACCCATTGCACTCCCACTCGTACCAAGTTGTTTCCATCTTTCTTCCGATTGGGCCTCTTAACACCCCTAACACACCTGACAGGCAACCCATTGGGTCGTATCACGTTTGAGCTTTTCAAAGATGTCGTTCCCAAGACTGCCGAAAACTTTCGCCAATTCTGCACCGGCGAATCTAAAAACAACATGGGTCGGCCCCAGGGCTACAAGGGATCCAAGTTTCACCGCGTGGTACGTTTCTTTCTAAACCCAAGAAGAGATCAAGAAAAAGAAGAAAAAAGAAAAAAAAACACATGACAGAAAGTCGGGCTAACACGCGAGGCTCCAGATCCCCGGTTTCATGTGCCAAGGCGGCGACTTCCTCAATGGCGATGGCACAGGCTCAACTTGTATCTACGGCACCAAATCTTTTGCCGACGAGAACTTTACGTTGAAGCACGAGCAGCCCGGCCTCCTCTCCATGGCCGTATGTGAACAACCCCAACCCCCCCCCCGGCATCATGGCCACTCTTTTCATCGGGCTCAGTACCTGACAAGTATGCAAGAACGCCGGTCCCAACACCAACGGCTCGCAGTTCTTTATCACGACGGTCCCCACACCTTTCCTCGACGGCAAACACGTCGTTTTCGGCAAGGTCGTTGACGGCATGGACGTGGTGAAGAAGATTGAAGCTACCAAGACGGGGTACAAGGGCAAGGATGTGCCCAACATTGACATTGTAATTTCGCAGTGCGGTGAGATGTAAGTGATCTACCTCGACGAGATTGAATAGTCGACATCAAAGAGTAAATAAATAACAATACTGTTCGCGGCCATGATATGTGATGACGGATTCATTGTGATGAACATTGTACGGAGTAATTGCAAAAGGGTCCACTTGAATGTGGCACCCTTTACTAATTTACTACCCCCTCCATAATTTAGTAGTGATAGTAGTTTACTACTCACCCATAGACAGTAATGCCCCCAAAAGTCTACTCCGTACAAAGTAATACAGTGCTTGCATCAATAGGTGGAGAAGGCTGGCTGGCCAGGCCAGCCAAAATAAAAGGATTCTCAAATACAAGTAGTACTACAAAGTGGACTTCAGCCAAGCCCACTTTCCCCTCTCTTGCGCCGAGCCAAGGATTCGTCTTCTTGACTATTTCATCTGGGGAATTTTGCGGGGAAATTCCCGTCCTCTTGTCCCTCTTTTTTCCTCTTTCTCCTCTTTCTCCTCTTTCTTTCTTGACACACTGATAAGAGATGGCTTGAATAATAGGTTATGGTAAATGCTCATTGGAACGTACTCCGTAAAGTTGGGTTTGAAAGCAGGGGGTTAGCTGAGAGCCTTTTTTTGAGATAAAACTCTGGTGCATCTTTAGCGATGGGTTGCTAGTTTACTGGTTGGGGATATCTGTCATAGTGATACAATGCATGGGGGGAAACCCTGTAGAATACCCCTGTTGCGAAACTGCAGTTGGGCGGTAAGGGAAAGGAGGACGGTTGTGGTTGGTTGGAAGTGGCTGGCCTGGCCAGCCAGGGAGGACGTGTTCCCAAGATAGGCTAAACGAGGGGATTCAGTTGGACGTGAGAGAGCCTAAAGGTTTGGGCTTCTTGCGTGGCGTTGAGTTTATTAGCTCAGAGCCGACTTGTCTGTCCATCCATCCATCCATTCTTTGAGCTACGGAGTCGAGGGCCACTAGATTGTGACGGGTGGAATACGGGGTAATTACAGCGCGTAGTCACTAAACATGCTCCTTAAAAGAAGGGTCGACCAAGTGGCCAGGCCAGCCAGCCTAAATACTCCATAGGTGGTCTGACCCAAAATGCATCTATTCGGTTCATCAGAACAATGCACGCGCGCGCTATTAATAATTCCATCCCATCGCCCTAGACTGACGATCGTCCAAGTGCTCTTTGATCTTCAAAATAGAAGATGAAGAAAAAGAAAACCCCCCTTCGGTAACCTGCCAAAGTTCTAGATTCCCATTCTCAAGTACGTGTAGCAGAAAACGAAACCCACCATAAAAATGATTGGAAACTACCCGACAAAGAAAAAGAGAAAAAAAAAAAAAGCTACTCCGTACACGTTGTTTTAAGGGGCTGATTTCCACAAACCACCAAGGGGATTTGCGACGAACGCGACCCATTTGTTTGACCTTTGTTTTCATCTCTCAACCCCTTGCTTGTTGGAACGCCACAAAAAGAAATCCCGGGCTCGAACCTTGTCATCCCTTGGTCCAATTATTCCCCTTTCTCCTTCCTTTCATTGATACTCCGTACAAGGATTGGGATGAGCTGGCATCGTCGGTTGTGTCCGTTAAAGACTCGCTGTGCGACGTCCTTGTGCATTATTGCAATGTCGTACTCGCCAATGTAAACTAAACATTCCTTTCGTTTCCTTCCCGACGCTTTACTTTGAAACCTGGCCTTCTTTTTTCGCTTTCAGAATCTCATGCTGGGCCAGACCGTTCCTGGAATGCCGCCTTCAAAGCATCCCTGTCGCTGGGAGCTTGGCGCGCGGACTGTGCACTCAAGCCAAGAGCTACTCCGTATTATAGTACTACTAGTTTGAATAATACAAGTAGTACAGCTTGTTTAGGAGGGCGGGAGTAATACTCCGTAATAATTATCCTCGCCTTCTCATGTTTCGCTTTTAGCTTCTGTCTTCTTTAGGTTAAATAGGCCTTTGTTACTAGTAAACTAGTAGTCTTCCGTGGGTCAAAAGTGTAGCAAATACGATTTTGATCGCATTCATACGGAGTAGGCCGGCCCAATGAAATCCGCTATTAATTATTGACCTACCTCTTGACTTGCTCTAGTTTGATTTCAGTGTTTTGTTTTTGTTTTTTTCCCCGCCTTCCGTTGCTATTTGCTTTTTTCTTTCTTTTCCATCCTCATTTGAGACGAGACAGGCGTGGGACTGAAATGTGCTGGGGTGTGACCGAATGAGCCATGGGATGAGACAGTTGCTTTTCTTTTCTCCAGGGACACCCTAGTGGTTGCCGCCGAATTCGAAGCCCGGGACGCCAGCAAAGCTAAAAGCTTGAAAATCCGAGATTTCCTCCACTCTTTGTCTTCAAGCAGGTTTGGGGACAATGGAAGAGTTCAATGGAATGAGACATCACGTGATGAGAGCGACAAGGCTTGTCTGACGGCGTACTTGTACCGAGTTAATACTTGTGTGTACGGAGTACGGAGTAGAGGCTGAATATGAAGTACAGAAGTGGGTCGATTATCTCCTGATTGAAGAATATCAAAAGCCATTGACACAAGCAGGTGAAGCAGCGCTGAAAGCCAATTCCTAGTGCGCATCTTGGGATGCCTGTCATGTTGTGTTTGATGGATTTGAGACGAGGGATCTGGAATGACGACCGAGAAGATCCAGACTCGGTACGGGAGCTGGGCTTGGACGATTTGGACGATTTGGACGATACGGAGCATCCTATTGATGTGGGGCGTCTTCCATGCCATTGTATCGTCTTCATCGCCGTTATTAACTCGTAATTGAATGCTCATGCAAACACGCGAGTGTCTGCGTACCTGTATTCTTTCCCTCCTCGAGCTTATTTTTATGTGGCGTCGGATGCTCGAGAAAGAGCCAGCCAAACCCGAGACTAGAGCGCTAGTTAGTTTAGTGGGGAGAACGATTGTACGAAGAGACCAGCACGATGCCGGATCGATCTTCAGATCAGCTCGTCTATTCTTGTTCTTGCATTTGTTTTTTCATCGTCTTCCCCCTCGTACGTCTGCTTTCTTTGCTATCGCGTCGCGTGATACGACGTGTTGTAATGGCTGCAGCGTGGCCGAGGGATGGCCGCTGTTGTGGCCTGGCTACAGCACACTTGTAACGCCCTTCCCATCTTTGGCGCATTTTTAAAACGCCACGGTGCAGACGCCACGATCTTGTTTTAATTACATCTGAGCAGGAGCAAAGCCAACCCAAAGGAACAAGGCACATTGCATGATGGATTGTTATTCCTGTGTGAAGATTGCACTTGGGGGAGGAATGCCAAAAGGAGTAAAAATAGCGTGTTGAGACCGAAATCCAGGGAAACATACAAGTAGGCCCGCCGTCGCTCGAAACATGATGGCAACAGGTGTCGGTCGGCCGTCGGTGGCCGCAAAGATCTGATACATGACCACGGATGGACAGACACACCGTTGAATCAACTCATGGACAAGCTTCCTAGCGTCGAAGGACGGGGAAACAATCTAAAACCCCATTCGGTGAGACAGACCTGCAGCGCAACTGGAACATTCTCTCAACGAGGTATGAGCATTCTAGGTAACCCGACCACAAGCCCACGGGTATTGGCTTTTTTTTTTTTTTTTTTTTGATGTTATACTCCGTATCTTTGCATGCTTACGGAGTACTACGCGTCGCCGGCTATACTCCGTAGACCGTGAATGCAATGGCAGTCTCGCCAGCGAGCCGAGATAGAGCAAACCGAGCTGAACTGAGAACGATGGGGGCAGTATTCGGTGAGCCGCCGTCATCCCCACGACAGCACACACCACTTTGCCTGCACACGCCCATAGTGGAAATGGACAGACACGGCACGGCGGGAGGCCACCATCAACGCAGGACAAGATACGTTGATGGCTGGGGGATTAATTTCCGGACAATGGTATTGTGGTATTCGTAGCGAGCATCTAAGGAACCCAATGAACCCAATGATTCTTGGTAGAGATCAGGAATCGACACGCAAATAAGATGCTCCGTAAAGCCCGTGGGCTGATTGATCCTGAGCGGCGGTTTGCTAGCAAGTGGGCGGTCGGTGCTCTGCCAAGCTTGGGAGCAGCCATCATGCATTACGAGTCCAGTCTACGAAGTAGTCCAGTCTCACGCTACTGCACAATGGCGCTACTGCACTGCGACGGACTGCTGGACTTTTCTAGCGTGCTTTGCGCCGTGGCGGTGCGGTGCGCAACCATTCGGAAAGCCTGGCCTGATTCAAACATCAATTTATTCTGTGAAGAAGTAGTTTACGGAGTAATAGGGAAAGGAAATGATAGGCGGTGACACAGTGCCATCCGCCCCTCCCCCCTTCTCCCCTTCTCCGTACTCTTGCACTTAATTAATCCTACTAATACTTCGTACCCCCCGTCTACCTTTCTTCTGCTCTTCTCCCCCTTCCCCACCAAAAATTCCCATCCCTCAATCCTACTACAATGCCCCTACCAAAGAACTTTACCCCCCCTCAACAGAGAACCCACACACCCTACATATTTGTCACCAACCGCTAAATCCACTATACTCCATCTTTCCATAATTCACCAAGAAAACCCACCTACTCCGTAAATATTACCCATCTCACGCTTTCAGTCGTTCTTGTTTTCCTCCGCCTTCGCCCCCCCCCATTTCCTCTTTTTTACGGAGTACAAATTCCCTCCACACACTGTCCCCCCTCCTTTTGGGTCAAGTGTCCGACAAATCTTGGCTTAGCCCAAAAAGAATCCATTTCAAAGCGTCCTAGGTTTTCCTCATTCCAAATTCTTCGCCTTCCATCAGCATCCTCGCCATATCGACTCGACTCTTACCGAACACCTACCAATTATTCAGATCGCGAACGCCCGCCCTCTTTACCCTCTTTACCCAACAAGGCATTTTATGTCTCTACTGTCTCGATTTCCTGCACTCGTTTATTCCTGTTTGGCCTGCGACAATAAAGTTTGGATGGGAACGACCTGGACTGTCAAAACCTGACCTCTGGAACTGAGATAATAGAAAACGACCAATCAAGCACAATAACGCCCGATCTCAGATTAGATTGAAAAGTCGGTCTCTGGATGGTTCGCTGTTGGAGAAGCGCAAATTGTTTGGATTGTGGTGTGGCCGAGATTCCCATAGCTGATGTGGGAAATCTTGCCAACCCGTAACCCATCCGCTCTCTTGACCTCGAGTTTCGCATTCGATTCCGGCACGATACAGCGTCTCCGATCAACTCGACCTCTCGTCTCCTCTTCTCTGTGGTAGAGGCCCTTGACTGCCCTATTTGGTCAATCTTCGCCCTCCTCTATCCTAACGACGGCAACAGCCGATCGATCCCTTGTCCATCCCAACCTAGCCTACGCTTCCTCGTCATGGCTGTTTTAAACAGAATTGTCGCCGAGGTAACTCATCTCACCGTTAGAGCAGCCGTGGAACTTCACGCGCGTCAGACCGAAGTGGGAGAGACCTCTTCCACTATTGCTACTGAGACCTCTTCTGGTGCTCTTACAACTGCGACTCCTTCCCCCTCGCCCTCCAGCCCAAGCCCACCCATACCCACAACCTCCTCTTGGCCTGACGACTCGCAAAGGAATGATCGATCGGGCACATCTCCTCTACTCTTCTTTGTGGCGCTAGGGTTTGGTGTCGTCTTTACGAATCTTTGGTAAGCATTCAATTGTCTCTTCAGCTGTTTCTCCACATCGGGCGGCGATGCCCTCTTCTTCATACAGCTACTAACAACGACGGCCTCGTCACACAGGATTATTGTCGGTGTCAAGTACTGCTTCCGGTACAACGCCCGCAATCGACAAATGCGACTTGGTGAGGACGGTGAACCCATCACACTCGACAACATGCCACGCCCACACCGCCGTCGTCGTGAGAAAAAGCTCATGACGATGGATGAAGTGAATGAAAAATTCCCCATGATGAAATACAAGAATTGGGTCTTGGAACGTGCAAAGGAAGGCCTTCCTACTACCGGCGGCGTTTCTCGGCCAGCAAGTCGTGCGAACAGCATCCACGATGTCGACGGCATTATTGCTGACATGGGCCCCAAGCGAAGCTCGAGCGATGAGACCACACTCCAGAACACCACCCTCAATAGCGTGACGGAGAACCCTACCCCCGCCCCTACGCCCCAGAGTCCCGTCACAGCGAATGAGACGACCGAGGCACAAGATGCCCTTACAAAAGATGGAGAAAAGCCATATGCAGCTGTCACTACACCCAAAGCCGGGGAGGACGCACCTCCGAATCGCCCCGCCAGCCCGCAGCGAATTGTGGATAGCGAAGACGATGATGATGATGACCATATCGACGCTGCACTTCCGCCTGAGTGTGTAGGCACGAACGGTGACACCTGCGCCATTTGCATCGACGGCCTGGAGGATGACGACGATGTCCGTGGTCTAACTTGCGGCCATGCATTCCATGCTGTATGCGTGGATCCTTGGCTCACGAGCCGCCGTGCCTGCTGCCCACTCTGCAAGGCCGACTATTACACCCCTAAGCCCAGACCTAACCCTGAAGGGGACGCCACTTCACCTAACGCAGCAACCTTCAACGACATGGGACGGACGAACTCGCGCATCAGCATGCCCGCAGGGCCACCTACAGCGTGGTACAGCTTCCGAAACCGCAGCTTCACAAACCGCAGCTTCACTGGTATGAATTCATCCAACGACGCTGCTAGGGCACGAGATAGACATCGGAGGGCCCGGGCTGCTCGCCGAGCACAGCAAGATCAAGCACAGTCTTCTGTCGCATCGCCCACAGAGCTGGATGCCTCGCAGGAGTCCCGTGGTAACAGCTTTATGCAACGCCTTCGCATGCCTCCGCTGTTTAGGTCTCGCAGGGCCGAGCCAGCTGCCTCCTCGGACGGTCCAGAGGCTTCGGGCGCTCTTCCTCAGCCCACCCCCTCTCAACTCGAGGCTGGCACCGCGACTACCTCTGCCACCAGGTAGTTTCTAGCTCGACCACGCTGATATATATGTTCCAATCCCCTCCATCATCTCTGTCTAAAGCGAGCCAGCGACCTTTTTTCATCACTTGCGATATTGCCTGGCACATTTGTCCGCCACACTCATTCCTGTCCATATCCATCAAGTATCTATCCTTCCTTGGGCCTTGCATCTTTCCTACCGAACTGCGACCCGACTGTTTCTTATGACGAATCTTGATATCCCACGAACTGTCCTTTAGCGATATCTCTGCATCGCCCTTTCTTTCCTACCCCTCATACCTCATCGCCTCGCCCATTACCACCTTCCCCTCCTCTTGTCAAGTATATATAAACGCACCGCTTATAAAAACCTCATCTACGGGCCGGCCCTCCTCCTTCGCTCACCACTTGTTTTCGGATATCCGCTCCATTCTGGTTATCTACCAACATATCATGGCTTTGGCCGCCATTGCATTGTATGACGTGTTCTCGAGCATACGCAAAGAAAAGCAAGGAGACGACGTTCGAGGGGTCTGCTTTGCCTCCACCTGTAACTGATTAGTGTTTTTTTCCCCTGCTTTCTTGCTCTTGTTTTCTTTGCCTTTTTTTTTCTTGTACTGGGTGGATTTCCGGCTCGGGACGAAGTTGTCATTTCGGAGACATATTCATAAAGTTTGGGCGCAGCAAAGCAATCATATCATTTCCTCTCGCTTTTCTCAAGTCTTTTTTTCTTTGTGTTTCCACTTTCGCTTTCTTTGTTTTGTATCGACGAGAGCGGTGGAGTTCGGTTGCGGGTCAATAGCATACATTATGTGCAGTTCTTGGCATTGACAAACATTCTCTTTTCCTTCCATACTCTTGATGTCCAAACTTGTAAATGATGTCGTGTAGTAAGAATTGTGCCATCAGTCCTTTGAACCTTGGCAGTGAGCAGCTGCGACATACCGACCATTCGAATAAGTCACATTGTAAACGAGGGAATCAAGTATAGAGAGATTGGTTCTGGTTTACTATTCCATCTCATCTAAAGAAACGAACCCTTTGCAAACCGATCTCCAAATCCAGCAGCCTTATCCAGCATCTCCTTCCTCTTCTTAGCACCAATCTTGCCCCCAATCGCCATGTCCTTTTCCCGATCGAACCCCCGCTGACTAGGGTCATCCTCCTCTTCCTTGCGCCCCACGGCGCGACCGGCTCGACGCGCAGCCTTGTTCTCGTCGTATAAGGACTGACCTCTCGTCTGCGCCGTGTACGACTCGATTCTACTGCGCTGCTCTTCGTCATCTCGCCTCGCGGACGAACCAGTGGAAGAAGTGCTTTGCGGCGCCGAGGAGTCGCGGCCGAGAACAGAGTTTTGCAAGCGGGTGAGTTTCTCGCTCGCTGTTTCCGTCCATATGCTGGAGATTCCACCCGCTGAAGTCGAGGAGGTTGCTGCTGCTGCTGCGCGGCCTGTTGCGAATGTGCGGTTGCGTAGCTTTGTTGGGTCGGGGGCGCGCGCTGAACCTGGGGTTGGGGGCGCGAGCATCCAGTCGTCGCGTTTGGGGGCTGGGGTCGGGTCGTTGTAGGTTTGTTTTGGGAGGGCGGGTTGGGCGGTGCGGGAGTGGCCTGGGAGGGCGGGCCCGTAGTCGTCGTCTGAGGAGTCGGAGTCGGCGTCTTGGGTTGAGGTTGTTGGGGGCATTGAGGGGCCGATTATGCGTTTTGGAGGGGAGGGGTTCGTGGTAGGTGTTGGACCGGCAGGTTGGAGGCCGGCGTCGGAGTCGGAGTCTAGGCCGATTTCATCGTCGTTTTGGGGAGTTTGTCGGAGGGAGGCGGGGAGGGAGGGCCCTTGTTGGGAAGCGGGCGTGGGTTTTGAAGGGCCCTGGACACGTGATTGTGAGGTTGGGGCGCCGGGGCCGAAGCTGTCATCTGAAGATGCTTCCTCGTTGTCGTCTAGGTTTATCTCGTCGCCATTTGGACGAGATGGCCCTTGGATTGTCGGCAGTTTGGCGGGTGGTGTTGATGTGTCGTCTGTTTCGTCTTCGCTGCGCTTTCGTTTGGCGAGGTGGGGTGGTAATTGGGGGCCAATGGAGGACATTTTGAGGGACAGGAGTGGTAAATGAGAATGGGAGGCAGATATAGGAGCTGTCGGCAACCTTGTAATGCGATCAGAATGTGCTTTTTGCCCAGTTGAAGAAGTCGAAGAAGTGGGATGTGACTGCGACAGTCAACTCCACTAATAAATCGTCTGCTCCCATTTCCAGCACGTGATTCCACCTGTTTACAATCCATCACTCGCCGTTAATCCTATCTTCAAACAGCCAGTAATGACCAGGGAAACTGGATTTTGTTTGGTGGAAGTGAATTTGAGATTTAAGAGTCTTCCCTCTCTTTTATGTTGGTGCAGCCATAGGTGCAAATCCTCGCGCCACTTTGCAAAAAGCTCAGGTTCGTGGCTTGCCTGCCCTTTATTGATTCCAACCTCCATTTATGAAGACCCTTGTTTGCTATTCTATAGAACGGAGGCCCATGGTACTTAACTTGGCCTCAACCAAAAACTTGGATTCAATAGCTCCGAGGAAGCTCCAACACTCGTTCGCTTATGTAGTTAAGAATCATCTCTCTGCTGACTGGGGCAATCCTCGGCACCAAACATTCTCTAAACCACCTCTCCACATCGTACTCCATGGCATAGCCCATACCACCATGCGTCAAGACAGCCCTCTCACATGCAGTGAAAGCCGCTTCGGCAGCCAGGTACTTTGCACTGTTACACGCCACACCCACAGCATTCTGCGTGATGGATTTATCAGTAGTACTAGCATCATATAGGTGGGCAGCATGGTATGTGGCCAGCTTGGCTGCCTCAAGTCTCATGTAAGCATCTGCTAATGGGTGTGCGATTCCTTGGTTAATTCCAATTGGCCTTTGGAATACGACACGTTCTTGCGCATATGTTTTAGCCCTTGTCAGTGCAGCATATCCTAGGCCGAGAGCCTCGCCGGCCAAGAGACAACGCTCTGCATTCATTCCATGCAGAACAATCTTGAATCCTTGACCCTCACTGCCGATAAGGGTATCGGCGGGGATATGATAATTGTCAAAAAAGACCTCATTGGCATCGACAGCTCTTCCGCCCATCTTCTTGATCCTGCGCATGTCGAGTCCCGGGTGGTTATTGTGGTCCAGGTCGATGCAGAATAAGGATAATCCCTCGCTGGGTTTCTTAACTTGATCGAGTGGTGTCGTTCGTGCGAGCAGTATCATTTTGGAGGCGACTTGGGCACAGGTAATCCATATCTTCTGGCCTGTAACGCTATATGAACCATCCCGGCGCTTTTGCGCAGTGGTAGATAGGTGTAAAGTGTCCAAACCCGCGTTCGGTTCCGTCACACCGAAGCAGACGCGGGTCTTTCCTGATACGACACTTGGAATGGTATTCTCTAACTGCAATTTCGTCCCAAACTTGGCTAGAGGCTGGGTCGCGTAAACGTTTGCATGGATGGCCTGCGCGCCTGCCATTCCAGCTCCGGACTCTGTTATTGTCTGCATCATCATGACGGCTTCAGAGATACCCAGGCCCGAGCCTCCAAGTGCTTCTGGTAATGCAATACCTAACCAACCGTCGGATGCCAGGGCGGCGTGAAAGTCTTTGGGGTCGTTTTCTTCCTGGTCATGTTTCTGCCAGTATGTATTGGGAAACTGCGAGCACAGTTGACTCACGGCGGATCGGACTGTGAGCTGGGTTTCGGTGAATCCTGTCGTCTCCATGATGCGGCGGGACGCCGTGGTGGAGAAGGGGCTTCGCCGAGTTGGGCCATAGATGCATCTCGGAATAAAAAGACGCCGCAAGGGTGTCAGACTTGTGGTTGATCGGAACATTGCGACTCAAGTGCAGCTGAGTGATGCGTGAGGGGAAATGACATGGCTCATACACTACAAATAATTACCTGGGGTCGGGTCGGTGTATGTGAGAGTGCCGGATACTTGTATCATATAACCGATTCCTGTGGGGTGGTTTACGGGGTACAGTGTCCGTCTTCAAGTTGCCGGGCGGAGATACCCGAGAACCAATTCGTAGCTCTCGTCCACTCCGGGACCGATGAAAGTGGCTCGCTAGGCCCGGTATCCAGTGTGTCATGCGTGTAGGTTGTCTTCATTAGACAAGAGCGACGGTTTGAACCTACTTTTTGCCTTGCTCGCGTCCAGTGGGTGAGAAACAGCGTGGCCATTCACTATGCCGGGTGGTTGGTTTGTACCCCTAGGGAAGGAGTTAGGGGCATTGCTGCGCCTGCCAAAATTGATATGTGCAAGTTCGCTTTTCAAGCATGCAACAACTATTCATTCAGAGCAAGCACTACTATCAAGTGGCTGGGTTACGTACTCACACTAAGCCCCTCCCCACGTTGCCCCAGGACAAGGCAGCTAGGTAGCTTGCACAGGTACCGAGTACCTGCACATGCCCTGTCAGTTTTGTCTGACTAACCCTGTTGTTCTGCCAATTAATTGCCTGCCAACCTTCGAACTTTGAAATTCCAAGCTCACAACCTCCCCCGAAGACGCCATTCCCAAAGGTCATTCGCCTCCTCCGAGAACCCTGGCCGACCCATAAGCTCTTCGCATTCAGTTCATACAGCGGATGGGCCTTGAATTTTCCTCGTCGAACGCCCTCAACATCCCCTCCCCGCCCGTCGCCAAATCCAGAATAGCTATTGAGTGGAGCTCCTCATGCTCGCAGTTTTCTTTGCCACCTTTGTGAAGACATGACGACGTCGAGAGACCTTCTATGAGTGCGCGTTTGAAGGATTTAGGTAATGGCCCCCGGAACAACATGGCCGATCTAGAACCAAAGTCTCCCGTCGAGACGTCTGCGTCTAGCGATGGCGAAGATACGATTCGTCCCGACGAACAGTACCCCAGCGATTCGGACGCCGAGGCTTCGAACGATGCGCGAGAGATCTCGACGGAATCAACTTCGCCCATTGCCAATGGCTCCGTTGCGAATAGGTATCGGCAGCTGCTACAGGAGCAAGGAGAGGGCACCTCTGAGGACGATGTTTCTTCATCCGGCGTTCCCAGGCAAAGGGTCAGAAGCCCGGTTGGTTCGGTCATGTCTATTCCCGACGATACACCTTCAATCCAGGTACACCTTTCCGAGCGTGGCCGATGGCCCTTTCTTCATTCTCATTTGCCCTCTGACCATATTTTTGCACAGGGATCCATATTATCCTCACCATCAAGCAGCGCCATTCCGTCTGGTGCAGCACGTAGCTTTAGCAATTCCCCGACCCCCTCTTTCCGTCCCTTCGACAGACGATTTCAATCTCGAATATCTTCTTCATCCACCCTGCACTCGCCGCGACCCTCATCACCCGCCTTCTTCCGTAGCCATAGTCGAAATGTGTCTTTGAACTCTCAATTCTTCCTAGATCAGGTCGAGACCGAGACGTCCACCCCGCCTTGGGAGGTTGTGCGGTGGACAAGACTTGGAAAGTTGAGCGGCCAGGCCTTCTCCGAAGCTGGGAAGCGAAATTTTGGCTCAGCCACGTGTATCGCTGTGGCTTCTTCCATTTTCATGGGTACATCCAAGGGCATAATATTAATGTTTGATTTCAATCAGAATTTAAAGTCGATTCTTGGGCCTGGAACCAAGGGTAAGAAGGAATTCATCCCATAATAACCCATGCTTTGAATGTATTGGCGTTGCGCGTCCAAAGGGACTGACAAGAAAACTAGCTGTCGAATCGGGCGCCATAACAGCCATCGCTGTGTCTACTGATCACTCAACTGTTGCAGGTGGGCATGCCGACGGCTCCATCTTCACCTGGGACACAGGCAGAGCTTCAAGGCCTTTTCTCAGCATAGCGCACCTGGAACAGGCCGAGGCGGAAAATAGGACAAAAGATGGCCATATACCCGGCGCTGCCATCACACATATAGGGTTCCTCGGCACGCGACACACTGCTTTGGTATCGGCCGATGAGAGAGGCATGGCTTTTTCGCACCTGGCAACTAGGGGCACTGGCGCCCTCGGCCGCACTGTGAAGACGACGCGCATCCTTGGACGCTATCCAAATGCTCCCCCGCCGTCGGGGAAGCCCGTCAAGCCCAGCACTGTATTAGCGTTTGCGCCGCTTCCTTTGGGCAACGTGGAACGCGTGACAGATTCCATGGGATTGACAGCCATGCTGACCCCGTATCTTCTCGTCATCGTATCGACCACCCCCATCGCCCAGACGCAACACAAGTCTGCACGACCGAAAGGAGTCGCACCTCACAGCGCAATGAGTGGCTGTCTAGCGTGGTTCCCGGCCGTCAAATTAAAAGTTCCCGACCCGTCGACCGGAAAGGAGACATCTGATGTCAAATTGGCATACAGTTGGTCCAATGTGCTGACGGTCCTTGACGTGGAGGAAATGCCGGCAGAAGATAAGAGCAAACCGCCTAACCTCGCATTCAAATCACGGAGTCGCTGGACGTGCGACGAGGCCATCGTCGCTGTCCAATGGCTCAGCCGATCCGTCTTGACTGTCCTCACCATCACCCAACGTCTAATTGTCCTCGAAGACCGAAGTATGCGGATGACAGATGCTTTCGATCTGATCCACAAACACATATACCACACCGATCTCTTTTCGAAACAGCTACACAATGTGGTTGAACAGCTTAACGAAGACGATACCTCACTTCATGGCGTTGTGGCCGACGCATTCTACATGAGTTTCAAGGCCTTCAAAGGCCGCCTCTTTCTTCTGGGGTTCAATGAAGTGTCTATTGGTGCGCTGTCGAATTGGGCTGATCGCCTGAACGCTCTGATGGAGGACCAAAACTTTGTCGGCGCAGTGCAGTTGGCCACCTCGTACTACACTGGTGATTCCGATAAACTTACTGTTGGCCTCCCCGAGGACGCTACTCTCAGGCACACGCTGGTCAAGGACAAGATAGTCGAAGTGATGGTTGAAGCTGTGAAGCGGGCGATTGGGAAGACGCAAAAAGAACGTTCCCCTGAGAATAGAAGCTTAATGGAAGATCTAGTGGCTGCCTGCTTCGTCGCTTGCGAGAGCATCGGAAATTTCGACTTTGTTTTCGATAGCTTGTACGAATGGTTCGAGGACACGGAATGGGAGGGCGTGTTTCTCGAAACACTCGAGCCATATATACTCGACAAGAAGATCACTATTATACCCCCTACGGCTGTGAAGTCGATGGTCTCCTTCTACGTTGACAAAGGCTGGGAGAGCCGTCTGGAAGAGGCCATCTGCCACATGAATACGGCTACTCTCGACCTCGACCAGGTTACCAACTTGTGCAAGGCCCATGGATTGTATGACGCCCTCATATATGTTTGGAACCAGGCGCTCGGTGACTACATTACGCCATTCATCGATATCCTCAGCCTTCTTGTCCCACATCCGCAGAATGGAGACACGAATAGCGGCCATTCGGTGGCTATGAGCGGGGCGCTGCACTCAGCCAGCGCTAGCAAGATGTTCGCCTATTTGGCCTTCACACTTACTGGGCGCGTGTACCCGACTGGTGACCGCATGTCAGACGAGGCTGCGTCGAAGGCGAGTGCCGAGCTGTACTGGTTTCTCTTTTCCGGAAAGAGCATTGCCTGGCCGAAAGGGTCCCCAAGTGTCTTTCGCGTGCGACCCAACCATCCAACGGAGCCGTCCTTCCCCTATCTCAGACTCATCCTAAACTTCGATGCGCCAGGATTCCTGAGCGCATTGAACGAGGCTTTTGAAGACCCTTTCCTCAACCATTCGACAGATCGGCAGACTTTCAATGGCGGATCACCAGGTGAAGTTCCCGAGGAACAACTTTTCGGAGAAACCGTCGACCGACAGTACATCGTGACAATTCTGCTCGAAATAATGAATCAAAACGACTTCCCGGCAGTGGATATACTCTTTTTGAACATGTTCATTGCTCGCAACCTCCCCAAATTTCCGCAGTACCTGCTCTTTCCAGGCTCCACCCTCACCAAAGTTCTTAGCAACCTGTGCGAATACCCCGAGGAAGAACTTGCCGACGATGCTCAGTTGAGTGCCGAGTATCTCCTCTCTGTATACCAGCCCCCGGACTTGGAAACATTGATGCCGCTCTTTCGAAAAGCTGGATTCTTCCGCATTTTGAAGAGGATTTACAAGCTAGACAAGCAGTACGGGAAGCTGGTGCAGGCACACTTTGACGACCCGGATGACCAAGACGCCATCTTTGACTGCATACAGGACTGTCTCCGACCGAAGAGCGGGCTTACTGCGCGACAACTTCAGCAGGTCTACTCGGTCATCGAGGCGAATGCACGTCAGCTCATCCAACTGGACCCTGTCAGTGCGGCAAACACGCTGGTTTTGGAAGACCCATCTACACATCGCAAGATATTGGGCGCTGCCGATGGGATGCCTCAGCTTCAATACGTGTATTTACGAACGTTACTCGAACCGGAACAGCCCGATGCCGAGGAGACGAAAGCGCTTGCGGACCGAGAGCTGATTGAGCAGTACGTCCGACTCATGTGCCAGTTCAAACCGTCGCACGTCGCCGATTACGTTGGCGCTGTTCAGTCCAAAAACCTGCGGCTCGAAGAGCTGCTTCCCACCATGGAAGAGTCGGGCATAATTGATGCTGCAGTCGTTCTGATGGCCCACGATGGGCAAATCAAAGAGGCCATGGACCGGCTGGTAAGCCACCTCTACACTCTCGAATCAGCCCTCAAAGGCCTGCTTCAGGGGATTGACCAAGGTAACGATGAGATGGACGGCGAAACGTTGTACGATACGGCCGAAGAAACAATGCGCAATCTCCAGAAGTATGTCCATGTTGGAATCTGGCTCTGCCAAGAGCAGACCAAAACGTTAAAGAAGACGACACCCACTACCACTGGACAAAAGCAATCCAAATCCGCTTTGACCTCCCACGCCCTCACGCCCGAAGAGTCTCTGTGGCTTGGTCTCGTCGACGCTGCCGTCCAAATCACAAGACGCCTCTCCTCGGCCATCCACTCGACTCTTTCTCTCCGCCGCCCGGATTCGCACTCGGACGTTGATAACACCGTTGAGCAGCCTTTGGATGGCGAGCAACTCCTCACGCTCCTACGATCGCTTGTTCAGCACACCTTTACAGCTCTCCTCAACACTACAACTTCCGCTTCACGGCTGTCTGGTAACGAGACATCGTCTCGCCTCCTCAATTCAGGCAGCAGCAACATATCTTTTCTTCGCATCCTCCGGGCCTTTTTGACCAAGGCTGCAGCAGCATCACCGACCCTCGAAGACCTCCGGAGTGTCCTGGCATCCATCTTCTCGGCCTATTCGTACGAACAGTCGATTCTTCAACTCTCCAACCGTCTCCTCGAAAAGAGTCTCTTTGTGAATGTTAATGAGGCCGTCAACCTTCGCCAGCGCGGATGGCGCCCTCGCGGTTCCACATGCGAAGCCTGCGGGCGCCGTGTTTGGGGTCCTGGCGTCTCAGGCAACGTTTTCGAGGCCTGGGAGGAGAAGGAGGCTGCGGCCGAGGCTCGGAGGGAAGAGCGCAAAACGGCGGATCGTGAGAGGCGACTTTCTGGCAGAAGTAAAGGCAAGGAAGAAGACCGCACGCCTCTCCTCACCCCGACGTCCCCGTACCCCTCAGACAAAGGAAAGGGCACAACATTTGATGGCATCTCATCATTGCCTGCCAATAATGGCGGCTACCAAGGGACGCATCTCGCTCTTCCCTCTCCACACCCGGGCATCAGCTCCAGGGCGACATCGCCTCGCGAAACACCCCTGGACCAGCTAGTCCTCCTCGCGTGCCGGCACATATACCACCGACGGTGTCTGGACGCAGTGCACTTGGAGCGGCATAACGGGGAAGGAGAATATCGATGCCCTATTGACGGGTAGATGGCAAAGCCCGTTTCAATCCTAAGTATAAACCAAACCCTCCAGTATTTCTGTGTATATTTTACGACCCTCTTCCCCCCACTGTTTCTCTTCCATGCGGTTCTGGCCATGAACCCGACAACAGTCTTCTTTGTCATACTCTATAGTTTTCTTCGTATCTATCTAGCGCCCATGTCCTCCATTTCTTTCGAATAGCCAAGGCGGCTGCACAATCAATGTAATTCCTGCTTTTGAAGCCATCGATACTCAACTTGTGTTTTTTTTTTTTTCTTTTTTCGTCATCTGATACTAAGCGACGCGACACTGGATGTCATACGATCTGAATCTCACTTTTTGCTTCTAACCCCGGTCTGTTTTGTAAAATATGACATTCTCTGTTTAGATCTTCCTAGGGTTTGCAACATAAATAGACTACGGAGTAGGTTTTGATCGATCAAAATTAGACGATATGATGTGGATAGGAGGGCAAAATGCGTTTCACTAAAGGGACATCGAAGTTTGGGCGGTCCTCTGTCTCCCACATCTGCCACTTACTAGCATCGAGGCCTGTATGTCATTGCCATTGGAAAAATGTACCCGATAAGGCTGAATGGGGCTGGCCAATTAACCAACCAACAACAGGGTTCCGGGGCGACACGAAACATGGCAGACCAAGTCCCAAGATCCGGGTCCCTATGTCTGCATTGGATAAAGGCGTCGGATTATTTGTCTACAGGGGGATTCGGGAGAGCAGGTGACAAGAATTCGGAGAAATAATTTCCCTCCCAGTCGATTAAGTAGACTACATCGACACATGGCCAGCCATAACTACACCGAAAGATGGAGAGGGTTTTAAGTTTCGTAAGTACAGCTTTTAGAAGTACATAATTATGTTGTTCTGGTTATTTGTGGTCTGTACAAGCAAGATGCGTCTAGCACCTAGCGTGGAGAAGAGTGAACGGCTGGTAAATCGGGCCGTGAGCCACATGTCGTCTATCGAGGCATTCTGGAATGTGATCTCAAGCAAGAGTGTACAAGTAGATCTGGTTTTTTTTATTTTTTTTTTCTTTTTTTTCCCCCTTGTTTACAGATTAAATGCATAAATGCATAATTTGCATGGATAGTTCAAGGCTTCTTTGAGACTTCGGGGTTGTTTTAGAAGCTCCCCCGAGATTCTCGATTCTCTTCCAGCGGGCACATGCTACTGGACAGGGACTGGCAAAACGTTAGTCAGCACCCTCTTTTTGGTGGCGGTGCGGTGGTGGCCAGGCCAGGCCAGGCCAGGCCTATGGAGTACTAAGGAGAATTTGTACTCCATTCTGGAAGAGCAAAGCGACACTAACGTCCATTTTCTCCATACTCCGTATATCCGCAACAATCATCATCTCGCGCCTCGAAAACTTTTTTCCCCTTCGAAGGAATTCCCAAACTCCACCCAACTCCGCAAGTGGAAATAGTTTAGCTTGCAGACTTAACGCGCTTTACCCGTGCGAATTACATTTAGGCTAAAGCCAAAGAGCAACGCTTTTACTTGCACAAGGCCCGGCCGGGGGAGAAAGGAGGGGAGAAATTGGCCAAACAAGTAGTGCTCATTCTGTTGCCCAGGTGGACTGACAAAGACAATACGACTCGGGATCTGACCGACACCCGCCACATTCGACCCGAGTAGCAATGTCCGCCCGAAAAAAGATGCAAATTTTCTAGGCCCAAGGGACTTTGTGGGCCTTTCACACCTGAGAGAGGCTAATAAGGGGGTTTTTAGTTCGATGCTAAGGGAGGATTATCCAGTAAGGTACGAAGCATTCGGAGGTTGTGAGGACCGTCATGCGCAAGGGAAATGTGCAAGATGTTTCGTCATGCCAGGGGCGAACCAAGATAGACAAAACAGTCGAGCTCAGCAGGACACGGCCTATCAGGTCACTCTAACTGACGGTACTCGACAGGATACTCGTTCTAGACTATTCTTCTATTTCTCGGAACCCTTTTAACCAGAGGCAAACTAAGAGGAATGTCTTCCGAGTCAAACATCAGGGAGGCTCTGAATCTCATCCATATACAATAACAATATCTCATCGCCGTCTTCTCGCCCCGGGCATATCAACCAAGCACAAAATCATGTCGCTGTAACTATGACTGGGACAACGGTCCAGCACAGGCGCGCACGCACAGCGGCTGCCCGTCCCGCGCGTGAACTGTAACAATAGCCCACCGACCCCTCTTCGTGCCCCCTCCCCTCCTTTAATCTACCCGCACCTAGTCCAGTGGGTTTTGCTGCCTATATGGCCGACAGGACCTGTGCGGGTGTTTGATCGGACCTGAGTACATACTAGCAGTGGTGTTGTTCGTCGTAATAAGCCAAGCCGAGCGCATATAAATCGACGTCCCCCATCGTCCCTCCTCCCACATGGGTGGTGAGGGGGGGTTCTAACACTCTCTCCCTTTCCATTCCCTCTTCTCTCATCTCCCAACTCAACTTCTCGACTTGATACCCTCGTCGGCACAATCCACTCTCGGCGTCGAACGACTTTTCTTCTCCAACACACACATAACCGCACACATCAGCCAAAATGGCCATTCCCAACATCAAGCTTAGCAGCGGCTACGACATGCCCCAGGTGGGCTTCGGTCTCTGGAAGGTTGCCAACGACATTTGCGCCGACACCGTCTACAACGCCATCAAGGCCGGATACCGTCTGTTTGATGGAGCTTGCGGTAAGTGAGAGACGGGCCTTTGTTGGAAGACAACGAAGCCAACCACCACCACTACACATACATTTCTGGGTTATGGTGTTTACAAGATGGAGCAAATGGCGAGTGCCAGACAAACCATACACCCGAATCCCCCATCCTTCCTCGTCTTCCTCGTCGCGACCTCTTTATGTTTTGTGCGAAAGTTGCCAAGAGAAGTATCTGGACCTCGGTGTCGACTCTGTCCCATCAACCTGGTCAAGAGCAAAGACTCAATGGGAAAACACACTGTCACGGCGGTCCCGAGTCGGAAAAGGAGCTCTTATTTTTCGGGTTAATGTAACTCGAGCTTAGAACCGCTTGCACCTAACTTGAGCGCTTGATTTTCCAAGCATGGTGGGGGTTCTTTTCCTCAGCGAGAAACTCCTTATTTTACCCCTCTCGGCGACTTGCAATTCTGCCGCCCCACACGTACCCCACCCTTCTAACAAGGGGAGCTTTCTTCCCAATGACACGCCCCCACCACCCCCCCCCCCCCCGACACTCCACTCCACTAATGCCCTTAACCCCCACTACCACACGCTACGTCAGTGCTGTCGCAGCTAGTTCTGGTGCTCTCTCGCAAGACGAAAAGAGATCGAGAAGCGGGAAAAAATGCGCAAAGGGTGAACAAGATGAACGCTTGTCATTGAATTCTTCGAGAGAGGGGACACTAGGGACTAAGCACACACACATTGAATATCCCTCAAATCCATCCTGTCTGTCGTCTATCGAATCCATCTCTTCCTTGACTAACGAGTGCCCCTCTCCCACGTGCAGACTATGGCAACGAAGTCGAGTGCGGCCAGGGCGTCGCCCGCGCCATCAGCGAAGGTATCGTGAAGCGCGAGGAGCTCTTCCTCGTCTCCAAGCTCTGGAACACATTCCACGACGGCGACCGCGTCGAGCCCATCTGCCGAAAACAGCTCGCCGACTGGGGCATCGACTACTTTGACCTCTACCTTGTGCACTTCCCCGTCGCCCTCGAATACGTCGACCCCTCGGTCCGCTACCCCCCCGGCTGGCACTACGACGGTGCCTCGGAGATCCGACCCTCCAAGGCCTCGATCCAGGAGACCTGGACCGCCATGGAGGGCCTCGTGGCCGCCGGTCTGACCCGCAGCATCGGCATCTCCAACTTCCAAGGCCAACTCGTCTACGACCTCCTCCGCTACGCCAAGATCCGCCCCGCCACCCTCCAAATCGAACATCACCCGTTCCTCGTCCAGCCCGAACTCCTCCGCCTCGCCGAGCAGGAGGGCATCGCCGTGACGGCCTACTCGTCCTTTGGCCCCGCCAGCTTCCTCGAGTTCGACATGAAGCACGCCGTCGAGCTCAAGCCCCTCATGGAGACCGACGTCGTCAAGGCCGTCGCCGAGAAGCACGGCAAGGCCCCCTCTCAGATCCTTCTCCGCTGGGCTACCCAGCGCGGCCTCGCCGTCATCCCCAAGACCACCCGCCCAACCCTCATG
This sequence comes from Graphium sp. VPRI43844, assembly GCA_019925285.1. Lineage (NCBI taxonomy): Eukaryota > Fungi > Ascomycota > Sordariomycetes > Microascales > Graphiaceae > Graphium > Graphium sp. VPRI43844. Next base: position 51,244 of record JADHKT010000068.1, read on the forward strand.
GCCCAGAACTTGGACTGTGTCGCCTTTGACCTTTCCGAGGAGGAGATTGCCCAGATCAGCGGCCTTGACAAGGGTCTCCGATTCAACCAGCCCTCCAACGTGAGTTTTTTTTTTTTTTTTTTTTGACCCTTCTTTTCTTCATTTTCTTGGCGGCCCGAAACTAATTCATCTTCTTCAATAGTACTTCCCCACCGAGAAGCTCTGGATCTTTGGTTAAGGCGTTATAAAAGTTACCGTGGAGGCGAGTTGTTTTTCTCATGAAAGGACGGGCGGTTTCTAGATGACGGGCCTATTTACCCAGGTTTTTTTCTTCTTCTTTTCACTTACGTACTGAATAACATGACATATATAGTGCCAAAGTGACCGGAAAATATGTCTTTCTCAAGTTTTGCCTCTCTATTCGTTCATGTCTACATGTGTCTAGTGGAACATAGGTTTGTAACAGGACGAGAAACTTTAGTAGGACAATCAAGAAACCAAAAGGAGAAAAAAAAAAAGAGAATAGCGTAGCTGACATGTTGACCCAGTATATACATATACAGCAAACAAGAGGCTTGGAAATTTCAGAATTCTCAAAACTACCACCAGCATTTCACATTACTCAACCGTCATCTACACTACTACAAAAGCTGCAAGAAGAGGAATTAGCCACGTTGAACAATCAAGAGCGGACACATAAGGGAGGGGGAATTAGAACTCACTGGCGTCGATTTGCTTCACTTGCGGGAGCGCCAGCCGAACTTTGTTCCGATACAGAGCGGGACCTCGCAGTTGCATCGGGTTCCCTTCAAAGTACACGGTCGTGAGGTTTTTCTTGTCGCGGAGAGTGCGCTCGACGTCGCTGAAATCGGCAATGAGGTTGTAGCTGGCCCAGAGCTCCTCGATCTCCTCGAGGCCCTCGATACCCGCGAGACTCGAGATTTGGTTGTGAGACACTTCGAGGGTGCGCAGTTTGGTATTCTTTTCGAGGCCCCGAAGGGACGTCAGGGCATTATGGGAAATGTAAAGCTCCTCGAGCGTCGGCACGTCGGCGAGCGGGGAGAGATCGGTGATGCGGTTGGACTGGATGCTCAGGAGTCGCAGGTTCGGAAGTCCCGCTAGGCCGCCGAGACTTGTAATCTTATTCTTGGCGAGCCAGAGCTCCTCGAGTTTCTGGAGTTGTTGGAGGTTTGTGATTTGGCGGATGCGGTTGGACCCCAACTCGAGCGATTTGAGGTTAACGAGTTCGTCGAGTCCTTCGATGGTGGAGATTCGGTTCGCGATGAGGAAAAGTTCGGTGAGGTTGGTGAGGTGGCTGATGTGACGGATATGATGGATTTTGTTGAAACTGATGTCGAGGCTCGTTAGACCTTGGAGCTTTTCGAGTCCACGAATGTGGCGGATGAGGTTGTCGTAGAGGTCGAGGTCCTTTAGGGATTCAGAAAGACCGTCTAGTCCATCAATTTCTTGGATGACATTCTGGCGAAGACACAATCGAGACACTTTCTTGAACCGTTCCAACTTGAGTGCGGATATGGAGGCAATTCGCGATTGCGTGTAGATGAGTTCATCGGTATCGAGGGGTTCGTTGTCGAGGAGGTCTGCCAAAGGTCGTTGAGAGTCAGCTGATGGGCCTAAAGGAGGATTGAACAAGGTTGAAGCCCGCAAGTGGGCAGTAATTACGAACCATCATCGGCGTTTATCACTTCGCCAGGGAGTACGTTGTCATCATCAGAGTACTCGGGGTCCGATAAGGCTTCCGGGTTGACGAGAGTGGCGCCATTAGATGTGGCATCTCTCGAAGCCCGTCGCTCAACGCGTAGCTTGCCATCCCAACCGCGGCTGTTGCGTAGCCCAGGGCTCGGGGCCGAGTTCTCTTCTTGGTTAATAGACTGTTCGTCTAGTTCGATGTGGCGTGGTGTTGTGGGCGATCGAGTCGGTTTGGGGGCATCGGTGGCGGCAGGGGCAGGGGCGGGGGTCTCATCGCCTGCCTCGACTTCGGACGCCTTTGCAGGTGAAGTTTCTGACGGTTGTGCTGACATTGTAAATACAGAGTGTGGCCCTGAAGGACCTTTGTGGAAGGGCTAAGGAAGAGGATGGTCCGTTTTGTTTATTTATTTTTCACGATAGCTGGGGAAACGAGAGTTGGTAATCAGTGGACAGGGATATTCTTTGGCGGGGGGAGAGGTCGTATTAGAGAGAGTGAACTGAACGGGGGCGTGAGGTCTTCTCAAAAGTAAAGGGAGTCGTGTTTGGAGATGCAAGAAGTATATGAGATGGTGGATATGACGGGGTCTTTAAGTAAGGGCGGCGAGATTGTTGGGATGATGGAGTTTCCGTTGTCCAGCATGGTAATGGTCAGCCAGTCAGTCGATTTTAAATGTCAGAGGGACGGCGGGGCAGAAGCTCATGATAGGATAGTGATAGGATAGGGAGGGGGGGGGAGACAAAGTGGGGCCAGCGCAAGTGACGCAGAATTCACCATACGGAGTAATTTCTTCCATTTCTTCCCTGTAGCAGGTCCGTCCTTGTGCCCAAAGCAGTCCTGTAAACTATTAACTGCCCAAGCCTTATCCATTAAACAACCTCTTGTAGGGGGGGTGTTTCGCCAGCCTGCACCTCCGCAACCCGCTTATCGAGCTTGGAATTTTAGTGGCTAGTAAGGTCTCCCCTCCCAGTTTACAAGTACGTCGCTGTTAGCAATCAACTTCTTCTCTACCAAATCAATCAACGCCAATATCATGTCGAGATAATTCTCGAATACCAAGACAGGCTAGTCTACCACCTTATTTCAATGGGGAGATAGCCTTCTTTTTGGACTGTCCTCTATTGAGATCCCCACCCTCGCAAATCACTTTTGGATCAATTTATTTCTCTCAAGCACGAGGTAGGGGGTCCTTGCATTCCACCACTCAGCATCAAACACATCGTCGACCATCGCATAGGAGCCTCAAAGAAGTAGATTCCTGCCAGAGCCAATACACCTTTGTCCATTTCCGACCAAAGACCCCACACTCTGGCGTTACTTTACGTCCCAAACCATCATCGCGTTGCCGACCTGTCAGCAAGAAGCGAGCGAGGTTGCGCAACCCAACGCTTGGGCCGCATGCAAACACACCATCGACATTGGGTCCAATTCGGAACGGTCCATTGAAAGAGTCTACTTGTAGATGCGCAGTTGTCTCGGCCATTGACAAATGGCGTCGGGTCAGCATGGGTACTCCCGTATTCGAGCCCTGCACTTGCGAGTCCTATCCCTCGGTTCAAGGGTAGGCAGTCGCTACGAGTCCTGTTCCCCACCCCACCACCTAATGCTGTCGTCTCATGGACGGCCTTGTCTTGCCACGAGGAATCAGACGCCTTTCAGTTGTCCATTTGTGCCCCGACGGCATGTCCACCTTGAGACCATCCTCCTCCCGCCTGTCGTCTTTGTGGGCCTTCTCGGGGCGTTATGGACGTGGAAGTGCATGATGATGATTGTGTTTCAGAACAAAATCATCTACACGCCCGGCTTGCCCCCAAATGCAAGGCGTGAAGAAATTTCATTTTATTCTCGCCAGTGTAAGGGGGTAGAATGACGCGAGGAGTGGACAAGAGCGTCTGATGGGACTAAGCTCGCCATGTGTGTAACTGAAGAGCCCGAAATGGAGCCAAAGCAGGTCAAGCTCCCCAAGGAAATACCCGTTTACATTCAGTATTTCCAAGGCATGGCTTCGCGCCTCATGGGGAACCGGATATTGATTTGAAACTCGACTGGCTCTAGATTTATCAAGGCAATGCCTCATCGATGCCTCCGAGGTTACCGGATCTGTCTGGAATTGTCCGGGCGCTTCGGAACAACTCGTCGTGTACAACTCCTATCAGATACTCAATGGTATGTCTAAGCTACAGAGGGTATTGGAAATCCAGTGGCCGGCCATCGGAGACGGCAATAAACTTGGATACACAGAGAGCTCTTCGCTGGATCACACAGAACCACAACAAGCGCGATGACGACCCATCCCGGAATACCCAGCCAGTAATTTTCGTCTGGGGGCAAAGCATCGGTGCTGGTTTCACAACCAACCTTGCTGCGAGCAAAGTGTCGCCAGAGATTGCAGCGCTGTTTCTCGAGACACCGTTCCTCTCACTCAGGGCGATGCTCACCGCACTTTACCCACAGCGCTGGGTACCCTACAAGCACTTATGGCCGTTTCTTCGGAACCAGCTTGACAACCAGTCAAACATGGCCCGAATCGCGAGACTCTACAAAGAAGCAGGGCTGTCACCGCCGACCGTCTTTGTGCTAGATGCCGCAAAGGACGAGCTTGTACCAGCGGACCATGCGCCGCTCCTTGTAAAGCAGTGCGAGGCTGTTGGTATATCTGTCACAAGGAAGTCGGCGAGTGGTGCGTTTCACAACGACGCAATTGTGCGGGCCGAAGGGAAGAAGGCGATGGTAGACGTCATCCAATTTGAAGCGCAAAGGATAGCTACATCGCGATTAGTAGCCACATAAGAGCAGCCTCTAACAGTTTTTTTTTTTTTTTTTTTTTTTTTTTTTTTTTTTTTTTTTTTTTTTTTAAAATTTTTTTTTTTTTTTTTTTTTTTTTTTTTTTTTTTTTTTTTTTTTTTTTTTTTTTTTTTTTTTTTTTTTTTTTTTTCGATAAAAGTGCCGCGTTACGAAAAACGAAGCTGTCAAGTGACGGGGAGATGCGCCCTTGGCAGTTGCCGCCTCGTGTAGAAATGCTCACATGAGTCCCCGAGTAGGTCAGGCGAGGGGAATAATTTATAGAGCCGGGATATAAGGCGTACGGAGTATACGGCTGATTGGCTGTCATTTGGGAAAGACAGTAGAAGTAACTCGGGCAATAGCAACACGAACACTTAGTACTTAGCTCGTATTATTACTTATCACTCAAGAATCAAAGTTTACAACACTAATGTGTTAATGCTGCATGAAACTGAAGTGTCTGGGTTTGGTCAGGAGAATCATAGTCCTCATCGAGCCCTACGGGATGAGTCGGCGAGGAGGGCTTGGCACGAGGGGGATGATTCACAAGAAGAGGGGCGCCAGTCCCGACGGAGGGGGTAGAGGTAAGGGTACATGGCACTAGAATGCATTGGGCGATGGAGATATGCAAGGCGGACAGATACTAGATGCAACCAACTGGTTCGGTATTGTGGGAGGAAGATGGTGGGGTGTATTGGTACGGAGTAGAGTGTGTGGCAAGGAAATGTTGGTTGTGTGTGTTGTCTTCACATAACAAAGTCCAGAAGAAATGAATAGGATAGGAGGGAAAGTGTGCTGTACGAATCACTTTGGAACCTTTGGCAGGGAAGCCGATGTCGCGACAGGCAGTGAGACCTCGCCTCCTCGCATCGCATGTTAGGAGTTGCTTTTTGTATGTCTCTCTCCTTCACATGCCCCCTACCCAAACCCACTATTAATATGTGACGGATAGTGTTGTAACTTTAGACCATCGGCACAGCCGCACCGTAAGGTCAGGGGGAAGTAAGGACAGTTGAGAGGGGGGAGTGTGTGTGGAACAGCCAAGTGAACTATTAAACTAGTTGACTGTACGGAGTATGACTTGGCCGAAAATTCACAGATCACCGGTCCAGCACCGTATTAAGAAGTGCAGACATTCCTAAGCTCGGGCCAATGCGCCAGTTCATCCCTTGGCTTAATTGGTTTCCATCGCCGCTTTGCCCCCTTTCAATTCCGGTTACGGCATTTACAATGGACACAAAATTTTTTTTTCCTTCTCGAGAGAAGAACACCAAACTCCAAACTGGGCGCAGGTTTCCCCATTTCAATGGACGGTTATCAAACTAATAAGCTCCAATCTCATGTAGCTTCGAGGCTGTGGGTGCATTTGATGGGAAGATTTAGGCAGTCATTCCACCAGGTGGTCTATCAACCAACCAGAGTTTGATCCATCAAACGAGGGGCGGGGGGAATATTCGTTGGAAGAGGACTAGTAGGTAAAAGCCCGGTGGGTGTCTGCAGGGATGGGCCACGAAAGGCTGTCGCACCAGGAATTAGCAATCCGAAGCGAACTTGTTTTGTGACCTCGACCAGCCTCGTTCTTCTCCAATGGCCCCCGTTTGACCACGGCCTCGTCTGCCTGTTGGCCTTTGCCGCAACGTCATCAGATCACTTTGAAGCAAACAGAAAAGGGAAATGATTGGTCGATCGTTCTAGAAATTGCAATACAGTATATGATTAAATCTAAGAAAATGTGTACTACTTTTTATCGGACAGTCTAAACTTTGCACTCTTGCGAAAGAATGGTGGTTGATGAGAAATGAAGTTGTACTAATCGGAGCACAAGTACAGGTACCTCCTTCTCAAGCGAAGGGCCGCCCCACACCCCCTGTTCCCTCCTAGTTAATTGCCCCTAACAAGGGGGAACAAAACTCATGTGCACTCGCGTGCATTTCGTGCCGGAAGGTACAAGTGACTTTGTACTCGACACGCCTGAGGATTCAGTTGACGCGCCCCGATCATGGCTTTTTACAGGGCCTCAACTAAGCCGCACTACATAAAAAGGAACGAGCGACCATGGGAAAATGAGCGATAAAAAGTTCCAAGAGGACAGGCATATGGTGCAAGGGTAAGACCTTTTTTTTTTCTCGTCCCCCCTCTCTATCTTCTGCCACCCCCCCCCAACGTTTTATGGAATACGTAGACCTTTCGATCGATAATGACGGGTATATATTGGCCACACCTCCCCCCTTTCAACTAGATTCCCTCTTTCTCTCTTCCATCGCCCACCCAAATATCCCATCTCGGAAATCGTCAAAAGAGGCCAACGGCAGGTAAGTTCTCCCCCTCCCCTCCAAAATTACGAACCATACGGCTTGCATATCATTTTTTTTTCTTCAATACTATCCCGCACATCTTTTTTTTCTCGCCTCGTATTTCATGTCTGCCTAATTTACTACTTGAATAATACTCCTATTTTATCCTCTCATCAGAGATATTCGCCCTGCCATTCCCATTTTGAATCCTGCCTTTGAGCCTCTTTTGATATCGACTCCTCCCATCAGTTGCCAAAAGTATAAAAAAATCCAAAAGGCTATCTTTTTTATAAGGAAAACCCAAGAATCACACAATGTTCAGTCTACGACAAGAGGTGCACCGGAGCTTCTCCAAGGGCCACAGCAAAGCCAACAAGTCGAGCTCATCTTTCAAAGACAACGGTGTTTCCAAGAAACGACATGAATCTCGAAGGCGCCAAGCAGTTTCGTCTTCGATAACTGCTCGTGAGACCCGCGAAGATGTCTCCATGACTGCGTTTGTCTACCTCGTATCCTTAACTTGTATGACAGAAAAACACTAACCTGTCGCCTGCATCTCCATAGTCCCCTCACAGCACCCATTGTAACCCTCGTCATTGGTTCCGAACAGCGTCTCTTCGCCGCTCACGAGGATGTCCTCTGTGTCTCTCCGTTCTTCCAGTCTGCTCTTCAGAGCAACCGATACAGCGGCGGCTCTGCGCCCAGCCGCATCTCTCTTCCCGACGAAGAACCCGAGATCTTTTCGTCTGTTCTGGAGTACCTTTACAAAGGCGACTACTATCCCCGCCTCATGCATAACAAGAGGCGAAACTCATGGGAACTCGAACCCCCTTCCGAGGACGGCCGCGGCGTCGAGTCGACTGTATTTCTCCATGGCAGCGAGGGCGAGTTGCTCAAGGACACTGTCATCTACTGTGCTGCCGAGAAGTACGGTTTAGACGAACTAAAGCGTGTTGCTCTACGCAAGCAAGGCCTTCGTAAGTTACTCATCTCTCCACCACCACATCGGATAGATTGTTAACCGTCTAGCAGAATCCGGCATCCAATGCAGCACCATCCTCGCCTCCGCCCGATACGCCTACTCAAACACTCCCGACACCGACTCCAAGCTTCGCGCCCACTACCTCGCCCTCATCATCCGCAGCAGGAACACTTTCAAACGCAGCGGAACCATGCAGTTGGAGATGTGGAATGGCGGCTCTCAACTCTTCTTTGATCTCTTCGTTGCACTCTGCAACCACGTCGATGACATTTCCTCCGTTCAGTAAGTTCACTCCAAAGTACACAAAATCTCCTCCTCGCTAACACAACCACTAGAAACACCCCACGAAGCAACAGACATTAGTTCCATGATACCCGTCTGCATTCTTCCCTCTCCCAAAGTCGAATCTCATGATGTTACGCGTTGATCCACCCTCTCCTTACATCCAACTACCCCAACTCAATTCTTTTCTCCATTTTCACCTTCCTAGACTGGCCTATTCTGCCCCTTCCTGAGACGATATTATCCGCAAGACAAAAAAGAAATGTTCAAATACAATAAAAAACAACAGGTGCTTTTTTTCTTGCTATTTTCGGGTAATATGGCGTTGATACAGGCGTCTTTTTTTCCCCTCTGAGTTTGGTGTCCAACTTTTTTTTCTTTTCTCTTTCTTGGAACGACATCCTCTTGTATCATTACTCCTCGCAGTCCCTTCCAAGTCCTTTATTCTCCAAGGTGGATTTTGTTTTCTTCGCCTTCTTCTCTTTTTCTCGCCTTCAGGATCTCTCTGGTACTCGATAATGAATCGGGGGAAATTTACAGTAAAAACGAAAGGGGCGAGATGCTCGTCTCGAAGGCGATATCCCATGGCACGGTGTGTAAAGTATCTATATCTACAGTCGCAAACATATAGAATGAATACACATGTTGTTTGCCGGTAAAGAGAAACTAAACGAGCCAAATGCCGTGATCGATCGCCAGATCGTCCAAACTGCAGTTGTTGCAACACCTCACCAACACTACAGCTGCAGGAAGCAAAACTTTAATCTCCTTTAGTTTACGCTTTAACAGTTGGCTTAACTTGTTCAATCGGACTAGCCCAGGGTCTCGGGCATACAAGTAGTACATGGCTCCTGTGAACTTGGTACCTGACGCGATCCTACGCCACCTGCAACCCTGTACCATCTCCAATGATTCCCAGGGAAGCGAGCATGTTTTGCAAACACTTTTGCAATATAGACTTATCCATAATATAAATTTGACATCTCATTCATTCCATTGTAAAGAATCGTCATTTTCCTGTGGTTGCGTCGCAAAGCAACAGGATAGGAGTACCTCGTTTATGCACACCCTCTTGCAGCCAAAAGTGGGTAAAGCGACTAGGAGGGGCGGGAACATATCACCCTTTTTTGAAGATGAGTAGCATATGTTCGAAGATGGTTATTGGCTGTGCGTCGTGCTTCTACTCGCCTCGTTTCAAACGCCGCAACCCTTTCACACACCAGTTCCTGGGAAAGCTCCGTTCTTGGAAAGGACTACGATGCCTCGCTCTCGTGCAATGTAGCCCTTCATGAGGTTCTGGGTTTTATTTTTTGGTCAGTAGTCAGGAGCTGGAGGAGCTGGGGAAAATTTCCAACGACGTTTCGATAACCAAGAGACATTTGTGCAAAAGGTGAGGCGGCCAGATCATTTGCAAGTCATTGATGAGGCTGTCGCCGCCTATGGGAGCTCGGAATACATACCTTGTATATCATGTTGGCTAACAAGCACTCTACTTCGTCTTGATCCACATCAGTCCCGCTGCTGAGGCTGATTGCAGCCTGGAACTCTGCTACAGGAACCCGAGTTCGCCTAATAGGTGCCGACCCAGGTTCCTTTGGGTCCTCAAAGCCACCTGCGATGAAAACTTTGCGCAGTAGGTTGCGAAGAGCGATATCCCTCCCGCGTTCAAGAGTAAGATAAATTCGCCGCTTAACAAATTCCTCCTCGCCTTCTTGAAGAGCAGCATCAAATGCACGGAGATCGCCCTTCTTGACACAGTTCGAGAGTGGTGAAAAAAGTTGTCGCAAGCGGGGGAACGGTCCCAACAACGAATTGCTCGGCAATGTGTGCGTTGTTAAGAGATGACAAGGTATTAGGTATGTCAATATCCTTCTATATCATGCTGTTAGCACCTAGTTGAAAGGGCTTGATGTTAAGACTGACTCTTTGTTTCGCATAGCGTCCTTGTGGCATAATTCCCAAGCTTCAGTTAACTGGTTCTCTGCCTAGGTCTTGTTAACATCTGAATATGATCAACTGTGGATTTGGTCCCGTACCTCTACATAATTTTCTTCTAAGAAGGAGAGAACCCCTTCGTAGTACTTGAAAGTAACTCGTTGAGAGGCCGGGAAAGAAGAGAGGGGGGGCATGTCGCCCTGGTAAGCAGAAAGGGCCTTTAATATTGTCCTCGACAAGCTTGCCGAGTTCAGTTTGAAATAGGTCTTGAAGAGTAGGTTGATGATATAATAGATGCCCCATTTCCTCGACCCTTCCAACGGTGCTCTGAAATTACTGGGTATTAGAATACTGGAGGCAGGTAATTGATAAAGGGAGAATAGGGTGGTAGAACAAACCTGTCACTAAGGCACAATGTAAAGATCCGTTTGAGCTGTTGCTCGCAATCTCTCAACTGCCTAAACTTTTGCGTTTCTGGATCAACATCGTCCGCTAACGAGGCGCCATCGCCTTCGAGCGACATCTGGCTTCGTTCCTCGTCAGACTTTATGGCGAAGAGGCGAAGGTATTTCCCAGTAACATATAGGCACGGAATTGTCCAGGCTTCGAAACCATAGTTTGTATAGCCTCGAATCACTTGTGACGTCAATTCTTTCCAAGACTCATAAACCTTTGTCCATGATGCTCCCTGATGGCTAGTTAGACGAGGACATGTATACAACGATATACACTTCATGAACAAGCAGTGGGGAGACTTACACCTGCAGCCCCCGTTCCACTTCCATCCATGGCCAATATATCCCCTATTGCTTTCCAATATGCAGAAAAGATCTCGACCCAGCCGTCAGTCTCATCCGGGTCCATCTTTGCTGGTAATGGACTGTATGCACGGATCAATGATTTTGAATCCTTTTTTACCGACGCCGCATTGGTGCTCTTCCAGATGTCGGTGAGACGGCTTGGCTGGCTGGGGGGAGAGAAGGGTAAAAGGAGCTGAGAAACATCATAGCCACTACCAGATGAGTGAGCAGCGAGGAACTGTGATACAAGGGTGTCCATCTCGACGTCGCACTGGCCAGGTGAAGGCTTAGACGAATAAATCACAGTAGAGGACAGAAGCCTAGCAGAAATATGGCATTGGTTTGATTCCTGTGGCCTTGGTTGGAGGCGAGGGGTAGGATTGTGAGCAAGGGGCTATTTAAGACCAGTTGCTGTATTTACAAGATAGTCTCGGAAAGCTAGGTAATCGCGACCGACCAGTTCTGCGTATTTCCAAACTAGTAGTATTATTAGGTCCCAAATCTTTTAGCTACCTTGGATGGAGGGGCACCTGGGTGCCCCACTCACTAGCATACAATTGGTCGGTGTAAAAAAGGAAGACCCATTTTCCTCATGCGCCACATGTGGCTGGAAGTGGCTAGTGATGGGGTTCATAGCCCTGGTGGCACGCGGAAAAAAAATCCCACCTGGAAACTGTTCATGCGTGGTATCTCCAACAATTTTCGACATCACAACCAGTCGCTAGGAAGGGCCAGTAAAATCAGTCAAAGTAAGTCTTTCATTCTGTATGAAATATTGCCATTATATATCGACTAACATTTCTTTTACAGATGGGTAAGCTCACCTCCTTCCAGTCGACTTGTCGCCCGCACAATATTGCATTTTTTTTTTCGCGATCCGTCATTATCCCTTCTCTCGCTCCCCAACTTTCGCCAATTTCATTTGTGACCGCTCGACGCCCTTTCTGAGGATTTCACGAATTGATCTAAATCTCATGTCCCTCGCTCTGTGTTCATCCGAAAGGCTCAGGACTATTTTGCATCGTAATATGGTTCTCCAAAACGAAGCAGAGAAATTTGCAAAAGTTTCTCAAACTGTCCAGCCTGAGGCTTGTTCATTCGCGATTTGATTCCCTCATTACGGAAATTTCGATAGAGATACACCAGTCATCATAATCACCGCACGAATTGGGTCCCGTAACAAAAAAAAAGAAGAACAAAATTTTAAACTAACGAATTATTGTTTTTCAGGTCGTCTTCACGAGTACGATATTGTTGGCCGGCACTTGCCCACCGAGACCAACCCTACCCCCAACCTCTACCGCATGACGATCTTCGCTCCCAGCCCGATTGTCGCCAAGTCCCGTTACTGGTACTTCTTGCGAGGATTGAAGAAGGTCAAGAAGGCCACCGGTGAGATTGTCAGCGTCAAGGAGGTCCACGAGAAGCACCCCGTCAAGGTCAAGAACTTTGGTATCTGGATCCGATACGACTCTCGATCAGGCACCCACAACATGTACAAGGAGTTCCGTGACCTCAGCCGATGCGCTGCCGTCGAGTCCCTCTACTCCGACATGGCCTCTCTCCACCGTGCCCGTTTCCGCTCCATCCACGTACGTTTTCTACTTGCAATGTTGAGACACTTAAGTATTCAGATATGCTAACTAAAATGTACAGATTCTCCGAGTTGTCGAGTTGGAGAAGACCGAGGACGTCAAGCGCCCCTACATCAAGCAGCTCACGACCAAGGGTCTCAAGTTCCCTCTTCCTCACCGTGTCCCCAAGGCCAACACCAAGAAGCTTTTCAGTGCTAAGCGGCCTTCGACTTTCTCTTAAAGGATGACTTTTTGCGATGACGGTTTCTGGCAGGGTCTGAGGAGTTTTTTTTTGCGGTCCTCGTGGAAATGTGCATTTTCTTTGCTCTGATAGAGTGAGCAACCAATAAAAAATGAAACCGGATGGGCGATACACTTGAATTGTTTCTTAAAAGAAGTTTTTGCGGATTCTTTCCTCAGTGACTTGGTATAGTGAAAGGTTATTTTATCCGTCTACGAGCGTAGCGTCCTTCGCCTGATAACTTAGAATTTGGTATTGCGAGGCTCGGGCCAGCGATGGATCTATCATGCTCTCTCATGCGAGAAAGTTCCTATTTTCAGCTACTTACGGGCAATCAAGGTAGCTACTATCAACGTGTTGGTCTATCTTTAGTTGCACAATATCATCAAGCCCACCTGTAGTCACCTTTTATCACCCACACCATACTACTCCGTATATTTTGACAAAACCCTTTATTCATGCAGCAGAAGAACACCTTGCATTCATTCCCTCAGGATGACCGGTCGTATTTCAGAGAACAGAGGCCCCAAATCAGACTGAAGACTAAAAGCAGGGACAGAAGAAGAAATTATGGCGTCGTCAGTGCAAGATGATAACTGGGTTGAAACCCAAACCTGCCTGCTAATTTATCCCCCACACGCCGCACGTCAGCCAGTAAAGACAAACCATCTACTCATTCGGCCACTCAGCGAGAGTGATCTAACCGCCATATAGACGATCCGCACCCAGCCCGAAGTCATGCGTTGGACAGCAGCAGGCGTACCAGACGCCGACATCGAGACAACACGCAGTGTGATTGCGAGGCACTTACCGCCTTACAACGACACTTATAACTGGGCGATATGTCATGCCGAGACTGGCGCTGTTATTGGGATTGGAGGTAGCCACCTGCGCAGGGGGGAGCTCAGATTTCCCGTGGTTGGATACCTATTTCACAAGGAGGCTTGGGGGCAGGGCTACGCCACGGAATTTTTGATTGCTTTTACAAAGATGTGGTGGGAGCTGGATAGGGCGAAGTGCACTGTGCGGGTTGACCGGGATTTGATTGTCGAGGTTCGGGGAATCGGGCAGGGAGACAAGGGCCATGTTGCTAATGGAGGGGAAGGGCGACGAAGAAAAGGAAGGGTTACTTGTGGCTATTATCGAGGAGACAGAACATTGACAGCCAGAAGATTGTGGAGAGAAGCGGGTTTACGCTCATGAAAAGGTGGGAGGAAGAAGAGAATGGAGAAAAGGTATCATTGTTGGCCTATGGGTCACTTCGACCCGAAGCGGCGCTGCGATGAGAGCAAACACGCACACGCACACGAGTGTCTACCATTTAGCTCTACTAGTATTCAAGTATCGGATGGGTTCGTTGAGAACCATTAGTGGTGTCTTTGGTTCAAGGTACGACAAGAGCTCCGTATAGTTACTGTCTGGCGTGGAAGTCTACATACCCAACTACGACGGGTGGCAAGTACTGGAAATTCTCGCGAACTAATGAAATACATTTTCATCTCCGGGATACTTTCGGTCTCAATATAAAATATTTAGTTGCAATATTCAGTTGCAATAACGGGAGGGCTAGAATATAGAAATGTTGTGGGCGGGGGAGATGGCATTCATTGTGTGGGGACCAGCAACAGACACCTAGCCTCAACCAGGAAGAGAAGGACGAGGACGAGAGCACAACCTGGGTCGCCGGTGGGCAGCCTAAACTGCCTTTCTACGAGTCGCGGACTGGGTACAGACCGCCAAAATAAGTTCAAAAATAAAAGGGTGGCCTCGGTCATCTTTGAAGCGAATGGTTGGTGAGCAGGCCGAAAAGATGGTGTGGCGGGTTGTGTTGAGTGTCCTCGCACGGAAAGAGGAACGGAGAGAGGCCCGGTGATATGACCTCTCCGATGACCTACATATCTTCCCACATATACGTAGTGCCTATGAGCGTCGAGAGCACTGTGATGTCAGTTTGATGGAGATGGCCGAGCCCGTCAACGTGTGCACATGCAAGGTGGATGTAGGAGGGTGTGGTGCAGATTCAGTGGTTTAGAACTAGGTGGCAAAACCCAGACAGACTGCTTCAGCGGGAAGTGTGCTCAAAAGCAGGAACAGAGATCAGATGCTCCTGATGTTGTGACACAGCTAGGCCAGCCATGGCACTGCTTTTCCTCTCCACAGTGGCTGGGGAGTCCAAGGTAAGTTTTTGGCTCATGAGACGAGAGGAGGTATGTAGACTTGAATGATGTCAAAATAACCGACGGCACAAACTTCTTGCTTGGCAAATCATTTGGCGTGTGTTGGCAGGTCAAGGCGGACAGTTGTTTCGTTGCAAGCTTTGCTTTCGTCCTGTTTGACGGTGACACGACTGACATGTTGCCGTAGCTCGAGGCGCAGTGCGAGGTGCAGGTGGACTCGCGAAAGGTCAAAGGATTACGGAGTAGTTTACTGGCAGTATCAAACATGATGCCTAATCGGAGAGCCAATCGTGATAGGAATCCGTTGAGTTCAGAGAGATTACGGAGTAGTTAGTAGGCACTGGAGACTGGAGCAGCCTCAGCGGATAGAGTGGAGAAGGTGGACTCAGCGTCTTAGCGGGAGGGAAGCCTGGAAGATTTTAAACTAGGGGAGGACTCCAGGTGTCAAACAGTTGCTTATTACGGAGTAGTTGGCTGGCCGGCCCTGTCAACTGGGCTTGTCAGAAAGTTGAGTGGGTCAGTCTTTCTAAACTAGCTGTGATGTAAACTACGGAGTACTCCGTAATAAGACTGGACCTCGGTGTCTCGTCCACTTGATCTCGTATCTTTAGAAGATGCAACAGGTCTGAAGCGTACAAATCAAAAGAACAAAGGAGGTGTGAACGCACGTGTGCCGCCTCTTTTTACCAGCATCTGGTTTCCCGAGAAAGAGGATTCACCCACTTTGGGACCCTTTCCCCGCCACGAACCAGAGGCTTACGGAGTATTTTCCATTCGCGAGGTGGCTCTTGTTTACTAGGTGCCTGACCAACCCAGAAAGGGAACCAACCGACTTATGGGAGAATCACCATCGTACCACTCACGACTGGATAGGTAGACCGCCTCTTATAAACTACAATTTGAGGTGTGGCGGGTGGGATATTGGCGGTCTGGTCTGGTACTGTTCGGGGGTCCCAGTGAGCCATTAAGCCACCCCCTCTTCTCCCGTTTCTTTCCACACCCCACGCACACAAAAACAACACACACCTGTCAGCAGAGCTCTGATGCGATACTGGTATTGGCTCTCCCACCTGCCCACCTGGCGTCCAAGTAAACTACTTATTAGGCACGCCACCACCCCTCCTTCTGTTCCTCCCTTAAGCAGCCATCCTATCCCGACTGACGCCCGCCGCCTCTTACCGCCTGTTGCTATTTTGCCGCATTTTCGTGTTTTTTTATTTCATTTTATTTATTATTATCTATTTTCATGTTCGAGTGCTTGTGTCTTTGACTCTTTCAATGCTCTCGACCGCGGGCTTTAAGAAACTGCGTCGACCCTTGCCTCGGTTCTGTATCACTTGAAAGTCCATTGTCTTGGTTTTTACCCCTCGTCTCCTGCCCCCCGCCTTTCAGCGCGACACACACATCCTCGCACCGTGCCTCTTCACCCACCAACACCAATCTGGCCAGCTACCAGCCCGCTCAACTCTCCTTGATGATCCTATCGAGAGCAGGCAGCGCCGCGCACCCATGGCGTCCAACAATACCGCCCCCAACCCGAAATCATACTACGGCTATCTCTTCGCGCCTAACAAACTTGCAACCCCAGTACTTGATGCGCTTTTAAGAGCTATCGGGAAATACATTGTGCGTCTATTTCTTGCCGTACTGTGAGGATAATCAAAGACAGTTTTGATTCGGAGCCTCCTCCAAAGGCACGCTGCTTCTTTAACGTGCCATAATCTCTAACGTTCGTCTCTCTCGTATAGATTGCTGAGATTGGTGATAAAAATGATGCTCACCTTTCCCCATCAAAGCTTGCCGCCTTCTACAAGGCTGTTGGCGGTAACTATGATGGTATGTATTACCGATCTTAACCCCTCCGAAGAACGGGTCGTTCTGGACAAACTGCAGTTTCAGCTAATATCGTGAACAGACCTCTTTCTGAATAAAAGCCATTCGGTGATATCAGAAATTTACCGAATCATGGGATGCGTACACTCCCTCGAGTCCAACGGCAACGCTTACGACCCACCCTCTGTGCCGGCCTTGACTCCTTCGGGGTTCGTCAAATGGGTTTCAATACAGATTTTACTAGACCCGGATGAACATGCACCTTACATTCAGTTCGCGGTAAAGAATTGGAATCTCAAACATCCCGAAACCGGGGAGCCATTCCCCCCTGAGTTGCCAAGAGATGCTTTTCCAGCAGTGACGGATGCCGAGATTGAGAAGTGGCACCAGGAATGCGGCCAAAGACTTGGGGGGGCGCCAGCGCCTTCTGAAGATAGTGCCCCTGAGCCCAAATCTCCCCAAGGCATGCGACATGAGCCCCGCCACGATTCAAGACGCGAGCCTTACCCCGAGTCGCGGGTCTACCCAGGATTCGCTCATGTACGCGGCCCTTTTGCCGAAGGACCAATCCGCCCCCATTCCGAACGCCGGTACGAATCGCCACATCCCCCAGCACGCCCACCCCCTTATACCCACACCGCAGCAGGGACAGCAGGAAGACATGGTCCTCATTTACATGCAAACTCGGCCCAAGATCACCACCACAGGACCAGCATGGCGGAGGACCAGGCCCGTCGACGGAGTTTCTCCGACTATCACTTCCCAACCAATGCATCATCAAGGCAGCCTACATCTTACCCGAGTCACACGACGAGGACTGCCGATTCACCACGAAGACACAGTCACCTGCACCACTCTTCAGCATCTGATTCTTCCGATTCCGACGAGCCAATAAGCCCCGTGACAAGGTCATCGCGGGGCCGCCGAACTGACCATGTTGACACTCGCGCTCCCGGTGTTCGTCGCATCAGGCCTTCACCTCCTCCCACAGTCCGGCCCCACTACGTATCGCCAACAGTTGTACCGCCTGAGTCTCCACGAGGCTACCGCTCCGAGCTGAGGAGAGACGATGTGCGGCGAAAAAGTGTGCCAGTCGTACGGAAGGGGTTTCAGGAACGCCTGACGGACAAGGTGTCATCCATATTCTCCCGTAGCCCGACCCGCTCGCCGGAACGACCGCTGTCAAGCTCGCGTAACCATTCTTACACATCAAACACATCTGGATCTCACATGAGTCGTGACATGGCTCGCAGGGCAAAGCACTCGTCCCGCTCACATTCGGATCTCGACTCAAATCCAGGCGACTCTGAATCGGACGAGTCGGAGCCACATCACCCACGACGAAGTACTCGGCCTCCATCCCATGACAGGGATCGTATTCCACCAAGGCGCGATCGTGACCGAGATTTGGATCGTGACCGCGATCGTCCGTGGGATCGAGACAGAGACAGAGACCATCGCGATCGGGCTCGGGATAGAGGTCAAGGCAGTGACAGGGACCAGCGATACATCAGAGACGAATATGAATACGACGAAAGGCGCCCTCGCACTCATCTCCAGCGCCCCGAAGTAAACCGTCGCACAAGCAGCCACGCTGACGTTGACCGCCGCCGAGATACCATCTGGGACCCCGTTTGGGATCCTCAGGGTGCCGAGAGGACGCGCGCCGAGAGCCAGAGGTGGGCCGAGCCCAGGGGAGCGAGTCCCATGGGGGGCGCTGTTCCAGGGCGGAAGTATGCCGCGCAAGCTTAGGGATGAGTGCCACCACTCTACTATTCACCAGCATCGTTTTTACTGATTTCTATTTTCTCTGTATATACTGCTGAGGGCAACTATGACCCCATTTTCGACACCAGGTTTTGTTATTTTGGCTTTCACCGTTCATTGTTTATGATAACGACACGGATATATTCTCCCCTCTAGTTTTGAACGAGGACGAAACAAGAATGGAATGCTTTGGGATTAATTGCTTCATATAGAGATCTTATTATAGGCGTGCTGTCAGCAGCACTTTGGAACTCTATTTGAATTTAATGTTACCCTTCCTTGCATTATGCACCAAGATAAGTGACTGTATCAGCAGCCTTCCTAGGTATGTGTGTACACCTGGACACTTCGATTCTTGAGAAAATGGACCTGGTTTCGAGATGAGAATTTCGGTCTACTTGTTCTATCTAACTATAAACTGAAGCAACTCGCTGGGTAGGGAGGGTGGTTCAGTAATCCCGAAGGATTTTCTTTGGGGAATATCAAAACCAAGCTAAAAGCGTTGGCAAGATGAGAGTACTAGTTAGAAAGTGACAATATCCGAAGGGGATAGTAAATCCGAACAAAAGAAAGCTGTGCTAAGAATCAAGCTTCACAGGCCAAAAGGCCAAATATCACGATTTCGAAGAACCAAGTTACACCCCTTACGCTGCCCTTTTCAGCTACGCCTGCATTCTGGAGCTCATTGACGGAAACCCGTTAGAGCCTACGCAGATGACCCATTCGCTTCCGTGATGCGACTCTGCGGGTAATCCTGCCCGTCAAGGTGCGTCTGGTTCGGGCATTGGCGAAATCCGAGCTTTCGTCGTCGTATCGCTTTCGTCGGCCTGAACCTAGGGTTCGGAGTCGGCGGCGGTGTTTTTGGACGATGCGGCTTCGGGGGCAGTGTGTCTTGTTCTGAGTTGTTTCTCGGTGCGGGTTTTCGAGTGCATCTTTTTCGTCCCTTAGGATTTCCATCTCCGTGTCTGCTTCGGTATCGTCTGGGCTGATATTGTCTGGGTTGACGTCGAGAGACTCATCGGAGGCTGCGGGACTTTGACCGTATCCAGTAGTGTCGTTATTAGCAGTGTATCCATCTTCGCTCGAGGAAAGGATTCGAAAGGTCTCCTGAACGAGCTTTTCGACGGGCTTTTCTGCACAGTCTTTGCTAGTTTCAGCCTCGTATTCCGCAATGTTCTCGCCTTCAACGGTTCGGGGAGATTCTGGGCTTGAAGATGCGAAGGAGGCTGAAGAGGTCACGGGGTCTTCAACGTAACCGCCTTTCTAAAGCAGGTTGCAGGTCAGACACTTGCGGCCGCTGCTTCCACGGTCTTCACACTCGTAGAACCTAAGATGAAACAACCACATGTTAGCCATTGCATGGAAAGAAATTAGGATAGGGTCTGCTGACTTATGCTCAACGGACTCAAAGCTGCTGAAAGGATCGATGTGCGGATAAAGCCAAGATGGAAAGGCGCTTGGGCTCATGGGTGGTTCTATCTTGGCACCCCGACGCAAAGGTTCAAAGGATGATCCTTCAGGACTTGGAGCTTCTGCCGCTTCTGGTTGCTGTTTGGTTTTTGAATATCGGCGGTGAAATTTGCATTGTCTCTTGACCTTGCGAATCCGAGTCTGGTCGAAATGACAACTCTTCTTGTCCAGGTTTGCTAGTTTGCATACTTCTCGATTTTGGCGAAGCTTGCATCCGCAGCCTTTGTAGATGTTGTAAGTGCTGTGGCACATCTCGGAACTCTGCTATACATGCTGCGCTCATACATATGGCAACTTATTAGTCTGGCGATCCCCTCGTTATCAGGGTTTACTTGCCAGAAGGGATTTAGTAATAATGGTGAACGCTATGGGCTGTAAACGGCAAGCCTAATAAGATAAT
Organism: Graphium sp. VPRI43844; assembly: GCA_019925285.1. NCBI lineage: Eukaryota > Fungi > Ascomycota > Sordariomycetes > Microascales > Graphiaceae > Graphium > Graphium sp. VPRI43844. The sequence continues at coordinate 71,470 of JADHKT010000068.1, forward strand.
CAAGGGTGACTATTTCATTGGATTCCGCTGTCATGGGAAGTTCAAAATGAAAAGGTGTAGGGATGGTGAATGATTCCAAAGTGGTGTGTCGCTTCTCAATGAAGATACTAGGTGTAGGTGGTGTGTAACGACGTGGGCATTTTTTTTAAGTTTATTCTGATAGAATGACTAAACTTTAAGACCAAGAAAGGTCTGAAATGTCGAGAAAATATGGGAAGGTCTTTCCTATGAATCGTCAGGTAACCGCATGCCGAGAATGACATCGTCGTCTTCCCGGTTGGGGGCGCGGCGGCGGAGAAGATTGCAATATACGGAGCTAACCTTTTCATGGTAGAATCACCATCTACAGAAGCATACGACATGAAATAAATCACATAATACGGGTGCTATTGGAAGGACAAAAAATGGAAAGTGCAGAAAAAGCATCTCTATAGACTCTTACTATTGTGTGAGGTAAATGGCACTTTGCCAGCCAGCTTTGATCACTACATGCAAGTCGCTAGCTGATCCAAAAGAACGGCATGCCGACGGGTGACAGACAATATTATGGCTGTATGATTTGTGCAGACAAATGGACTTTGTGCATCATTTGACGGGAAGATGAATTAATACTTCTTATTATAGAGCGGGGGGCGTGGTGGTGTACGGAGTACGATGGCTGTTTGAGGGGGAGACGAGGAATAGGGTCGTCCAAAGTCGCTTAATTGGATGTGTGCGGATGTGTGTGGATTGGTGGGCAGAGAGTGACAAAGCCGTCGAAAAGGGGAAACTGGTTCGTTCATCATCTCATGCTGGACTTTTGACTTGTTGCTCGCGCCTGGAAGTGATGTATGTGATGCTGTGCTTTGTTGGTTGGTCCTAGGAGTGTGTCTGCCTGCCTCAGCCACTTGCCACCAGATTTGGCTGTGGCCTGTGGCCAAGCCACCCCCCCAAACAAAAATTATCTGCACTGGCACAAGAACAGAACCCTCATTTCATCTGGCCACACAAGTTCATTTCCACAGGAGAAATGATAGGGGACGGTCTGCAGAGTCCATCCATTTCCAGGAAAGTTAGCCACCGTATCCTTGTCTACTCCGTATATATATATAAATTATATTGAGTGCCCCGCACCGACCGAGCACCCCGAGCCGCCTTTTCCATTGAACATCTGATCTCCCTCTTGTTTTCTGCTTGGAGTGTTTTATTTTAAACTAAACTTGATTTGAAATTCTATTTCGATATTTTCATTTGTCTTTCTCCTCTGTGTTGTTTAGCTGCAAAGTAGAGCATTGGCCACTGCAGGCCTGGATGCTGGGTGCTTACACGTAAAAAACTGTTCTGAAGAAGGGTGGCTGGTGGTGCCTGTCAGCACTGCGGCTGGAGTGGGTATACTCCGTATGGGGCGTATGGGGCAGGTCGGTGGCTGTCGTTAACCGTCTTCCGTCCTCCGTTACCAGTATTACTGTTACTTGTACTCCGATTTTCCAGGTCCCTCAGATGCCTCTCTCCCTTGCTTCTGCAGGCTACCTCAGAGGTACATGCCAACGTGTGCTACGGGAAAGCCGTCGTCTCGCATTCTATTTTGAAACTTCTCACCTTGTCTTTTTACCCTGTCCTAGTGATACCCTGAACAGTGTTTTTTCCACGGAGTAGTTTGGTGGTCTTGGGGGGAACTTTAGAACACCGTTTCAGGTTCCTTGGTCTTCTCGCCGTCCTGTCGTCCAGGAACCAAGTCTAATAAATGGGGCCGGAGTTGTTCAATGAGTTGCGTCCAAGGTCTCGAGCGAACTAGTTTAGTCTGACCATGTTCCAGACGAATTGTGCGAACCTGGCAACTGGCAAACCACAATCTCCTTCTAGACAACCCTTTTGCCAGAGTTGTGGCTTCTTCGTAAAAATGCACACACACATTTTTTTTTCCATGGCGTCAAATCCCACACCAATGCTCGAGTGTGACTAGGCAGCCCACCCCCCATGTGGCATTCCTTGGATCCTCGCACCCCCCGCCTGACCTCTTCGCCAGTCCGATCCACTGGGCGTTGTTCCATTTCCTCTTATCTGACTGGTGAACCTTCTTTTTTTAGTCCTAGCCCCCTTGCGAAGCTGACCACTGTTGGCACCCTTCTTCCCCATATATCTTCCTGAACATTCCATCGACTGGCGCAATCCAGCTGCCGCCCGCGTCCTCTCCTATTAACCTCTTCACCTCCCCGCTGTCGGCTACTCCCATCTTTACGATCTCGGAATACTGGATTGCCAACATACGAGAGTACTAAAACGAAAGGAAGGAAATTAGTCCGTCGAGCTTGTTGGGACGACTTGCAGGACACTCACTGCCTACACATCTGGAGCACAAGCGCCTGCGATAGCTTCGAGAGCATCCTCCCACCACAAAACCCATTTTCTCTTTTCTCCTTGTTTCCTGCAAACAACACAGTCTCCCTGCCCTCGCCCAAACCACTAGAACGCCAAAATGAAGGGACGGCCTATTGATCAGCTCGTGTACGAGGCCATGTTCCCGAAGCCCCGCCAATCAGACCCTCGCAGTTTCACCGATGTTCTCCAGATATATTTAATCCCTGAAGTTCGGCAAGAAGTTCAGGCCTTCTACGGTCATATCGAGACGCCTGAGGCAAAATATCCCGGGCTAGATTATAACCACCGCATTCATCGCATCAGACTCAGCCGCTGGCCCTTCCATCAGAAGCTGTTTAGTGCTTTTGATTCGCTTGCCCTCACACCCTTCGAGATCTCCACCTTGACCAAATGGGAAGGCACAAAATGGGCAAAGGAAAGATACGAAAAGGAGCAGGGCTGCAAGATTCGCGATTCTACTGAAGACGAAATTGCGGAATGGTCCGATTCGGCGCCCGAACCCACAGTTCGGGTGCCCTCTGTCACAACCCAGCCCACCAACATTCAGCCAGAACGGCCGCTTCCCGTCTTTCAAAGACCCCTTCAATTCCCCCCCCACGGCCCCTCCCACAACCCGCTCTCAAGGCGGCGAACAACCTGGCTACGTGCACCAACTCAGGATATCATCGGTACCGTGGACGAGGAGTTGGATGCCGAAGAGAGCGAAGAGGAGACGGAGAGCATCGGCATCGCCCTAAACGCCCGCCTACAGCAAGTCGTAGCTCAGCGGGCCGCAGGCGACACCTCGGCCGTCATGGACGAAGAATGGGAACAATGGCTCAAGAACGTCCTGGAAACCGGCAACCTCTCGGCCCTCCCCGAACCCTCCCCCCCGCCCCCAACTGAACGAACCCCCGTCCCGCACCCGCACCTAGTCCCTTCTACCATGATGAACTTGGCGCGCGCCGGCCGCTGGAACGAAGTCCCGGAATTCCTCCACATTCTCATCACCCATATCATCGAACTCGAGAACTCCACTTCAGACCGCCAAACCGTCCCTCCTGCCCCCCCTGTCCGCACAAATCCAGTTCGGATTCCCAGGGTTAGCAATTCGACCGGCGCCGTGCGACGAACGCATTCCGAGCTACGACTCCCTTCGACCTCCGTTGGCGTGTATACGCGATGATTATAGGCAATGAAAAGTCCGCGAGACTTATTTAGACTGCCGAGAATGACCGTTTCATGATGACCTTTTTTTTTTTCTATTTTCAACGCAAACATGATGACTCTTTTCACGCCACTTCCGGCTAAGGAGCCGTCCTGGCGGCGGACCGTATAAAGCCCGTATCCTACCTGGCTTTCCGATTTCCCCTACCTTTTCTGTCGAGAAACTCAGCATACTAGAGTTTCGTTCCCCTTTTAGTGAATAATCTTCATATTTGCAGTGCAGTTGATCTGTTCTCAGGGAAACAGAGTCAGGATTTTCTTTTACCAACATGGACAAATGTATATCGGATTATATATAGTAGCCAAGATGATGAAATTTCCACATTATTAATGAAACTCGTCTTTTGAAAAGAAAAATCATGATATTCCTCATATTTATTGCTCATCGCCCCTAATTCCAAATCATGGTTGTAAAGAAAGCACTATGTACAGTTGAGAAAAATGTCTCGAGCAATGGAATAAGAGGGAAATGCAGCGCCCGCTTACGCCGTTGAAAAAGGAATCCGACCCTCCCACCCTTGTGACATCTTTGGTTTTCAGATGTAAAGAAATAATAGACACAGAGGAGTTTGAAGCAAAATAAATGGAGAGAAGAAAAAAAATAACGGGTTCGTCAATCGCCCAGTCTTTGCAAGATCGCGGCATTGTTTAGGGTTCGAGATGCGACCATTCGGGTATAGCCTTGATCTGCTGCCACATGTACTTCTCCAGCTTGTTCGCGCACTTCGCATAAGGGGTGCTTTCGTTATTGTAGCGCCGGCAATTATCGAAGATAAGCTTTGAGTCGCGGATGAAGTCTTCAGGAGTGGCGTATTGGTCTGCCTCGAGCTTGCTCTCCATGGTGCTTAAGTCCATGGGCTCTTTGATGACGTCATAATAGTCGGCTACGTCGTCCTTGTTCACGGGAACAAGGAAAGGCCAGGCGGACTGGTGGTTTTGGAGATCGTTGAGGAGATGTAGGAGTTGGTTGTAGTTGGGGCCGTGGCGGGGCTGGCGTGCGAGTTCGTCCATATCTTGGGACCACCCTGAGTTCTTAATCGCTTCGATAGAGAGAGGGTCGATAGGGGTGACACCGTTCTTCCACTGTTTGGGTGGCTGGTGAATGAGGTGGCTCTTACTGAAAGCGCGTATCTTTGCTTGGACACATTCCTTCTGTTTAAGAAGCATGCGACCCATTTCGAGATAGCGGATTCGCGGTAGCATCGAGCATTGCATAATAGTACCGCCTTCGTAGTCCTTAATGTAACCCATCCAGACACTCCGGTCGAGCGTGATTTCTTTTGTGAAGCCCTGCTTTTTGAAGTATCCGATGGCATAGTTGTCGGCATATGTGAGGAAGTGCATGACGTCGGAAGTCGCTTTCACGTAATCCTTCAAGTGCGACATAAGGTGAGCACCGTAGCCCTTGACTTGCTGGTCCGATGAAATGGCACAGAAAACAATTTCTGCAAACTGTCGCCCTTTGAAGGGCCGATACGTGATACCGCCGACAACTTCCAGGGGCTTCTTGACGATTGCTATCGACAAGTGCGTGCGGTCGTATACGAGACGGGCGATATAATCTTTCGGCATCTTGGGCAGTTGTTTTTGGAAAATGCATTTCAGGCCCGTTAATATAATGAGACTTTCTCGATCGCCGTCATTGTTGACTACTCGAAATTCGATCTCGCCTTCACGTTCTTCGATTACTGCGGGCTATGGAGGGTTGGAGGTCAATGGGGCGCCTTTAAGTTGGTCGCACGTGTAAATCAAATAACATGAGAACTTGGTCGCTAATCGCTTACCTTTTCAGGGAAGGGGATTCTTTTTAACACAGGTTTCTCGGTTGTTGCTTCTGGCTCATCTTCGTCGGTCTTGACACGCTTCGACTGCGCTGGCGATTGTGGCTCATCGCTGGCCTTGCGCTTGCCATCTGCAAAGACGTACGTCAGCACCATAAATCATCGTAAATTTATCACCACCAAGGTAAGTGGACTTACTGCTCTCTTCCTTTATTTTCACAGTCATTTTTGAGTCCGATCTGAACTATTCGGCGCTGCTTTCGTCTAGGCCTGGGGATGTTGGATAGTCCTAGTTTCGAAAGAGAGTGTCAGGGTTATGGTCCGTGCATAACTGCACCAAATCAGTTAATCCGATGATTTTCCGTTCCCTTACGTTGATTGGGTGGCGGCACCAATGGCCACGATTCTCGAAGCTAAGCAAAGCAAGGCAAGCTGTCACTAGTTGGACCTAAAGCTCAACGTGTACTCCGTACGTGTGCCTCCAGTTCGTCATCCTACTACCAAAAACGAAGCCGATAATCTCATCACTCGATTTGCCTTATACATTTAATACGGATTCTGGGTCAATTCGTCCTTAGTTGCACATGGATTCTTCGCTTCTTGAGGTCTGGCAAGCTGCACAGGGCAGTCCCTTTATTCCAACGATTGGAAAAGGACTCCAGTTCCCAGTCGGATTCTCGCTTCTTCTTCTTGGACTTATCCTCACAGGCGCTTTTACCCTAAGTATGGCAGACCTGCGACCATCCATATCCTTTTAGGATAAGTCAACTAATTCCCCTATAGATCGGTCGATTTCGAACATTGTTGCCATCGGTATCCCGACATCTCTCGCCGTCGCGTATGTTTAGCCCCCCGGTTCCATAGCGATTTGAGATCTAGCTGACATCGTAAACAGGTTTGGTGTTGTGTACATGTTCTGTGCGGTTGGAGTTTATGTTTAGAGGAAGCCGGTTTCTTACTCGGACGACAACACTTGTACTTTTATAATATCTGAATTCGTGGCAGGCAAAGGCGCAGCGAGGAACCAACAAAAAAAAATAGAAAGGGAGGCCCTAGGCACCAAAAAACCACACATAACGTCGTGTTTGGCGGTTTCCTTCTCTTGGGAGATACCTCTACATCCACTTCTTTTCGTTCAACCCATAAGGGTAAAGACAAGACAAAGCACACATTGCACCAACCAAACTCCGTCTAGGGATGGCATCCTCATCGGATAACCAACGTCCTATCTTCCGTGCCGTCACCAGCTCGACGCGGCCCATTTACCAACTTCTACGATGTATCAATTTCTCTTCAAAAATTCATGTCCAAATCCTTAAAGATGGCATTAGATTCTCGGCAGATAATTCACGAGTAATGCAAGGTAAGAAGGGTTCATCTCCAAAGGTAGAAAGTTCTATACTGATGTGTATTTAGGCCTCGCTGTATTAGATAAATGTCTCTTCTCGTCATATGAACTAAACATGGAGGAAGATGAAGAAGGACAACCTACGGATCCGCCCTACTTTCAGATCAATTTGGCATTTCTGCTAGAAACTCTACAAATCCTAGGAGCCGTGGATGTGGCCAATCGCACTCAAAAGACGGAGCAAGGCACATACAGAGGTGGAATTCGTGGTTACCGTGGTGCCGAAGCGTTCAGTAACCAGGCACTGGGATTGCTGGGAACTTGCTGCCTTACCTATGGCGAGGACGGTGGTCCCTTTAGTGTTACTATTGAAGAATCAGGAGTCAAGACAACAGCCAACCTTGTCACGTACACGCCAGAAGAGACCGAAAGCATTCCGTTTGACCGAAGCGATGTCGCCTTCAAGATTATCATGCAGCCACGTTCCCTCTTGGACGCCCTCGCGGACATTGGAACCATGGCACCGCGCCGACTCTTGATCCAGGTCACACCTCACCAACCCTATCTTGTACTCGCTGGCAAATCAGGAGATTTCGGCAGTTCGAGCTACGACTTCCAAAAAGGCAGGGATCTGCTAGAATCCATCACGGTCCGGGAAAAGTGGTGCGAAACCTACAAGTACGACTTGATCAAAGCGGCGGGTGAAGCGATGCGTGTAGCCGAGAAGGTTAGCTTTCGAGGGGATGGCCAGGGGGTGTTGAGCTTGCAATTCATCGTTAAGGTAGAAAATGCTGGGTCGACGTTCCTCGAGTTTGCGTTTGTTCCCTTTACGGATCTTGAAGATGAGGACGGTGACGAGAGTGGCGATGGAAATAGCTTATATGGTGAATAGATGGTAGGGGACTAGTAATATCGTATGCGTGTCAAAATTCTCTTACATCCTCCATTCAATTACCCATGATACTGCTAGTTTTCACAAACATAATCAACCTGCCAACCCTCAACAGGTCTACCAGTAAAGTGGCACGCTTCTCGAGCTTCAGACTTCACATTCTGGCTTCCCTTTAGCGATTTATTGTCGGCCCGGCTTCTCACTCCCGAGACTAGGTAGTATCTACTGTGGTCCCAATGCAACCCGTCCGATGCTTGAGTGGGACAATCGGAGCTTGCGAACAAAACAGTGGCGCGCAGTGCAAGGTGACTGCAAGCGAACACCCGGACGCTTGTTCCTACGAGATGGTTGGATCGATTGGACGTTACACTTGGCACCACGAATAGCTTGCCGTTTTGTGCGTTACAGTATTTTTTTTTCGGAATACTACGTACGTCAGGCAAATATAGCAGATGTTGGCTATTTCTAGGCAGGTAAAAACCAGGATCAGTACTCGTACAAACCCTTGGTCTCCTCCTCATGCTCCTCATGGTGAAAGGGCTCGTGAGACTCCAAGTCACGCACATTAGGCCACGGTAATCCTAAGGTCTTAATGTTCAACAGGGTCGGCAATTGAAACGGCGGAAATAGAGGGAAGAGCAAATCAATTCTTCTGCGCGAAATGAGGCACAGCTCGGCTGCAGGCGTTTGGATAAACTGGTACGAAATGTTAGCACCGCCCAGGGGTAATTATAGTTTACATCAGCGGGAGGGTAGAGAAGATGGTGTCATCGCGTGTTTATAAATAAATAAATAAAAAAACCTGTCGTGGGCGTTTGTATGAGAATGGATATGTTCTGGTGGGCATTCTAATGTCGGCATGGGTTGCTTCTCGAGAGTGAATGCTAAATCGACGAAATTCGGTTACGCTGTGAGATTCGAGGTTGTAGCCCGAAAAGACCAACTGCGCTCTATCCGGGCCGAAACGAAAGGACCATTTCCCGTTCCCATGATCCTTCTGCAAGGCTCAAAGGTGTTGGATTTGGTCTTTTTTTTCCGTTCGTTGGCAAATGACCAAAGACGCGGACTCTAATATTACCATTGTTCGCCGGTTCGCTGTGGAGGGGGCCGACAGGGTTCAGCGGTTTTCATCGATCGAGAGGGCAATTTGCTGTAATTAGCCGGCGAGTGCTGTATTATGCAGCACTGCTGTTTTGTACTACTGTGATTGTATTAATAAAGCATGAATGGCCTATTAATTCAGCGAGGGAAGGCGCTGTGGAACTAGTCTTACATTTCCTTCAGGCGTGCCTTCCTTCTGAAATGAGGGAAAAAGAGAGGACCCCGCTTCATTGAATTATCGCCTCTGTCTGCCCTCCAACTTCAAGTATCGCCCTCTAGGCAACAAGATCCCCCGATGCTGCATGCTTGCTCGTAATTCGAGGCATCTCGATCTGTGGCACTCGAAAATGAACTCGAGAGCCTGATGATTTGACTATCCGAAGAGATGCAAAGAGGGTCCCTTTCGTTGGATTTACCCCTTATTGTTGATGCAAATTACCATTATTGCTCACAAATGCCGTCGCTGGGTCGCTTGGCAACTTTCCTTTACCCAACCTTTTTAACCCATAGACGGCTTGCCACCCAATTAACAAACGCCGGTTGCAGTATCTAGTTCCTCGTTTCTTCTCTTCATCTTTTGGCTTCTTTGCCGTTGCCGGTTCGAATGCATTCGATGCTTCTTGAGAGACTAACCTGGACTATGGGAATTGCATGTAGTGATGAGGACGGGGGAATGCAATACTAATAGTCAACCTTCACCCAAAGCTCTATCCCGCGTTCTTCAGGTGGTCAGCCGACACTAGGTGGTTCCGCATGTCCCGCATGAATCATCAGCAACCACCTGGGTTTTAAAGGCGGTGGCCGACATACTGGTTTAGCATGTCACCAACTTTGTCCACTGATGAGAGCATCCGTGTTCATTCAATCTTTTTCAAACCGACGAGGAAAATTGAATATCAATTTAATCGAATCAAGAACGGTTAGGGACGTCGGAGATTATTAGCTGGCTTTTCCATACAAATCGGGGCGAAACCATTCGGGGGAGGATGGTATTCGGTGTGGCCAGGCCAGGCCAACATTCCATCACTTAGGGTGGTGGTTCGATGGGCAGAACGCCAGTCAAAACCCACATGCCAAAAGAGGACAGTCCAGTGCTTAGCTGTTTCACCATCTTACACCACATGGCAAAAATGAGCTCACATGAGAAGTTTCGGTATCAAGAAGAGCCAATCCTGGCCTGACCAGCCACCGAGATGAATAGACAAAGCAGACAGAAACAAACGACGCAAACGACTGGAGGTGGCAAGTGGAACAAGTCCAAACCCCTCTTTGACAGCTGTACTATGTTCCAGCTGTGGGACAGAGCTAGAGACGAAATCAAAAGCCTTTATGCTCCACCTCTACTCCGTAACCTTTATTTACTCGACAAAGCGTACGGAGTAATACGTAATTAGTGCGAGGCAAAACACAAAGGCGAGAGACGAAAAAAGGCTGGGCAGCACCATGGCATATCTTCCGCAATGTTGGGCTAATATGGGAATCATCTTTCCCGTACCGAGTAAACCATCTCGCAATTTCCAAGATCCGCAGTGGCATTATTGATCGAGAATAGCAACAACCTAACTGTCCGTAGCGACAAAAATAACGGGCTGCATTGCAAACAGCAAAAGGGCAGTTGAACAGGTGCATCCTTGCCAACCAACAACAGCCGGCACGGAGAAGAGCACCCCTGCCAATGCATGCTCTGCCACCCCTACCACCACACCTAAGGTCCCGGCAGCACAACACCCCTCGTATGTGTGTGTCTATCTTTGTCTACGGAACACAAGATTGAATATACAGGTTTGGAGAGAAAAAAAAATGAAGCCATCGCTCTGAATTTGTGGGGCGTCGTCGTGTGCACTGCCGCCTGGGAGATGGTTCACTTACAGAGAGGTTCTGAGAATACGTCCTAGGGAGGGAGGGTGGGCAGACGGTGGGTGCATGTCGTTATAACTGATCTAGTAAGGAACCGTAGGACCAATATATGGCCTTCAATGGGAACGTATTGTTTTAGTTATTGCCTACATCTTGCTAGCATTCCTCATATCCGTGTTAGTCCCCCACCAGCACCGAACAAGGGAGAGACACTCTCGAACCCAACCTCTGCATTCACCCATCTATCGTCGACTCGACGCCGATTTTTTTTATTCATAATACCTTTCTAGAATCAGTCGAGACGTTTGTCAGGCAAAACAATTTGAAACATCAACATCATCCTCCCCCACTGACGCAAACCGAACCTACCGTGTGACCCCCGTCGAGCAAACATTCCTACCAAACGACTAGCAGGACAATAATTTTTTTTCTTCTTTTTTTCGTATGATAAACTGAATACTATGCGCCGCCCTTGGGGGTATCCCCTCAAACAACAATTATTCTCTGATCTCTTTCCGTCTTCCCCTCGATCGCCCAGAATCCGTGTAACCGAGACCACAAAGGCACAACACCGCCGTTATGGTGTCTAGATCTGGCTTTAGCATCCGCAAATTCATTGCCCCTAAACGATCCCAAGGATCTGAAGATGAGTTTGCGGTGCTGGAAGAAGCGGACTGCGAGGCTTCGTCGTCCCCGCCAAGCCGCCATCATCCGTCGTCGTGGATGCACTCCAAACGCACGACAAGGAAGAAGGGCCCTCCCGAACCCATTGTAATTCGTCACGCCTCAAGTTTCCAGAACATGCCGAAACAACAGCGGATGCCTCTATACACCAGTGCTTCCACAAGCTATCTCAGTTCGAGTTGCGATAGCCATACGTGGTCACCCGGCCATGGCCACGATGGATCTTGGACCCCTTACACTCCGGCTTCGCCTCCTCCTCGCACTCAAACCACATCTCCCATCAAACGTCACAACTTCTCTGCGCCGTTATGGAGCACGAGCAGCTCTCTATACCCTCGAAAACCACTATACTCCTCGAAAATTCCCCTCATATCGCCGCCCATCCATCTTCATCACAGCCCAAGCCCTACATTTCGCCGTCGAAGAGCAACCGTGCAGCCCCATCAGCTCCAAGGATGGTCGGATGGCGTTGAACAGGCCAACATCGCGGACGAACCTGTGAAGGACAGGATAGTCCACCTCTCCACCCCCGTCTCTCATGTCCCGGCGGGGCCAATGAGTGTCGACATGGCCAAGGCCCTGCCACCCCTACCCCTCAGTCTACGAAAGTACAAAACCCCGGAATGCAAAACGTCAGAGAGTAAAGCAGTTCTCAGAATGCCGAAGCCAAAGAAGACTACACCCGTCGTCACACCGAGCCGTAATTCTTCGGTATCCAAGAGAAAGAAGAAGAGCAAAAAGAATGCAGCGGGGAAGCAAACAAGCCGAAGGACGTTGACGGAAAATGTTTCCGAAATGCTTTCACGCCAGCTCTTTCGAAAGCTCGAGGCTGACGAGGTGCTGACGCAGAAGCAGATCGAGGAGTTTCGACAAAGCAGGCTTGCCCAACAACTGTTGAACGATCGAAAGTCGACTGAGTCCCTTAGAAGCGTTGCTTCATCAGATGGTAGTCTGACGCCTCTTGAGCCATTCCACCTTGACGACCTTCCAGCACGCATCCGAACTGCAGGTGTCCGTACCGAACTCTCACCTTTGGATGATGATTCACTGCCCATGGTCTCGTTCCAGACACCACTGCCCCTTCCAAACCCACCTAGTCTTGATTTCCAGTCTAGCCGATTTATCCAACCTTGCTCCACCGGAGATATTACCAAGCCGTTGTGCACAAAGCGAGATACGGATGAAACAGAGGTCCCCGTGCCTCCCCCCAAGAACCCAAACCGCTTTCTTCGACGGCCGAGTAATGAGGAACCTGCCGCCCCTGTACCGGCTGTGGTTGTCACATCGCCAGACAACCTCAGTCGGGAGACGAAAGTTGGCACACCAGCGTCATGCAAGAAGGCGACGGCACGCAGCCCGTTATTGCCAAGAGAAGATGACAATTTCATCTACCTCGGTTCGAGTCCCTATAGCCTCACGGCGCCGGGATTTCAGCAAGGACCCATTCGGTTCTCCAAGGCCGATCTAGGCATGAAGGCTGCCCTTGAAAGCAGCGTCGATTGGACAGCCTTCCAAATAGCCATCCTCGGCGGTGCGGGCGACCTCTTTTCGGGGGGGCACGCGTTTCTCCAACGACAAGAAGAAATGGAGGAGAGAGAGGATTTGTGTGCCTGGTTTGATGAATTCCACTTTTCTTCGGCCGGACAACTCGAACGACCAGAAGAAGACGTGGCCAAGGCCGACGACGAAGTTTTTAGCACTCCGCCCAACACGCCCGAACTATCACCATCATCGCCTATTTCGGACGGAGACTTACCCATATCGGTAGAACTTGAGCATCCAAACGGGTTCTGGAACGAAGGCGACTGCGACACGTCCAAATTTGTGCACGACGGTTGCGCCATTCGTCGGTGGACCTTTGAGGGCCACCCCAAACCATATCGAAAGAATAGCGGCAATAGCTTCTGTAGTAGTATGGTCGTAGGCCCCATCTTGCGAGATGAGTGCAATCTCGAGGGAGACTTGGCAGGATTCCTCAAGTGGGAGGAGTCACTTCTGTGTGCTGCAGCGCAGTATGGAGGCCGTAAGGAGCAGGACTCTTGAAGGACCATCTATCCATTTCTTTCTTTTTGTCAAGGTTTTTCGTTATTTTACCGAGTCACTGCATAAAGACAAGATATCACAATCGCTCATTATCTTTTTTTTGGGGGGGAGACCACAGCATGGAGTCGGCGCACCTGGAACCCAAGGAAGATTGCATAGGACCAATCGAACCCTCTTTTTTTTAGTCCACATTCTTTTTGTCTCTTGTCTGTCACATCAAGAGGGTTCTTTTGTGGGTTTCTAGACAGTGAGCAATGGGCTCGGAATAGGCAGAATAAATTTTTAGAAATTGTGGTGTGAGATGGAAAGCTGTACAAGTAGCAAGTAGTAGCACAGTTAGCACAGTTAGCACAGTTAGCACAGTTAGCACAGTTAGCACAGTTAGCACAGTTAGCACAGTTATAGCACAGTTAGCACAGTTATAGCACAGTGTCGCACCAGTACGGAGTAGTTAAAGTGGCTTGCCCCCCCCCCCCCCCCCACCACCACCACCCACCACCCATTGCCCATTGCCCAAATCCAGCAACCTACAAGTAGTTTACAAAACAAAGCTCCCAGCAACACACAATTTGGACTGGGCAATATTCCAGCGCTTCATCAAGTTTTCCAACATCAATTTATCACACTACCTCGATCCATCTACAAAAGACAACCAACAATGCTCCGCCGGCCCCCAACGACGCTCCAAATCACAGCCGAGGACATAGCCTCGTACGAAGACCGACGCGCACGCGACGCCCTCATCGCGGCGCGCAGAGAGCAAATGGCGCGTTCGGCGGCAGCGGCTTCAGCATCGGGAGCGGCGAATGCGCATGGGAATTCTGGGGCGGGCGCGGGCGACGAGGTTATGATGGAGGGTGGCGTCGACACCATGGAGGTTGTTGAGCCGGTTCAGCAGCGGCGGACGAGGGATGAGAGGATCGGGGTTACTAGGAGGGGAAGGTAGTGGCTTTTTTTTTTTTCCAGGGTTTATTTTCCTCTTTGCTCTTTGCTCTTTGGGGAGGGCTTTTGAATATTGGAGCGGTTGTGGGTTGGTTATTGGGATTGGATTGGATGCACTCCTCGACTGGAGAGGAAGGGGGCTTTTTTTTTTTTTTTTTTTTTTTTGGCGCAGGCCTTGGTGGCGCGCGCGTTCACGACTCTCTGCTCGGTCTGCTGTGACAAGCAAGATTCAAAGCTCGGTGAGGTCAGGTGTTTCTCTCGGGCTGGCCAAGAAGGGAGATTTCACCGTTGCGTACAGTGACATTTTTGACTTGACAAAGTGGTCAATGACGGACGAGCTCTCCAACAACCACACCCGCACACCCGGCACCAACATTTGGAACCCAATAATACCACACTGCAGTCGACAGAGAATCTTGGGAAGAAGTCTCGTCGGTCAAAAAGTGCACCTGACATGCGGGCGGATTTGAGACTTCCCATGATAAAACAAGTTGACACAATGCCAGCGAGCGAGAATGCCGGCTTTACCAAATACTTGAGGAAGATGACTGTCTTGATCCCGCCCTCTTTTTTTTTTTTTTTTGGATATTTGATATGTTTTGGTCAGGGGCTCGCCCATCATGACTGCGAGTGTCGCAGAGGATGTTTACGAGTTTAGTTCTATAATCTTTGGCGAGATTGAGATTATTCCGGGGTGCAACGACAAATCTGATGAAAACTGCAAAATGAGCCAATAGTAGTCTGGCATACGTGTAGATGCAAATATGAGATTTTTCTTTTGGGGGAGGCCGCCTTCATCTTTTTTCGAATATTTTTTTCTCTCCAATACGTCAAGTATTAGTGCGTTAAGCGCCCGAGCCTCAAACTGAGGCTGAAATGGCAGGGGGGAGGCGCTGAGGCTGTGCTCCAGAAATGCGATGCGATTCCAGGTATCATCATTTCCTCAATAAAGTGTTGGGGGGGGGGAGAAAAGGGTTGAGAAAACACGATTCCCTGGCTCTCCCTGCATCAATATCGACAATATCGACAATTACTTGGTATATCGACGTACGAAATGTCGCCGCTCCTTGACCTTCCATTAGAACTTCTCCAGCAAATCTTCAACGATTTGGGCTCGCAATACTTTATGCGAGATGTACGACGGTTGCTGGTTTGCAAGAGGTGGTACAGCGAAGCCTCGAGGGTGGTTTTGCGCGACTTGCGACTCAATGGGAGGATGCTGCTCCAATTCACCAAGCATGCCGATGCCGTCATGCGAAGACGAGATCTAGTGTCGTCGCTCGAGCTCGATTTAAACGGAGAGCATTTCCGGTTCGACATGGTGGCCAACGGGAACTTGCTCTGCCGATGGGCGGCCGATCTCGATCCCTCGCTGGATAGACTGGCGGCCATGGCGCGGGAGAGTTCTACGTGCCGGGCTTTGAAAATCACGGCAAGGTCTGAACAGTACAGGAAAGGCATGCAGAAGCAAGGCTTTCTGGGCCCGAAGACCTTGGCTTCTCTCTTCTCGATGCCGCACTTGACGTGTCTGGACTTGGATATCGCCAGTCCTTTCCCGGTGTTCCGCTCAGACGACAGGGGGCCTAGGGCTGTTCACCTCTGCAGCGCCATCCATGCGTTGCTGCCTAGACTGAAGCGGTTGCGGTGTCGACTGGAAGTCATCTGTCCCATGCTCCTGGCGCGGTTCCCGGCCGACACCACGTTTGAACTGGAGGAGCTTCTCGTCAACCTGAGCGTTTCCGGCACATACCGGTCCCGGGATGTCTGTCAATATGTGCGCGCCTGTCCGTTCCATTTCGACAGTGGCGACTTCCAAATGTTGAAAAGGGAAATGAAGAAAGCGATGGCAACACTCGTGGCACGGCTCAAGAACCCTTGCACCGTGAGGCTCTTTTGGCACGAGCCTCCGTCTCGTATCGTCTCATGGGACCCTCTGACGCGCGTATGCAGCCTGGGGTCTGAGGTGTGGGAGACACTTGATGTCTAGTTTTTTCTTTTTTTTTCTTTTTTTCTTTTTTTTCTTCCCTTTTCCCTTCCGTATTCTCCGTCTTATTGTCTTTTCTTAAAGGCATCCGCCTGGGACGACAAAGCAACAAATGCATAGGGCTGGCTGCCGCCGTTGGGCCAATGGCTTTGCTGACTTGGAAAGCCGGGGCTTCGGCGTGGAATTTGCGGGTCTCGTTGTTGGGGCCTGCTTATTATTATTTTTTTTTTCTTTTTGGAGCTTAGCTTCGCTTCGCTTCGCCGACGGAGACGGAGCAAAATAAAATCTTAGACGGTTTTATAAGTAGCATTGCGATGTCACCAACTCGGCTACCCGTTCCGTCCCCGTTCCAGGTCTCTTTTCCGAATGAGCGTATCGTTGTCGCTATGAAAAAGTTGCATCGAATAGTCAAAGTCAGGCTTACTGACCTGAAATCAGTCTCTGGAGGACAGACAGGAATACTATCCCAATACTCGGTACTCCGAACAATGTTCATACCCAAGGCGTATTAGGGGCCATCACCCCAGACCCCAGGCGAACAAACACGCCGATTCCAGCGGAACAAGCCTCGTCCGTCCGTCCGTCCGTGCGTCTACACGCACACATGCGTACATGGGTGTGATGCAAGGCCCTCCTACCTATTACTCCGTAGAGCTTTCAGTTGGAAGTGTCTCGAATCCCACGGTACTACGGAGTAAAATCAAAAAGACACGAAATCACTAATCACTACTCAGCTATTGGTTTTTATATTCATCTCTTTCTTATAAATACTCTGCTCCGGTTTCGCGTACTTGTAGTCACACATTTGTTAAAAATGTTAATATCCCTTCCTATGCCGGGTTGATGATGTACTTATATATCTCTTCTTGGCCTCTTTTCAATCATCATCATCACGACTTGTAACTTGTAGACACGGATCCCTTCTTCACTTTCTACTCCCAATCACACCCATCCTCGACTTTCTCTCTCGACGGTGAATTCGACGCTTTTACCCATTACTCCCGCCTTGTTCCGACTACATATACAAGCCATCTTCAACACGCTTCGCTTTCCCCTTTCCCCCCAAATCCTTTCCAAACCCCATTCCTCTCCAATCTAAATCCAATCCCAACCGCCCCCCCCCCCCGCGCGCAAAGAAGAGAACCAAAAAGTCCTCTCCAGCAAAATGGCGTCCTCGGACACCGCCTCGTCAAAATACCAAACCCAAATCCCCCCCCAACCCGAGGAACCCTCCCCGGCCCAAACCAGAATAACCAGCCCTCCAAAAGACGAAGACCAAAGCAATGGACCGCCTACATTCAAGCCCTCGCGCGACTTCCTCCTCGCTTTCACAGCCTTGTGCGTCGTGATTCTTGCCGTGGCCTTTGATTCGACCACGGTTTCTGTGGCGTTGGCTACGATGAGCGAGGTACTCGGCGGCACCGCCCTCGAGGCCTTTTGGTCGGGAACCAGCTTCTTATTAGCGAGTTCTGTTTTTCAACCTACCATTGCGGCTTTTAGCTCTATATTCGGGAGGAAGAATGTAAGTTGATCCCCCCCCCTTTCCCCTTTCCCCTTTCCCCTTTAAAGGAGTGAAATACGGAATCAGTGGTTTTTAACATGTTGTTAATATTGCAGTTACTGTATGTTTGCGCCGTGCTTTTCGCCGTTGGGTCTATCATCCCTGCTGTCGCGGATAACTTTACGCTCGTCATTGTCGGTCGTACCATTCAGGGTGCGGGAGGGGGTGGTATTATTGCTCTGACGGAAATTATCGTGACGGACCTTGTGCCGCTTGCTTTCCGCGGCCAATGGTTCGCCGTTTTTGGAGCTATCTGGGCCGTTGGCACCGTATCGGGTCTGTTACTCTCTCTCCTTTCTGTCGCCTTTGCTTCGCTGAAGATGCAAGACTGACATTGTGTGAAATTCTCTAGGTCCCCTCATTTCTGCCGGTTTCACACAAAACGTATCGTGGCGCTGGATCTTCTGGATCAACTTGCCCATCATCGTACTCGGCATGACGGCCGTAATCTTCTTCCTCAACCAACAGAAAATCCCCGGTAACATTGTCCAGAAACTCGGTCGCTTCGATTGGGTCGGATCAGTCCTCTTTACTATCGGATCTACAAGCATGCTCTTTGGTATTACGACTGGAGGTGTCATGTACGAGTGGTCTTCGTGGCGCATCCTCCTACCCCTGATTCTCGGCGTCTTCATCGTCATTGGCTTCTTTGTCTGGGAATTTAAAGCTGCCACTGAGCCCATTATCCACCGCGACATTTTTGGAAACTGGACCTTGGTTGCCAACTACATCATTACAGTTTTCCATGGTGCTTTGCTGTGGTCGCTGCTGTACTTTTTGAGTACGTCTCCCTCCCCTCCCTCCCCTTCCCTCCCCTTCCCTCGTCCTCGTCACGACAAGACTAACATGCCATCTATCGCCAGTCCTCTACTACCAAGGCGTAAAACTCTACCCAACCATCATATCCGCCGTCGCCGCCCTCCCCGAAAGCCTAACCGTCGCCCCAGCAGGTATCCTCGTCGGCGTAGTGGCCGGAATCACAGGCCACTACCGCTGGGCCCTCTGGACAGGCTGGACCCTAGCAACCTTAGGAAGCGGCCTCCTCATCCTCCTCAAACCAAGCTCCACCATCCCCCAATGGATCTTCCTTAACCTCCCCGTGGGCATCGGCACCGGCATGCTATTCCCTGCTATGCAACTTAGCATCCAAGCTGCGTCAGAACCGCGATTAAACGGCATGGCCGCGGCATTCTCGTCCTTCATGCGGACGTTTGGACAGAGCATTGGCATCGCCGTCTCGGGCGTAATCTTCCAAAACGGTTTCCGCTCACGTCTACTCGCCATTCCCGAATTCGCTCCTCAAGCAGATGAATTAGCCCGCAACGGCGCTGCCCTAGCCATCGTCATTCCCAAACTCGAACCCGGTCCGCTACGCGACCTCTTGATTAACGCTTACAACGAGGGCTTGCGGTACATTTGGTACTTGCTCCTAGCCTTTGCCGGCCTCAGTCTCTTGATCAGTTTGTCGGTGAGGCCATTTTCGCTGCAGCAGGAACACGTTACTGAGCAGCGATTCTTGGGTTCGCAGAAGCCTGACGCTGATCCTGAAAAGGGCGAGGGCGAGGGCGAGGGCGAGACGAAGCAGGGGTAACCTGATCTTCTCCGGCCATCTTTCAGGCCATCTTTCACTTGAAATCTCCAACTTCTACTCTTTTACACTTTTTTATCTTTTATCTTTTATTTTTTCTTCTTCTAGAAATCCCTCCTAGACTAAACATTTGGATGGAACATACAGGGACCCAGGGACCGAGGCTACTCCTCAACTCGAATGCCATCTCGAATAATACAACGTACTCTTCTCAATATTCAAATACACTCCATTCTTGCTGATTTTACTGCCGTTTACTGTCGCTAATTTATACCGCTTGAATGCTTCCATGCTTTATTGAATACTGTACAATATAACGACTGCCCCAGTCTTTTTAATGGCTGGGCTTTGCCCTCCCTTTCCCTCCCTTTCCCTCCCTGGGCAAGTACTCTGTGCTGTCCCAGCCAGTTGTAGGGCATCTTATGATACATTGATAGCATAAACGAACATCAGTCTTGAATACAGAAAGCAGAGTGGGAAAAGGAGAAAAAAAAAAGACCGTGAATAGTGTAAGAGAGATTAAATGTGCGGCCGTCTCTTTTTCCCCATCCGCTATCACTCGCCTCAGAAAAAAGAAAAGGAAGAAAAGAAAAGAAAATTTCATCCCCAATGCACCAACTCCACGGATCCATACCCAACAATACATCTATAAAGAGAGCGAAACGTCTTGAACAAAGGAAAGAGAATAGGCTCTTCTGGAAGTCCCCCAGAAATCTAAAAGAATATCCCCCAATGGGCGCTGGAAAACCGAAAAGGCTGCTTAGCCTAGGGGTGCGTCGTTGTACATCCAGATGCCGAGCTAAAAACCAAATGGGCCTAAAAGTTGGCAAGATATGTAATACAGCTGTTAGCATCAGTGGCCTGGGCTGTGCTCCGAACGACTGCTACGCCGACTCGAAGCAATGACCGAAGCCTCGGTTGTCGAACAGCATCCCTCCTCGTCGCAGTCCTCGATGCACTCCAACAGGCACATGTCTGCCCGCCTCTTGGGGAGACTGCCGTCTGGCTGAAGGTTGTAGCTCTCGGCAGCTTCGGTCTGGTGGTCGTGAATGGGATCGAGGCAAAATTCAGGTTGGATGGTGGCGCTATGGATACCGTAGGCGTGGAGGCACATGCGAGTCCGTCGGGCCAGCTCCATGTACCTTTCGCCATTGGCCTCCGAGATGGGGAAGGCCACTTGGATATGCATGGAAGCGACGAGCTGGGTGTCGGAAAGTTGCCAAATGTGGATGTGGTGGCAGGTGATGACGCCAGGAAGGCCTTCAATGTCCTCGCGGATCTCGTTGACGTCGATATGGTCGGGAGTAGCCTGAAGAAGAACTTTGGCAGTGGCAATGGTGAGAGGAAGGGCAGAGCGGATGATGATGAGTGTAATGAAGAGCGACACGGCCGGGTCAGCGTAGTGCTTGAAAGCCCA
The DNA here is from genome assembly GCA_019925285.1 of Graphium sp. VPRI43844. Lineage (NCBI taxonomy): Eukaryota > Fungi > Ascomycota > Sordariomycetes > Microascales > Graphiaceae > Graphium > Graphium sp. VPRI43844. Next base: position 92,232 of record JADHKT010000068.1, read on the forward strand.
GTCCGTGAGCCAGATGATGAGTGCAGTGGCGATGACGCCGACGTTGCCGAGAGCGTCACCCAAGACATGGAGAACCATGGCATTCATGCCCATGTCGCCGTGGCTGTGGCCATGGCCGCTGGCTGCGCTCTTCCTGGGCCGTGTGTGGTGGTGATCGCGGTGAATCTCGGAATCGCGGCGAACTCTCTTGGAGTTGGAGCGGCCACGGGAGGCGCCGTTAGCACCGTCCTTCATAAGAGGCGTGGTCTCACTAGTGGCCGTATCCATGTCGACGGCCGACTCGTCCGGGTCGCTCGCGCTGGGCGATGTCTCGTCGGGGGTTCCCTGTGTTTGGGACCGCGAAGCCTCCAATATCTCCTGTCTAAAGCTCGCAGGATGGATGCTGAGGTCGTCAATGCTAGTGGGTCGATTGTGTCGTCTTGTGCTGGTAGACCTGCGGGAGGGACGAGACTTGGGTTTGGAGGATCCGGGCGTGTTTTCGCTGGCCGCTTGGCTGGCAGTCCAACTTCGGCGACGGTTCTCCTGCTGGGTGACTCCGGAAGCGACACGGGCAAGGGCTACCTGGGGAAGAACGTCATAGGCACGCCCTTCCTCATCTGCGATATCGGCCGCCGTGATGCCGGGCGAAGAGGCCCGACCCTCCTCGGCAGAGCGCAAGTCGGCACTCGAGTCGCCGTGAGAGTGGCTGTGGCTGTGACTGTGATTATGTCCATGTTCGTGGCCGTGGCCGTGCTCGTCACCATGAGAATGGCCATGGCCTCCACCGCCGTGGTCGTGACCATGTCCACCGAGGATTGCGAAACCGGCAAGGTTCGATGCGAGACCGAAGCTGCCCACAATCAACATGATCTTAGGGTTGTCGATCTCCTCGGGGTTGAAGAAACGTTCGATGGCCTGCACTACAATGGAGACGCAAAGGGCTATGAGGAAGACGGCATTGAAGAAAGCACCGAGGATCTCTGCGCGGAGCCACTGCAATGCCACATGCTCGGTTAGCAGCTAATAGTGGCAATAGAAATGGATTGCCGACGGTAATCGAAACGAATTCAAGTGCGGAACGAACTGAGCTGCTTATGTATATCGGGAGAACGCTCTGAGCGGGGCAAAATTGCAGACGATAAGAAAGAGTCGTAACATACGCCATAAGAATATTTGTCGGTAGTAGCCTTCCGGGCAATCTTGACGGCCCAGAGACCGATTATTAGGGAAATGATGTCGTTTAACTATTTCGAAAGATAAATATTAGTCGCCTTGGTTACAAATTCGAATGCCACTGTGCGCAAAGGCTTGGTGGCGGTGGCGGTGACGATGCCAGAAGGCTCCGATACCAGGCTTGGAGCAAATTGAGGGACGCACCATGTGAAAAGCATCGGCGATGAGAGCCAGCGAGCCGATGAGGGAACCCGATATTAACTCGACCAAGAAGAAAACAATATCAATGCCCAGCATCAAGCTGATGCGCGTAGATTTGGACCACCCCATGGCGGGCAAGCTCGGCGGTTGCGTTGAGGCAAAATCAAGTTGGTACGAAGCGCGTGGCAAATATTGGATAGACGGAAGAACGAGACGAAGGGCTACGAGACGGGGGTATTATCGGGTTGGTTTCGTAGGGAGATTGAATATCGAAGAAAACAAGGGCCAAAAATAACCAAGAGAAGAAAGAAACGAAGCTGAATTGAGGATGGGTTGGTGTACAGAGAATATGAAATATGGAGTGGTTCGGCGATGAGGAGAGAGCAAGTTATGGCGAAGTCTACTCCGTAAAGTGGAGAACGGTGCCACCCATTGAGCACCACCATATATTATTACATACGTACTACCGACCTCCCCCAAACCGATCATCCACCCCTCTACGGAGTACTAGTCTACTAGTTCACTACTGGCTGGCCCACACGCTTCTCCATTCCCGAGATCGGCTCCTGTCTTCAAGCTCACGAATTAACCTAGGATCATTAGTCTACCCTTCCAGGTACCGCATCTAACCCAAAAAAACCACAAGTTCGACTCAAAATCCTGTCTCTTGGAAACGAAGATAAATCCTTCACGGATATCCTCGAGAGTTTTTCCAATTGTCCGTCCAACAAAAACCTTGATCCGATGGAATAGTGGTGCATACGTTCGAGACCACCCTATTCTTCGCTTACCTCATGGTCTGCATCTTGCTCGTTAAACAGATGCAAGATGGCCTGCCTCAGGATTGGATCGGTCAAAACTATCCTTCATCTCCACACGCACCCTTCTTCAACGGGCCATCTGTACGTGTAGTGTGACCTCGGAAGCTGTCTTTGGTGTGAACACGCTGATGTCTCTAGAAGGCCCCTACGAGACAACAAAACAAACGGTGTGGAATACTCCGTACAGCAAGCGTAGCTCTCATTACACACAGGCTGACCTGGAATCAAGAGAAATAATTGGCACGACTCTATCCACCCTCTCTCTCTTCTGGGAGCCAAAAATCCAATCGTGTATAAACCAAAGAAGGGGAGATAGATAGACCGCCCGTACCCCTTGCTAACGCGTAACCGAGAGTCCTCTAAGCGTACACGGGACAAGAAAGAATCGAACAAGTTACAATATAAAGCAATAATAATAAAACGAATCAAATAGTTATATTCCCTCCAAACTCTAGATTATCATGCTCAACGATGCCAAACCGGCTGCCCTCGAGCCCACCCAAGCCTCCTATGAACAATCATGATATCCGAATGAGACTTGCAAGATCGAATCCGATGCGAAACATTAGCATAAAGCACAAAGCCGTAAAGCTCCATAACGTGGAAAAGCTGAAGCATGCACCATTCAGTCTCCGCGGTGCGCTCCCCTTTAGCAAACCATGTCGCCTGTCGAAAGGTCAACACAAAGCCAAAGTCGCCGTCGACGGGAATATTGCGAAGGATTCGAGATCCGTAGGCCTTGACTAAATCGTTTCGAAATTCTACAGGTCGATTACCGCGTATCGTGAGCGCGTTGTTGACACCGAATGCGACGACGAGCCATTCGTGAGGCGGCGGGGGCGGCGATTGTGAACGGAAGAAGAGCGAGTCTTTGCACACGGCAAGTCAGAACACCAAGATTTCAAGTGCAAAACATACTGTGAACATGACATGGCCGTGGGATTTCCTACCGTTGCTATTTTTCACGCCACCAGTATCAAGCGCAGCATGCACGATCCAGCCCATATTCCAGAACTCCTCCATCAAATCTCTCACAAACTTGGTCGAGACTTGCAAATCATAAGGACGAGGCTTCCACGGCCGTCCACAGAGCACGATACTCTTTGAATCGACCCTAGCCGCCACGCTCTTGACGCCTTGTGGCCATAGTATAGGAAGAACATTCCGTATTCTCTTCACATGGTCGTCGGGAAAGTTGGCGAGACGCAGAGTGCCATATCCTTCAAATGACAAGCTAGAGAACACCGAGGCAAAGTGGTCACGTACCGTGTCTAGTTCCAAGACCGTTAATGATGCTTGAAAGGGAGGCGGGGGTCCTTCGTTTCGTTTCGATACTGTCTCATGGTTCTCGCTGTCTACCACGCGTGTTTCAATCATGGCGGGCATGTCGGGGACGCCTTGAAGTCGTCCGAGTCTAGTATGCGCCCCCTTTTCTTTTATGCCAAATTAAGGTGAGATTCCATGGGCTCGAAAGAGTTGAACATGTAGAATCTACGGCGTATTATAAAAGTTACCATGCCAGGGGTTACAGGACTCAGAACGCGAAATTTGCGAGCACGTCCCTGCAGCTCTGTAGTCCTGCATCATGCCCCAGCACCTGTAGAAATATTCAGGAGGCTGGTCGCCATGCTAGGGCTCATAATTTGCCAATTTTCAACCAAGATAGCTTAACATCTGATGATCCAATTCCTAAACGGCCTGTTTCTGGCCCAAAGGTACAGAAAAGAAAAGAAAAGAAAAGAAACGAAAAGTCCTGGAGATTTTCCGCTCGCGATGTAAGAAAGCAAAGATTTGTCTCCGTCAAGTATGCATCTTGGAAGTTTCATTTACTTCTCTTTTGACCTCGAAAGACCATTTTCAATGCAGCAGAATATCCGCTGGGCTTTCGCAGGAGAATGATCCAAAATAGTGATTACAACAATGCTCGTGGCGTTTCCATTTTCGGGTGCTGTCTTTGTATGGGTGTCCTTCAAATCCGTACGCCAGTTTCCAATCGGCCATGTAAAGTTTGTTGAAAACTGCCTTCTGTCCCCAACGCGTTTAAATTATTCCCATCTGCAAGCCACAAAACTCTCGTCCGTAGCCCAAAAATAAGAGATCCCTAAGTCCCAGACTTCCTTCAAGCAGTGAGATCCGGCTTATTGTCAAAAGCAGCATCTTTTGTAAATCTGCCAGCGACGACAAGATAGGAATTCGTCGTGCTTCGTCTGGACGAAAATAGCGAGCGATTATCTCGCTTGAATGTCTGAGAGAAGCGGGCTTCGCGAAGACCACAGGGTTTATTTCTGGTAATTCATGCAGCTTACATGTTCACATGAGTCATAGCATAGCCTGTTGTTACCAGCTGCCTTCCAAAAGACTGTGAGGAAGAGGCACAAAAGGCAGGCTTTGATGGCTAGGTTTGATAGATGAAGCCCACCCTGAACCTTTTCAGGCCGTTTGAGGTCCGTATCATCGTATCATGTGCTCTATATCGCAGTGGTTGTCGGCGTTCGAGGATTCACAGGTTCGCCAATGATACCTCATGTCGGTGATACGTCTACCACGTCCCCTTCTATGTGCAGGATAGCAATGGCTAAAAGGATTGCAAAGAAGACGAGGATTACCTATTCATAAAATACCCACAGATGAGCAGAGATCGACCTGAGTGGAGGTGTTGCTTGGAGAAGATATGGCTTTGATGCTGGTAACCAACTTACTGCAAGTGCGCCGAAGAACAAGAAGCCAAGTTCGAACCCTCCAGAGAGAGCCTTCCCGTCAACCAAGAGTCTTTGAAACCTCCAAGCCCTGATGGTTCCGAGAAGGATTGTGACGATTGAGAAACTAAAACAGGCCGTTGCGAGTGGTCGGCCCACAACTGAATACCCGAATCCGGTGTCGTGGGCTTGCAATACAAACACTTGCGACAGAATTGTTCCAATAACGGCCGTAGCCACCGACGTTCTAAGATATCCAAGGAACGTTCGTTCAAGAGCTGAGTGCATGCATTCGTCGTGGCTTATTAGAAGACTTTGATGACAGGCTTCGAGAAACTGAGGAAACTTACCCAGGTGGTCTCGTACATATGAATAATCGGCTTTGATACTCACATGCCTCTCCCAAAACGATACATCCTGGGGTCTGTACATTTCTCCATGTTGGTGAGTCCGTCCTTCATGAGGATCCGCGTACCTATGACGCAGCTCGAAACCAGACGTGGAAGTGTCGTCGGAGGTTCTCCGGGCCGGTCTGTTTTCTTCCGACTCATCTCTGCCGACTGGACGGATGTCCTCGAGCGGTATCCCGCCGGACGGCGAATGCGACAGGTCCTCGGTGGATATGTCAGCATCGACATGCGAGTGTCTCCGACGCAAAGATGCCATGGTGAATTATGTTACCAATGAGGTGATGATCTAGAAAAGGACACCACCATCATCACAAAAATTGGCAACAGGCAAAGGTGCAAGAAAAATGTTTTTCAAGTGAAGCAGTAACTCACGGGTGCTCCTTCCAATTACTTCACGCGCATTTGTTTTTTTTTTATGACGCAGAAAGGCTAGCATTACTGCCTTATTACTTGCCGTACTTGCCGTCCTTGACACTTGCCTGGTGGGGTTCTAAGACTGCTGTAAAAAGCGAGCTAATGTGAATGGGAGCCCAAAAAATAACCACTTGAAACATGGAGGCTTGATGGTTGCTTATTATTCTCACCTCCAACAATGTTCATGAAAAACTGGCGATATCCGACAAGGTGTACAGCAAGGCTACTGGCGAGTCCGCAAGGCTGTGTGTACTCCTTAATGCGCCGACACCTTATCGTTGGAGACTTACATTCCCTGTTCCAAAAGAGCTCAAATCACGGCCACTAAACCCCCACCAAGAACAAGCACTACGAATTTATTTGACAGGGCTCATTCATGCAACGGAATGAACGATTCCGTAAACAATTGGAATAACGGCGGTGTATTGTGGATACGTATCTGGATGTCGGATACATGCGAGCCTCCGACCTACCCACGTATGTGACGGTTTGATGTTTAGAGACCATCACGCGCCACTTGATGGACCAGGGTTGGTCTAGACATTTGACTAGCCTTCCCCGCTGTAGTGTATGGCCGTTTTCTATGTGAACGCCATGGTCTTGCGGATGTGCATTCCCGAGATGCCATCCGACTGGGAATTTGGCGATGGCCGCATAGCATGTGAGTATCCCATTCTCGAGTGATTGACGCTATCCCTAATATAGATTATATGTCGTTTCGGATATTTATTATCTCGACCTCTCTGTCCAATAGGGCCTTTTCAAAGAGAACAGTTGTGGCGATTGATGTTTCGCCTTTTCAATCGGCAGGTCGAGATGTCGGACGTACGAATCAAGATCCGATCTCCCCAGCAAAGAATAGAACGACGGGCAGATAGACTTGGACGGGGACCGAACCCGCCCCCCGGTGGGATGGTTGTCCAAGTTTGTCTTGTTTTAATACTCTGATGAGCCAAGGTGCAGGATCTTTCCCATGATTTACAGGGCATATTCTGCTTAAACGGAACTGTCGATTGGAAACCTAAAATTCATTTAATCCGTGTTGTGATTGTAGTAAGAGACGGCGGCTGATTCCTTTAACCATAATACCTGGGCCCTGAACCAGAGAAAGAGCTGAGCACTCGGGACAGTGGCCTGATTCCAACACTTGGCATGTCGATTCATCTATTATACCTGAAAGAAACTGCCCTGTTGCCATATGGTATAGGCCTCGAGCCCTCTTATCGCGCGGCTCTCTGATATTAGTTCGGCTCCCCGCTAAGTGTGAGAAATTGAATATTGAGAAAAAAGGCAATAAAACAATGGAGTATTTGGCAAAAAGGTGCAATGACAATGACGTATGACGAAACGTCGCTTGTACATAGCGTCTGTCTTTTCGCTTTCCAGCCAGTATAAGTATGCATTGGGTATGGTTGGTTGGTTGTACGGAGATTGCATGGGGCAAGAAAGGGCCTTCCAGAGCCCCCGCCCCTATTCCCGGCTCATCCTTGGTGTTGATTTTGAAAGTTTGAAATACCCAATCTGCTAACTGTCGAACCCCCAGAACTGTGCCAAAGAAGGACAGACGGGAGTGAGTGTGTATCCGACCCCGGCAATAACTTCAATTCAAGAAAGACAACTACTCCGTATGGTGCCGAATTGCGGGGACAGACAAGTCGCCCCGACTGCGAGTTAATATACGAAGAGCGCTTGTTCTTTTGACAGTAGATGGAAAGTTCCATCCCACTCGGTGCATATTTAATATTTATATATACGGAAAAAAACTTGCTGCTTAGGTATGCGGCGGGTATTAGAGGCTGTGTTTTCCTCGTTGAACTCTTACTCAGGAACACAACATAATATAAACGTGGGGTTTTTTGGGTGCTGTTAATTTATCGTGAGCAAGACTCCTGACACTCCACGGCCACGACCAACCCGCGGGGGAGAAAGTCACTCAAGGGTCGCGGGCCGTGAACCCGATCTTTCGCCCCCTGCTATCACGAGGAGTAGTACGGAGTAGTCAGGTTTCATACAACTAACCCTGTTTAGACAAGCAAGATCCACCAAATTTACGCTCCGAAAACACTCTCAAATCCTTTTTGCAGGTTGCTTTTCTCTTTGGTCAAAGAAAACTCTCGGCTCACTTTTCTTTCTTTTTTTCTCTCGTCATCCAGATGACGGCGGTTGGCAGAACGTGTTTAGTTCTTCCAAGCGGTTCTGCCACGTACAGCTGACAGTTGGCAACGTGTTTACGTTACATTAACAAGTATACATTCGACTGCCATTGATCGTCAAGGGTAGAAAATAAGAAGAAAACACTCACTTTTCCGATCGTAGATCAATCAAGTATTTGCTTTTATACAGCTTCTCAAACAATTTATGCAAACCGTCGATGATGAGCTCGGGTCACCGCCCATCTGGGAAAGACCACGTTCACTATTACCACATCCACTGGGGGAAGCTGTGGTTCGTTGACAACCCCACACAACGCCCAGAATCTTGTTTCGCTGGGCAGGGACTAGCAAGGGGGCAATGGAGTTCTGGAAGAGATAGCCCACTGTCGTGTTTAATTCGCCGACAAAGCCGGCCTACTCCGTAGTCGAGCACAGGATGGAAGATGGAACCCTTTGGCCTACCCCCGGCTTCACCCCAAATCCTTGGGAGAACTGGTCAGCCCCCCTGAACACCTACTCCGAAGTTGAGAAACGTCTCCGTAGAATTAACGTTTCTCAAACCTTGCACCTTGCGCACGTACTATAACCCATGGAGGAGCCTAGAGACGGACTGACTTGAGGCAACATGTCGTAATGCGATTTGTGTGTTCTTGGCTGGTCCTTTACAGACCTGGAAATGGAGGGCTTGTCTCGTCCTCGATATCTTTCATGCCCCGTACTCCGTGAACTGGTCTAAATACTTCATGGGGTATTCCGCATTACCTCACGGCTCTTTAATGACACCCTAGGCCCTCCCCACTTGTTCCAATTTCTCTTTACTCCCTATCGAGCGACAAAGATCACTGCAAGGACGAACGACGGTACCCCACCAACCCACCTGCCCACCGTAGCTTCCGGGCGACATGGCAAGCACATCCGAAAGGACAAGCCCTCCTTGTTACAGGGCCGAGTGTACCACCCAAAAAAATTACGGAAAATACCCAATACGGAGTATGTCACCATGAATAATTGCAAGACGAACTCGGAAGGAGAGCCCATGGAACCAGAGGGCATGCCCTAAACCTGTGGCTTGACATCCCTTCCAATTCCAATACTACTTCTAATATTAGAAACTCCATTCTCCAGCTGCTGGCCGTTTGTTTATTTTGGTTACCTCATCGCATCTCCCGGAAGATACACATAAACTGTCTTGTGTGTGCCTCCTAGGACCAGACTAACACTGCTTGGACCAGGTCCGGGGCTCTCTTAATCTGCGTGGCAACCTTACCTCCCTGTACCAGTTCGCTCACTCGGTCCGTCCCTACCGATGTGGCTATGTTTTCGAGATTGACCCCCTAATACTGAGGTACCCTTTTTCAATATTGGACTCGTTGCCAGCTTCACTTCTCACCACACATTGCCGCTACAGTACACTCCCAGCTCTCGAGGTTTCTTGTTGGCTTCCGTTCGCAACTTCACACACGTCGCCACCTCTCTTGTGTGCCAAGTCTGGGCCGAACAGCCTTTTGGAGGATTTGGTGTAAGTTGTTTGGGCTGCTACTTCTCGAAGTCCTCCAATTGCCCAACCTGGAACCCAGTTTCCCAACCAGAGAGATCGTCTTCTCATAACTAGCTCCTGGGGGCACACATCCATCGAGGGTCTAGACCGGGTATATTACGGCCCTGTCGTGTTACCCGATCGTTCTTGAACAACCTGCCAGGTCTCCTTTTTGGCTTGTGAGGCTTCTCCCCAATCGAACCCCCTTCTTTCGATCACGAAGTGTCGACGGCTACCGCGTTTATTATGACCACACCCCGTTCCACCTCCTTCAAGGTATCGCTAGACCCCACCGCCCACCCGAAGCTCCTCGGTTGTTCTCACGCCTGATTTCTTGTTTCCTTCTTCTTACACCTCTGTCATTGGGATTAACAGCTGCCAGCTATCCAAGGTCTCGCTGTATCAACGGCTTACAGTGATATAAGAATACGACTTGGCTTGAGCTCACTGTGCTTGTCCTTCTGTAAGCATTATGACATACTCCGTAGCTTCATGATCAAAAATCGCCATGAACCTGCTTAATCTCGCACCCCCTTTTACACTCCAATATACGTTGATACATTGGTCCACTCTACACACCGTTGCTCTTCTCGAACCCCCCCAGCAACCCCCAATATCCTTGCCCCCAAGACTGTCATCCCGCATGCTTTTCCCACCCGCCCGCACATCCTAATCCTTCTCATGCCGCATGACTTGCTTATTGCACATGCGTCTGGCAATACATCCCAGGGGGACCGACTTTTTCCATTGATCACCCGCATGGCATGCGGTTAAATATCGGGGTTGTGGATATCTTCAATCCGCCCCATATCGCTTTTCAGAACCGCGTGTATAAGACCGCTATAGAACCCGGCTCTATTCTGCACCATACATCCCTTGAACTTAATCCTAACTTGTGTCTTTTATTGACCCCTAGATTTGCACCCTGGCCACGTGGAAGAACCAATCGAGATAGTGGGCCCGAAGCTCCCCTTGGAAGATATAGACTGTATTATCTCCAGGTCCAACCCTGAGCCCTGGTGGTGAACTTGCAAGATAGACAACTCGGGAACATCCCGAGTCTCTTGTCCCACGCATTTGCAACTTCTCTTGTCATTCGTTTCGCCTCCTTCCTGTCAAACTTGTTCCCTATTGCAACAATAGCTCCCCGTACAAGCTAAAGGGAAAGGCCTTCATCACTGATCTGGAAAGAATCTTACATATCAACTAAACAAGAAATGACTGGAAATATTCAGGCCAACGATAGCGAGCCCGCACTGAATTCCTCCGAAAGCGACATGTCAACCTCAACACCGGACACGGAGTATTCTCCTCCCGTTAGCCCTCACCAGTTGAGCCGGGACCTGAAAGATGCTAGGTCTTTTGCAAAGAAGAAGCTTGCACTTTTGAGCACTGAAGAGAAAGTAAGGGCCCCTTTCTTGGGTTGTGGCAGCACTCTGCCGTGCCATAACGCTGCTAACCCATTTGCCAGATCTCTCTTCTCACCGCCGCCGACTTTTGGAGAACCAAGGCCATTCCCGATAAGAACATTCCCGCGATCAAGACTACAGATGGCCCTAACGGAGCTCGTGGCGGAATTTTTGTTGGAGGCACTAAGGTATCATTTCTATGCATGCCGAAACCCGTCACCATATTGCGTCAATGCTGATATCGTGAAATAGGCTGCTCTCTTCCCTTGCGGTGTTTCGTTGGCGGCTACATGGAACAAAAACTTACTGTATCAAGTTGGCCAGCACTTGGCTGACGAGGTCAAGGCCAGATCGGCCAACGTGCTGTTGGCTCCCACAGTCTGCATGCACCGACACCCTCTCGGCGGCCGAAACTTTGAATCTTTCTCGGAAGACCCCCTTCTTACTGGGAAATTGGCGGCTCAGTACATCCAGGGCCTCCAGGATAAGGGTGTCGCAGCAACCATCAAGCGTATGACTGCCGGCTGACAAGACTGCCAAGCTATCGAATTCCCCTTCTTTTCTGACAGAACCTTGCAGATTTTGTTACGAATGAACAAGAGACGCATCGTATGACCATTGACACCCGCATTATGGAAAGACCGTTGCGCGAAATCTACCTCCGGCCTTTTGAAATTGCCGTTCGAGAGGCCAACCCCTGGGCCTTGATGACTTCGTACAACCTTATAAACGGAGTTCATGCTGATATGAACAACCACACGCTAAAGGATATTCTACGTGGGGAGTGGGGATACGACGGGTGAGTACCCCAAATGTCTTCACTAAGCTGCTTTCTTTGTGCTTTATAATATGCTAATACGATTTGCACAGCACTGTGGTTTCGGATTGGGGGGGTGTGAACTCAACATCCGAGTCCCTCAAAGCGGGCTGTGACATCGAGTTTCCCTATTCCTCTAAATGGAGATTCGACAAGGTTACCGAAGCATTGGCTAAAGGCGAAGTTTCGGAAACCGACATTGATAGGGCAGCAGAGAACGTTTTGACACTAATTGAGAGGCTCAAGGGTGATGATATGACAGCTGAGGTTGCTGAACGTGAAGATGATCGAGAGACGACCAGGAAGCTCATCAAAGAAGCTGGAATCGAAGGCCTAGCGCTTCTTAAGAACGACGGTGCTATCCTTCCCATCTGCCCGAAGTCGACGAAAGTTGCGGTCATCGGCCCTAACGCTAACCGGGCCATTGCCGGTGGAGGCGGAAGTGCTAGTCTGAATCCTTACTATAATACCATTCCTCTCGAAAGCATTCGACGCATTGCCGAAAAAGAGGTGACTTTCGCGCAGGGATGTCACATCCACAAGTGGCTGCCTGTCGCATCGCCCTTTTGTACTGATAAAACAGGAAAACCCGGCGTGACAATCGAATGGTATTCAGGGGACAAATTCCAGGGCAGTCCTGTTGTGGTTCAACGAAGAGTAAACACAGATCTCTTCCTCTGGGATTCGGCGCCTCTAAGTCAGCTTGGACCCGAATGGTCAGCTGTGGCCACGACTTACCTTACATCCACAATTTCTGGTAGACATACCGTGAGTTTCATGAGTGTTGGCCCCGGAAAGCTCTATGTGGATGGAAAATTGGCTCTAGATCTTTGGGATTGGACCGAGGAGGGTGAAGCCATGTTTGATGGATCGGTTGATTACCTCGTAGAGGTTGATATGGAGAGCGGAAAGCCAGTGGAGCTCAAGGTTGAGATGACCAACGAGCTTCGACCGGTATCGAAGCAGATAGAAATGGGCATGACTCACAGATATGGCGGCTGTCGCATTGGTTTCAAGGAAGAAGACCAGGTCGATTTCCTACAAGAGGCCGTAGAGGCGGCCAAAGCAGCAGATGTGGCTATCGTGATTATTGGATTGGACGCGGAATGGGAATCCGAGGGTTACGACAGGCAAACCATGGACCTGCCTTCAGATGGAAGCCAGGATCGCTTGGTTGAAGCCATCGTAGCAGCAAATCCGCGCACGGTTGTGGTGAACCAGTCGGGAACGCCAGTGACCATGCCCTGGGTGGACCGAGTCCCTGCCATTATCCAGGGCTGGTATCAAGGCCAGGAGGCGGGAAATGCGCTCGCCGAAGTCCTCTTCGGTTTGAACAATCCCAGTGGGAAGCTTCCAGTAAGTGCACGAAAAGAACAGCTCTCTTTGTTACCACCCAATCTGGCAAGTCTGACTTTTGCATTAGTCTACTTTCCCCAAGAGAATTGAAGATTCTCCTGCCTATCACAATTGGCCCGGCGAGAACTTGAAGGTCGAATACGGCGAAGGGATCTACGTCGGATACCGCCACTACGAACGTGCTAAAATTGAGGTCCTCTTCCCCTTTGGACATGGCCTCTCGTACACAACGTTTGAATATGGGCGGCCTGAGTTGTCCTCGAAAGAGCTCAAGGCAGACGGGCACATTGACATCCTCTTGGCGATCAGCAATATCGGCAGTGTAGACGGCGCAGAAACTGTTCAAGTTTATGTGCACGACGAGAAGTCTCGCCTTCCACGTCCCGAAAAGGAACTGGTTGCGTTTGAGAAGGTCTCGCTTCCTGCTGGTGAGACGAAACACATTCGAATTCCCATAGATAAGTACGCAGTCGGCTACTACGACACCTCTATCAACGCGTGGATCGCAGAAGAAGGCGTTTTCAAGGTCTTGATCGGTGCATCGTCGGCCGATATCCGGTATGTAAACCCAGCTAGCCAAGCCCGCCCACCCCCGATTACATGGAGACTTTAACTAAGACAACCGACTGCCTTATTTAGTCAATCGAAGTCGTTTGAGGTTAAGAAATCGTTCACTTGGACATTCTAGAACGTGCAGAGAAAGCCAAAGATACCCCGATGCATCTGACATCGAAACCACTCGTATATGCAGTTTCCGCAGGAGGAAACACGAGCAATCCTTGATTTCCTAGTCCAAACCGGCTTAATGCATCTTTCATGTACAAGCAGTATTCTTCGTCACTGGCTATTCATTTGCCAGAGTCCCTGGTGCAATGGCATTCTCGATGCCCGCAGTCTTTTTAGGATGTCGGCAAGAATGCTTCCATAGAGGGTTTTGGGTGTCCTATTAGGGCCAGGCTGAAGGACCAATATACATATGCCGGCCACCGGTAGCTGGAACCATTTAGGGTCCGAATTTTCTTGAATCTTCTTTTTTTTTGGTTTTTGATTCGGTTGGTTGCATTGTTCATCTCCGTCCCCGTCCCCGTCTTCTTAGCTTTTGGCGGATGTATTCAGTGATTAGTAATGCCGAAGATTAACCAAATTTGCCCACCCAATTTCTCTTTGCCTTTGCATGGTGTACGCAGTAATATTGCGAACTACGGAGTACTTGTACAGTATTGAACTAGATCCACCCACCCACCCCCTGTATTATGTCTGTGCTAGGTTAAAGTACGGAGTAATAATTAACTTGCTTAGGACAGTCAATTTTAGCCTAGACAGTGTTAAATTAACAGCAACTTGATCCCCTGAGCTTGCGAAGCAACCAAACAATTTAACCCACAAGTGCCGTTACGATAACCTGTATCCTTTACCGTCTTCACAACGAAAGAGAGAAATACTCAGATACTAATTCTCTTCGGGACGCCTTTGAGACCGCCCTTTTGCACCGCTCATCCGAAAAGCTAGGACTTGAACCTTGAATAGAGTCCTACGGAGTACTCTATCTCGACACTCCCGACAACGAAGCCCGTCCTCTTCTGGTTTCCGCCTCCCAATCCGCCCGCCTGAATTGAGCTTGCTGGCAAGCATCGATCGAAAAGAACAAAACAGCGATATCAATATCCCTGTCACGTCCCCTGCCACGTCCCCTGCCCAAGGCGCGCGTGGTGGACTTCACCAGCCGGTTCACGTACTGTCCATTGGGGCATGGCGCAAGCTCAAGATGGCCCGGCCGACTTATAACAGTGGCCTCGAGGGCGCCCGCAACCCATTCGACAATGGCAGCTCCGCATTTTCCGACTTGATTGCCATCCTTCTTCGTCTTCCACAATCCTTCATCAGATTTGCCAAAGGCCGAGGCTTACAACAAGTTCTTGCCTGGTTCCAAATGGCAGTGCGCCAACTGAAGAGAAATTTGACAGTTCGAAGGCTATTCTGCGTGCCTCATATGCTGGTTGTTGTGTGGCTTTTCGTCATGTTGCAGGGAGAAAGGTGGATTTTCGCCGGCCGTGTGTCCAAGTGTGAATGGAGCAGGTGGGAAGATTGGGTAAGCATTCTGCCTTGCCAGTCCCTGGCGTACTCTTGACACCAATGCGCGACCGAGAAGGTAGAGAGGAGCGGAAGCTGACCATATTGTATAGCCTTCGGGAGCCAAGCCCCATCATTTGGTTTTCGTAGCCGACCCCCAAATCATAGATCCGCATACCTATCCGGGCCGTCCCTGGCCCTTGTCGGAGTTGACTGTCGTAATCACCGACAACTACCTTCGCCGCGGATACAAGCAGCTCCAGGAGAAACTGCATCCCGATTCTGTCTTCTTCCTAGGCGATCTGTTCGATGGTGGGCGCGAGTGGAAAACAGCCCACGGCGACTTTGATGATGCAGATTGGGCTCGCCCTCATCCTAAAAACGAACAAGACCACGTCAAAACGTGGAAAAAGAGGTTCGGCGAAGATTACTGGCTCAAAGAGTACATGCGCTTCAGCAACATTTTCTTCAAGCCATATGCCGACTCTCCATCTTTTCCAGGAGATGGCCAACGCGGTAGGAAAGTGGTGGCCAGCCTGCCTGGGAATCATGATTTAGGTTTTGGATCGCTCATCAAAGTGCCAGTTCGGAATCGCTTTAGTGCATATTTTGGGGAGCCAAATCGTATTGACATTGTGGGCAACCATACCTTTGTGTCTGTTGATACAGTCTCTCTCAGCGCTGCTACATCTGATGATGCGGCACGAGCCGATCTTAGACACATATACGGACCAGCGCGAGAATTCCTAGAAGGAATCAAGGATGCGAAAAGACGTGCAGTCGAGCAGGAACTCCGATTTTGGAACGGACAGGCCCGTGAGTCTAGCTTTGCGCACGACGTCACTGAGATTCAAAACACTACCGAAGCTTCTCACGACATCGAAGCGAGTTCAAGCGACGGCCAAGTCCACGATCTTCCCACCGTCCTATTGACCCATGTGCCCCTGTATCGAGATCCTGGGACACCTTGTGGTCCGATGCGAGAGCGTTGGCCTCCGACGGTGCCGCCCCCCACTGACGACTCGGGCCGTGTTGTTGACCATCGCAACGCGATACATGTATCGGCAGGCTACCAGTATCAGAATGTTTTGAGTGAGGACGACTCTGTCAACTTGATTAAGAGTATTGGGAATGTTGGCTATGCCTTTTCCGGTGACGACCACGACTACTGTGAAGTCACCCACACGGGAAGTAAGCAAGGCGTGCATGAAATTACGGTCAAGAGCATGAGCATGGCAATGGGCGTATCATTTCCCGGATTCCTCATGGTCAGCCTTTACAACCCTGTGGACGAGCTTGGCCGTCCCCTCCCTCGCGCTCCAGGGGAGCCTACAACGACTCTGCAAACTCACCTGTGTCTGCTGCCCAAGCAACTCAACACGTACATGGGTTACATCTGGCTTCTTCTCGTGTCCCTTCTCATCACCCTTGCTTCCTCCATCCTCGTAACGCTAAAGAAGATTCCCGCATTCGCCCTTGAAACCGAGGCCCACGGCGCATCTAACCTCGTACTCCCCCTCCACAAAGAAAAGAAAGACGACAACGATTACTCAGCACACCACGGCTCCGCCTCTTCGGGAACATACTCCATGTCCAACCTCCCCGTCCGACCGTCATCCCTCAAAGCGGCACGATCAAGGGGCTCGCCAGGACCCTCAAGCTCCTCCCTCTCCCCTAACGGAGGCCCAAGGAGATCTCACTCCAAGCGCTCAAGCGAGGGAAGCCCGCATGCCCGGTGGACCTCGCATCGCGCCCCACGCATCGACATAAACAACCACGGCCTCGCGACTGACTCGTGGAGACCATCGGGCAGTGTGAGACGAAGAGTCACGATGAAGGACGTCTGGCGCGAATTTGTGGCGCAGACATGGCGGGTTGCTTGGATGGCAGTAGGAATTTGGTCCTATCTTACCTACAAGGGCTAATATAACCCCTTTGCACAATCCTCTCTCTTTTTTTTTCTTTTTTCTCTCTTGAATAAGTCAACATTTACACCGGCGTTTCTCATCTCATATTTCATCTGCATAGATTACATTCCTTTTTCCTCTCTTTTGGTCTCCAAGTTCACAACCTGCATTTCCGGACATTAATGCATAGGGTGTAAAGTTGCAACGGTTCTGCAAAATCATAATAACAAGGCATTGATTGCATTATGCTGAAGACGGCGGTTAGGTACGATATTAGTTAGGTCAACAAAGAAGAAAGTTTTAAAAGACTACTCGAAATAATGTACATCAACGTCCCATAGCCATCCCTTTACTGCCGAGAACCTCAATCCTTGCTCAGAGAATCGCTTGCTCGATGAAAGCAAAACGAGAATAAGAAAAGTACTAGCGATAAAAAGCATGAGAAAAGAAGAGTTGTGAAAATGCAGCAGATTTTTTATTTTTATTTCTTTGGTAAAGACGAAAGGGAATAGCAAAACAAACTGGCTCTTTCCTGCCACCAAACGCCAGAGGCCATGCAGTATGACAGGGCTCTAGTGGATATACTTGAAATGACATAAAAATGGAAGTAAAGAATAAAAAAACAAAACTTTTCATCTCGGGAGGGAAGGGAGGGCTCATCGTGCAAGTGAGACCATTCTTTTGGCGGTACGAGTGCTACGCTGAAGGTGGCTGGGGTGTTGGTTTCTTAATGGTAATTTTGATACGAGGGCGCGGGGGTGCTGTACTGCTCGGTTTCTCGCTCGGCGTGGCATCTGCACCCGGGAGAGGTGTCCGTCCAGGCGTCGCTGAAGCTGGAGAGCCGTATGACGGGGTCGACATGGACGGCGGGCCAGATGGGAGGGGTTTTCGGATTGTCTTTATGTGGGTAGATGATGGGAGGCCGGAGCTGCCCGGTAGAGGGTGGCGTTCGGTATTAGGAGTTCTGGCAACGGCGCTAGGTGTGTTGTTATTGAACGAGTCTGATTTCATGCCAGCAGCCCTCATAGCGCGGCGCACACGAGAACCTCGAAGCGTGACGATGCGGGTAGGCTTCGAGCTGACAGCGCGATTGATAGAACTCGCTTTGACTTCAACTTTGATCTTTTTGGGTACAGGTGTAGATTCGCTATCTCCCCGGTCGCGAGGCCTCTTGGGCACTTTGGCAGCTGGGATGTCGGTGGGACGAGGTGTTGCTCCATCTCCTGGAGGGCTCGTTGGGGCAGCATATACCGATGAAGGTTGGGCCGTAATGGAGTCGTCTGGACGGGATGTGGCGATTGTGATGTTGCTAGGTCGGGGCGGTTGGCTCGCTGGCTTGACAATCTTTGCAATCGACGATGAGTTGCGGGAGATGATGACCGGTTTCTTGACTTCAACGGAAGCGCTATGTTGTAAGAGCGGTGCGCCATCTGGCCGTAGCGGCTCCGTACGGTAGAAGGATTTGAAATTCACAATCAGCTGTACAGCATTGTTATTGTTAGCAAAATGGTTTGGGTGTAGGGTCGAAAGAAGGGTGCAACGTACCTGTCCTGGACGTCGTTGCAAGGAACGCGTGGCACGCCACTTCTTCGGGTAGTTGAGGGTAATGATCCATCGATCGGCCTCATCGAACATGGTAGCACACAGCTCCAGAAGCGTTATCTTCTCGGCACGGCCTAGGACGGGCGAGTCTATCGCCTTCCAAACGGCCCGCTGAAGCTCTGCTTCCATGCCCGAGAACTTTTCTTCTAGTTCCTTCTTCAACGCCACCATGGCGTCGGCGAGATTTTGCTTCCGTGCGATATTCTTTTTTCTTTCCTCGATCTCGGCCGCGTCGTCAACCACGATAAGGCCCAGGTCTTCATCTCCTTCGTCTGCACTCTTAATCGCAGGTTTGGGGTTGGCTGACGTATATTCGCCAAATGCGATCCCCGCAAGGCCCTCGCAAAAAGTCTTCAACAGCCGGTCCCTTACATATGGTGACCGATCCGTACTCATACAACAGAGCAAGAAGCGGAAAATTGCGGGCTCGCACAAGAATCCCAAATCCACCAGAGCCTCAAACGCCTTGATGCGCACCTGGTCATAGGTCTGGTCCTGAAGGTACTGGAGAAAGTCGAGAGCTCGGATCGGAATGACCTCGGCTTTCATGAGCCTCTGCTTAGCATCCAGAGCTGCGATGGTCCAGATGTTGTGGTACGAGTTCGTCCACTCGTCAAGGCGCAGGTATCGGTCTATTTCATCCAGAGCCTGGGCAAGAAACCTCTTTTCTTCCAACTGCCGCTCACCCTCTTCTATCGAGTTCATGAAGACGGTGGAGTTCTGCTTCTTGTCGGGTATAAGGGAGATTGCCAAGGCCGTAATGAGGTTGGCGATGTAGTAGTGGTCCGAGTACAGATTCTCCGAGTTGTCGTTGACGACAAGCTGGTCTAGAATAAACCTTTTCGCCCGCATTGGACATTTGCCTCTGCTGTCTCGAATTTTGGCCATTGAGAGTGGGATGGCCTTCTGCGCAAAGTATTGCCGTTTGTCCTCGAAATTGTTAGGCCGCGGATGTCCAGTGCCTGGATGGCAGAAGAACTCTTTGAATGCCGTTTCCAGTTGTACGAGGCTGCGAATTTGCTTGTCATTTTGTTCAATAGCCTGGTGGTGGAGGAGGTCCGCTGCCATGATCCGGATGCCATAGTAGTAGCGGCAGTCCATCAACGTGCGGACGAGGATGGTGGACGCGACAGGGTGGGCACGCTCCTTGCCAATGTACAGCATTGTCTCCTGCTGGGCCACAACGTCCCTGTCCTGCTGTAATTGGGAAACGTACATGTAACTGGGAACATTGGTCTTCATAGAACAAAGCCATTCAAAGTCCGAATCCATTCGAATCCACTCGTAACTCTCGCCGTCCATCTTCTTTTCTGTTTCTTCGTCCCATTCCACGAGCATGAACTTCTCGACATCCTCTGGGGATTGCAGTGAGTCGCCCAGGCAGTAAAGAAGACTTTCCTCGGCATTTTCGCCCTCGGCCGCGGTCCCGGCTGCTGCCCGCTCCTTTTGGCGTCTCGTCCTCTTGAGTCGTTTATACTTGGTGTTGTACGGGATCTCGAATCTCGATGTCCTCTTGGTTACCGAGTCGTCGCGAATCTCAACAATGTGCTCATATGGCGTTCCGTCTGCCTCGTGAATGCGGATCGTCATTGGACCTGTAAAGATGTGCTGGATGGTTCCCGGTTCGACCCTGTGCTGAGCCTCCTTGATGGCTCGCAAGAAGCCGGCCCTTTCCATAAGTCGAGGCTCTTCATTAGACACGGGCTGCACTTGTTTAACCGTCATCTCGACACAAAGACGCTTCTTGTTGAATCGAGGAGTCACCTCAAATCGAGGACAGCCCGCACCATAGACCCATTGGTGCCAGAAGGATTCTAGGCTCTGCTTTCCCATCTTCTCACACATTTTCCTGAAGCCGTCTGTGGATATGACACCACCTCTATCGATTGTGGCCTTTGTAAATAACCGTGAGAGAATTCGTGGGAGCCCTGAAGCACCACCGCTCGCCTTGGCAAGTCGTTTATCGAGAATGAACAAGACAAGTGGCGCTTTGAGATTCATGAAGTCCACTTCGAAGTCGCCGAGATGGAGATGGTGGCCGAGTTCATAAAGAGAAGGCCGCCGTATGTCCTCGGCGACCAGCCTATCCGTTGCGGTTTTTGTTCGGAATCTGTGCTCGTTGTTTCCGCATATTTTCTTCATGAAGAGGTCCGTCATGAAATATGCAATGCCAATAGTTACCCAACGATCGCGGCGCGTGTCTGGAATAATACTGACACCGCTCCACTGCGTAGCAATATTGAATACGAGTTCTCGTGTCACGTCAATCTCAGTATCGATGACGTCTGGGGGATACAGGAGCCGAGTGGACATAAGGGAGAGTGAGTAAAGCGGTACCGTGTCTTGCAGCATGTCGTCAACAAAACAAAGCTTGTAGCTATCGAAAGGATAACCAGAAAAGGTGAGGGAGAGATAGTCGGCGGCGGCGGCCATGGCGGCGCAAGTATTTCTCACTTCGTCGGCTCGCCGCGGAAGACAATAGCCGTGGATCTTCAAGGCGTTCACGCCCAGCTTTTCATCGTCCTCCTCTGTTCTGAATTGTGACCACAGGTTCACGTGCTCAAAGGGACCAACAGCAAATCCCACTTGTTGAACGGACACATCCCTCTCGGACTCAAACGTCATAATCTTCTTCCTGTCATCCTTGGGATCCACAATCTCGTCTGTCAGGAGGCCAGAGCACACGGCCGTCATCTCTAGCATTTTATCTTCTTCGGTAAGCAGACAGTCAACATTGTCGTCGTGGGTCTCTGCACTGTGGTGCGCCGCGGCGCCTGAGTTGTTGGCTGATTTGGGACCGTGATTGGCCGTTGATTGCTTCGTCGCCAATGGCTGCTGCAGAACGTCACTCAGGGTGCGGGGAAATTTGATGGACACTTTCCAGTCACCGCGGGCACCGTGGTCGTCCAGGCAAGGAAAAACGCAACAGGCGGTACCGGGCTCGAACGAATGGCGAGTGTATGCGTGAGGATACCGCGTGTCACCGACATCGACACCGACAAACTGGAGGCCATCGCGGATCCTTCTCGTTTTGAATGGAATGCCAATGATCCACACGTAGTCGTCGCTAGGTTCGGTGATGGTAGACTTGCGAATCACCAGCGTTGGCCGCTTCTGAAGGCCGAGTTTAATTCGCAACGCACCATCCACAGGTGTCGTCCCCCTATTGACTCTATCGTTGGCGGGCGCGTCGTGTTGGCGTGTTTGCATGATGGGTCGCATTCTTAGCTTGCGAAGGTCGTGGTGCTCGGCGTTCCAGCGGTAGAGATTCGGATATTCCAGTAACCTATACGGATCCAAATACGTAGCCGCTGCCTTTTTCGTCCCGGACGAAACATTGTTGCGTATCGTTTCGACGACAATATTGTCGACGTCAATCTCTGTCTGTCTCGCATCGATGGCGATTTCCTCGAGTTTGTCATCGGAAGTTGCGTGTATGTAAATCTTGGTGTATCCTGTCAAACACCTATCTCGAAAATTGACCTCTAGTTCTACTTCCTGCTTGACCAGATAGTATCTAAAAGGCGGTGTATCCTGGAGCGGCTCGAGCTCGCCCTCGTCACTTTCTTCCTGTAGGGTAGTGAGGTCCCCGTTAATGAAGGGGTTGGTGGGCGACATGATTCGGGAGAGCTAGATGGATCGGCTATAATCCTGGGTAGAAAGAATAAGAGATCGTATGATAGAAGATGGCGCAAGGCTTCGTAGAGACGGCTCGAAATGGTGATATCGATGGGAGGCGAAAGGTGACAGGCGAGCGGAACGCAACTGCCCCAGAAGGTTCGCCCTAACAGAGATCGACGCTCATCGGTGCAGGCGGTACAAAGCGGAGGGCCTCTTTTCAAGGTGGGCGAGAAGGTTTTCTAGATGCGCAAGGGGTTGATGCGCAGCGAAAGATCGAAGCAAGGCTGAATTTGACCCTCAGCACGTAGTATACGGTAGGACAGGACGCGTCTACGTCACGTTGGTGCGAGTGCGATGGGTACGTGGCGTTGCGGACGGCGAAAATATGAGAGGGCGGAGAGAAGAAAAAGAAAGGGTTGGAGGGGGGGTAGAAAATTATATTGCTGATGGCTGAATGGTAGCTGCAAGGGCACGTTCGCATAAATCGTAGGACTGGGGAAGACGTTTGTCGCAAGCTCAGAAAAACCCAAACCAAGAAGAGAAGGGGTGTGGAGATGATAGCTCAGCGTGGAGCTTGCAACACAGTAACTCGGACAGGCTGGCACGGTGTTGGTAAGACAACTTGTTCGACTTCCTGTCCTCTTCTTCATGGTCGATAAAAAGAGAGAGAGAATTCAAAGGACATTTGAAAATAATTTTCTGACTAGATCAATTACCAGAGGGTTTCGGCCATTGGTGCACTTGCATAACCCGTACGATGCTACAGTCCTTGTTGTTGCTCAACACTGTTAGAAACCAAGCTGCCAATTTGCATACCAAGTAAGCCTAACTCCTGCGTAAGAACCTGGAACGCACATGAAAATAGTTACAAAAATCTCGAGAAGAGGCCGCTAATCATACACTCCCGAATACCCTAAGTTTCCCCAAATCTACATGCCATAGGATGCATAGGTGTACATGGAAAAGGAAAAAGAAAAAAAAGATAAACAGAAAAAAAAAACCAGATCAAAGATGCCGGACAAGATAATACAGGGAAAGAATACGTATTTTCATGTTCGGCTTCCTCTCTTGTCTCTCCGGCGTCGACGTGCATGGGCTTTCATGATTTCATCATTCATGATACCCTTTGGAAGTTCGAAATCGGCCTCTGGCATGTCAGGTAGCGGGTGACCCCAAGCTAGGACCTTTCTACCACCCCGTCGATGACGACTAAGCGCACTCTCTCTTTCGTACTTTTTCGTAAAAAAAGATCGAAAACTCTCAGCTGGTACGTCGGGGGGCTGGGCCGAAGATGTTTGCTTTGTCCGAAGCCGTTTTGGGCTCTTGGTAACCTGCAAAGTCTTGGAGCGCGCTAGAGCTTGTGCCAAGGCCTCTTCGCGTAACTGCTTCTCAACAGACGCATCCACGTCACTACCGTCGGGCGCATCGCTATCACTAGGCAAGTGACCGTCGGGAGTAGCATCGCCAGTTTCACTAGGAACATCTGGTTTGCTGCTTTCAACGGCCTTCTCCACACTGCTAGACGGTGAACGTCGTCGCTGAGGGGGCTCTGCCGACCCACTACTTTCAGAGGCAGTTCTTTTGCGGCTTGTCGGCTGTGATGCATGATCAGCAGCTCCTGCCCGTTCCTTCTCAAGTTTTCGTCGCTTCTCCTCCACACTCCACTGTCGAAACTTTTCAAGTATGTTCTGGCAACCCTTGATAAAGTATTGACGTGCGGGTTCGAACGATTTCTTGCGTCCCTCGGTGATCCCGCTCACGCCCATGGTACGCAACCAGTCGGGGCCCTGGAGCCCATCGAGGAGACGACTAATCTGATCCTTTTCATGTTGGGCACGGCCCCTCTCTGAATTGCGAATGGATCTCTCGAGCCTTTCTGCTTTTTTATGTGCTGGTTCAAAGTAACTGTCCGGGAGAGGGTCCGAAGGAGCTTTGCCCTTGTATCGGGTCTCTAAAAAGCCAAAGTCAATGCATTGTGAGTCGAACAGGTCGTCAAAAAGAGAGTCGCCGTATCGGCGGACCGGAAACCCATTATTTTCTTGCGCTTGCCGAAGGTCGGCAGAACCTCGCCAATTCGCATTAGGCGGAAGTGGGACTTTTGTTTCAAGGCGACCGGGTGACGAGTTTACGAGGATAATGGGCGTGTCAACATTTAGAAGATCTGGACGTGATCCGGTCAGTACAATCAATTCAATGCAAGATACACCGACTCACGGTCAAGATATACATAAAAGTTGGGAAAGAGAGCCGGGGAGTTTCGAGAGAGTGTGTGTGTATACATACGTTGCTCCTTCGCGTCGTTCCCAATCACTTCGTCATAATCGGGAAAGTAAGCCGACAACTCGCTTTTGAAGCGTGTTGCCTCTTGTGATCGCAATTTGCGACGGTCGGTTGCATCGGCCGGCTTAGCTTTCGGCTGCACCTTGGCCGGGTTGTGCCTTGCACCGTTGCTGGCAAGGCTGTCTTGGGTAGCTAGCAATGAGCTTGCGGGCTGCTGAGGAGGAGGAATGTTTCCGGCAGGGCGTTGGGAGGTACTCTTTTGCGGTGGTAGGCTACCTTGTGAGGGTGGGTTCGGCGGTCGTGAGTGTGGTCGTGGTTGTGATTGCGGTTGTAATTGTTGTAGGGAATCAGGCGGCAAAATTGGTGGTGACACATGTGTTGTTGGTGGTTTGCGGGTTGGAGGTGGTATGGGAATAGGGGCAGTTCTGGCTAGTGGAGGGCTCGCAGCGGAGCCTGTGGCGAGAGACTGGGCCGCCGACCCCGACACGGGCTCAAGGGGCCTAGGGGGGGGAATCGGGGTTCTAGATACTATCTCGACGGTTATTCTGGTTCGCTTAGGCTTTATGATATCGAAATCGTGTGAGCGATGGGGTTCCAGTGGCCGTTTGGTGCGACCCGTAACGGCGGTTTGGAATATGTTGGGGGGATTGCGCGTGGAGGTCGCGATAAGGTGGGCACCAGTGGCGTGGTGATGGGGGTGAAGGACTTCACCGCGTCGGCTAGATCGAGTAACGGTTGCCATTGGCGATACCGACCCAGGCGAGCATTGTTTGATGTTTGAATCAATACAGCATGGTCTTTGAAAAGCGATTATGGGAGGCGGTAGATGGAAGTGATTCGGGGTCGTTTTGTCGATTGATTTTGTTTTTTTTCGATGTTGTTTTTTTCCCCCTCCAGATGCCTTCCTTCAGTGGGATTTTTTACGTAGCGCTTGCTCTGTGTTGCCCCCCCCCAGATTGAAGGCTTTTACCCCTTGAACCAATACATGCTGTATTGGGGAGGTATCTAGTACTCCGGTACAAGCAGCTTCTACGGAGTATGTCCCCTAGCAGTTGAACCAGTGACCAGTTAGCATGTTGAAACCCTTAACAAAGGTACATTTCCAAACATATTGCGCATTTTCCAGGTACGGCAGGGTAGCTCCCAAGTACTCGGTACCCTACAAAGCGATAATTATTAAGCAGCATCTTTTCCAGCTACAGTCACGTGACTTGGCGAATGACAAGACAAGGGAGCGCGAGCTCGTAGTACTCCACACTTAGGCTTTCGGGAGCTCGCGGCAACAAGGGCTTTCGGAACTGGTACTCAACGTTCTCAATACGTTCTCAATTCGATCTAATAAGTGAAAGTGGGTGGCCAGAACGCCTTAAACAAGGCGGATTTTGGAAGGTTTAGTAAAGAAATGCTAGGCGCTTGCAACGTCATAGTGAGCTGGAGCAGAAATACATCGCATCACACTGCCAGTCTCCTCAACACAGCACCAAACCACCTCGGCTTGCAGCTTGGTGACTGTCATGGAGAAAGGTTCAAGGAAGGGAGCTGTCATCCCGTAGGGATGACAAGCCCACTCTCTTTGGGGGAAAGGTTCTAGGCCTCGCTTTCCGAAATCTGCCAACTTGCCTCCTTCTACCCATCAGATGGCGACCAGACTTCGCATTGGCATTCCTACCAAAGTGCCTCCTCCCTAACATGGCGGGACGATACACTCCAAGAATCGCCTCAATGGGAGAGCCTAGAGACCATGAGATGAATAGAAGGAAGATCAAGCGGCGAGAGGGGAAAATCAAGTAAAATGGCAAAAAGTGGTGTATTGAAAGATTGTCGAAAGAGGTTGATGATCATCCTATCTAGAAAATGAAAGAAAAGAAAAAATGACGTCCTTCCCCTAATATCTTCATCCCTGGGAGTGTGTGCCCACTGTGTTTAGTGGCACAGCAGGTGGCTCAGTGTGGCGTAGGGACCTGCTTCCGTGCTCAAGTCCCCGGGCGAACTCGTCGACAGACTGGTTCGACCAAACAGCAAAGCTATAAACCAAAATTTTTGGATGAAAAACAAAGCAAAGGTAATGTAAAGAGGATTGAGAGAGCTCCTCTTTAAGCTCATGTAGTTCAATGTGGCGTGGAATCCTGCTTCCGTGCTCAATAGTACTTTCCATGTCGCTCTTCCCCCCCCGATTTCAGCGACGTCGATATCTCCGCGCACTCACTAATCGTGACCAAATGGCTTCGGAGCAACCCCGTTCCTACGAAAAGCCGATCGTGTGGTAGTGGGAAGTTTTGCAGTTGAGTCATATTGAGCAATTGTAGCTGTGAAAAGTTATCAACCGACGGTGGCCATCCACATCAGAACTGAGGTCGTCTTGGACGACAATAGGTTTGCTACCAAGACCTCGTATTATTTCCGACGTACTTGCCTGACTAGACTGGCCATGTTGCGGAAGGTGTTGAAGGAGGAGGATCTTGAAGTCGAACATCCACTTCCCAATTATTCGACAACGCGGAGGAACCCTGTTTTCGGGGCAGCTTCGTGCTGAAGCAAGGCCGTCCTATCAGGATCCGTTCGAGGCAGGCGTGTCCTGTCCAGAGGTCAAGAAATTCAAGCCCACCAGGTCCCAGGGGCCAAACACAATCACAGTTCCCCTGAGAGCTCTCGGGATCCGGGGCCCAGCTTGCTTGCACACTCCGCAGAATCACTCGGTATCTCGTACTCGATAGGGCTACCTCCGTAGACCCCGTAATTGATTCAAAGTAATTGCTGTCGCAAGGTGACACCGTGCTAACTGAGAACCAGGAATCGGGCCAGGCACTCAATCAATCAATCAATCAATCAATTTATGCACTATTCTAACCGTCTACGGCTATCTAGTCCATCCTCGTTGAGCGGGAAGGGAAAAACCTCCTGGGTGACAAAACCCTGCCCCTATGAATTGAAATCTTTTGTTTCCTATGGGTCATCATCGTGTCTGTACACGATGCAACGCCTCGCGCATCCTCCTATGCCGTCCCCGATGTGCTCCCCATGGGATGATGTTTTTTTTTTTTTTTGTAGTATAATTTTTTTTTTCCTTTTCCCCCTATTCCGTGCCCACCGGCCGCCGTCCTTGGCCCGCGATCCGCTCCGCCAGTTGATCCTGGGGGAGGATCCCCAACGCCCCTAGCCATCTCACACTGGCCACTGCTGCCTTGCCCGTAAGCGCGTACTTCAGATCGGCCACCCCCCGAAGTGGGTATCCGATGCGTCGTTCGAGTTGCTGTCGTTCGGTTTCCAGGTCCGTGCATTGGACAAAGATGTGCGCCGCCGTCTGCCGCCCCTCACCGCATTCGCAGTGGGGGGAGTTCAATTGCCAGGGACTGGGTGGCCAGCTTTTCCTTGATTCGTTTGACGTGTCCGATCCAGCTGAGCCATGGCGTGAGCCACACTCCGAGAAAGCGTGTCTTCTTGCTGGGTTCGATGATGGTGTCGCCAAGTGTGACGGTCTGCTGGGAGGGCCCTCTTTCGCTCGAAGTGCATGAGTTCGCTCTTTTGCGGAGCGAAGGTCATGCCCGCCCGCAAGACCCATTGTTCACAGACCTGCCAGGGGGCTTCGAGTGTGCGGCTGTTGCCGTAAGGATGCCCAGCCGTTGCGAGATTCGTGTCGTCGGCAAGCCCGACCACTGTGAGGCCGGGAATCCTTTATCTTCGGTAAGAGGCGTTGTAATGCCTGGCAGGAGCTGCGTTTGATCAGCCGTAGGGGACGCCATTTCATAGACGGAATGGGCAACAAGGTTGTTGGGGTTTTTGGCGCACAGGGGGTCCAGTGAATTGTGTGCAGGTGTTCTTTTGATTCAGTACGTGTGAGTTGACTACTGAAGAGCGTTCTACTGAATGGCGAGTTGTAAGTATCTTGCTGCGAAGTCTAACTTCTTGCTCACTACCAAGGTTTGTACTGGTACGGGGAGGGGGGGTTGCTGTGATAGTTTAAATTCAAACTGCTCGTTGCCTCCTAAAACCCTTCTGTTCCGGGGTGCGCACCTCCCCATATATGTTTCTCTGTTCCTTCGATGTCGCCATGACTTCGTCCCCCATCCTCGTCATCAAAACCAATCTTTGTTGGGGAGATCGCTCGCGACTGAAATCAGCAGCGACTCTCAGCGATCCAAGGAATTTCATATGCCTATACATATAAATTACGATCTTTGCCTAGCTATACGTGAATTGACGCACTGACATTATGTCTCGTCTTTCAAGATATGAGCAGCCGAACAGTGGAAAGCAGGCTTCGTCAAGTAAGTAATCAGAATTGAGGTTGTGGAGCAATTGTTAGCTGAATGGAGGCATATTTGTAGACAGCGCCAGTACCCCGGTACTGGGTCTTGTTCCAGCCAGGCATGAGGCCATATCGGCAGATATACGTGAAGAAGCCGAGAAGATCAGCAAAGAAATACACGAACGTGTAGAGAATTTGGGTGATGCAACGTCCTCGACCGAGAGCATTCAAATGTTGATATCTCGCAAGGTCAATGAGTCCGCACAGAGGAAGCGTAACTTGGCAGAAGCGAACTCGGCTTCACCGCCATCGCCGAAGAGGCGGCACCGATCGACCAGGCCGGGCAATCAATGGAGACCAGCCGTAATAGGAGAAGTAAACAGAATATACGAGCAAGGCTCTGGTACAAAACAGCAGCAGCGCAACCTTATCTCAAGCCGTCTACAGTTGCTCGACAGTGACTTTGCGGAGAAGCAATGCAGAGCCATGTGGCTAAGGTCGTCAGTGGCTGGTGGCTGATTATACTCGATGGTCTGTGCAGCTTTTCATGAAACTAAACTATTCTAGGTATTTAGTGGATCTGGCAAATGAGGTTATTCCATTGGACAAGGCCTATGAGTTCTCCAGTTCTTTCCAACCAGCGGCTGGGGGGATCAATCGCGACCCACTGTTATCTGTTTGGTAAGCGGACACCTGTCAGTTGAGTTGAATGTCAATTGTAAAAACAAGTCGACGGCTAAATATCGGCAAACAAACTCCTCAGAAAAAAAGTGCACGTGACTTTAAGAATTTCCTAATTCGTCGCGGGGAAGTTTTTACGGGACCAACAAAACACACACTTTCGTTCCGAAAGCACTCGACTTTTACGTACGATAACGATAATCCAACGCCTCGAACAAGGCGAATCTTGAATTTTTTTTTTTCCTTTCCACGAAAAGAAATCAACTATCAAAGACATCAATTGCATTGCTATCTTCTCTTATTTTGTAATTTTGTTGTACTCTGAAGACTTTCCTCTAATAGAGGACAGCCACCTTTTCGAGAATCTATTTTCCCGAATTTTCGTTCATGTGATATTCATGCCTTGCCCATAACTTTTGAACACCCTTGATTTATTTTCATCTCTACTCCGTATTACGTGTATGCACATTTGACAAGCTCTTCAAGCAACGGACTATTATTGCCAAGGGTAAACCCTCTATTAAAGATCCGGGATCTCTTCCCAAATCCGGCGATGCTTAACCCCCGGGACTATTATCCGTACAATTCGGTTATCCTCAAAATAAATCGACGCGCCTCTTTCAAAATCGAAAAGTCTTCGTCCACAGGATCCTTTGATCCGATATGCCCACCCGCCTCATTACGACGCCGTCATCTCGGCGCTCGCCGAGCATGGCCAGGATACCTTGACCATAATTATGATCGATAATAGTCGGGACTGACGGCAGGGGTATACAGATATCTGAAAATCCTGGCTGAAATTCAGGGCTCGAAATCCCATATTACGGGCGGAGTACGGAGTAATAGTAGTTTACTACACATTGCGAACAAGGTCCCGTTTCTTTTACTTCGTACAAGGTGGCAACTGTGAACTCGTATCCATCGGAAAATAAGCGTTAGCGCAGTTCACTCAAGTCTGTTTTCTGTTTTGAGTAAAGTCAATATTCCGTACTCCGTATTGTCATAAGAGTTGAAGATGGAGCATTTTTCGTTCTGCACCGCAATCTGACGCTCCAGAGGCGGGGCAATGCAAATTGCATGTTGGACATCTGATTCTCACCCTCACCCTGTGCAATGATATCGAGCTTCACTCGTTGTCAACTCATTCCTGTCTACTCCGTAGAAGAGTTGAGATTCAGTCATCTTCGACTCCAATCATCACAACGCCTCTTGAAGAGACAAAAAAATTGTATATAAATATATAAATATGGAAGCAAATACGAGTAAGCTATCCATCTGCATCTCTACAAGATATTCACCCGGGCATCGATTCTCGAGTCCTGCGTCTCAGCGACCTGAACAAGCGCACACAAGGGATGTTCAGGAGACGGCTAGCAAATACTCCGTAAACTAGTTTACGTGTGCCCTGGGGGGTAGCACCAGAATCATAGTGCTTAAAAAAAGAGAGTAAAAAGAAAAAAAAAACATCCGATTCTTCTCCCTAATAGCAAAATACAATTTTCCCACCCACTCAATGCTCCATATTTAGAAAGGGTTTAGAAATTTCACTCCAGTGTAGGGAGAGTAGAAGCCGTTGATAAAAATACGTGCTAATTTTCCGCCTGGTTTTTTTTTTTTTTCCTGGGGAGTTTTGGGGGGTGATCGAGGGGGAGACCCCTTGTCTAAGCTATTTTAGTGCTCGCTTCACTCACAACGTAAACTAGTTTACAAGTAGTTTACGTACGGAGTATTTATTCCACTTTCGAGGACTTCTCCTTGTCTGGGAGTGTTGGAGCTTGCCAAGCTTAACGGACTACCTACTCCGTACACGTACCTACCTAGTCTTTACTCAGCTGGTTCTTCCGGCTCGAGAAGAAGTGTTCCGATGATGCAAGGGGATGGATTTCCCATGAGACGATGTATCTCGGTAATACATGCGTCAAATTAGTTTACTACACGTTCTTATTGCATGAATACAACCTACCCATGTTGTCATGTATCCAGCCAGCTCGCTCATGCCCGGCTCTTGGTTGTCGACCCAAAGTTTGGAATAATCCAAACCTCTCTTCTTTTCTCCTTGTGTTTGAATCAAGGTCGCATTCGCCCACGATCTCCCAACTCCCGTGTCTTGGTCCACACT
Organism: Graphium sp. VPRI43844; assembly: GCA_019925285.1. NCBI lineage: Eukaryota > Fungi > Ascomycota > Sordariomycetes > Microascales > Graphiaceae > Graphium > Graphium sp. VPRI43844. The sequence goes on from JADHKT010000068.1 coordinate 123,724, forward strand.
GGATGCAACCCTTCACCACCCGTGAAGAATGTTTGGGTATGATTGTGCCAAGAGATATCTGCCCATTTTCCTCTTTTGCTCATTTAGTGTGGTCATGCTCTACAAGGATTAGTTTACTCCGTATTTCGAACCAATATCGAAGCAGCTTGCCAAACAACCAAAACCGTCTATTGGAGAATTAATTCTGTTCCTTTCCTGGTACTACTACACGTACAAGTATACAATACCTGAAAATGGAGCGCTAGGTTGGAGAGGCAGTGATCTTTCGGTAGAAAGTGCCAATTTGTGACGAGATTCGTCTCTCCAGTTGGACGGGTCATATTAGACTTTCTCCAATTGAAGAGTTTGTTCGCTGTGTTGTTACTTAATATACGGAGTACGTACGGAGTACTCCGTACTATTGCCCAAATATAAACTAAACTAGTCTTCCTTAACCAGGATGGAAGCATTCGAGAAGCAAAGCCTCATTGGTCGGAACTGCTGTACTACAACGTTGGCAGCACCAGTGTGTCAAAGACCATGTCTCGGGGACCGTCATCGTCCCCGTCATCGTCCCCGTCATAAACGTACTTTAGAGACCCGATCCTTGTCGACAAAAACTTACCGAGTTAATTAGTGTACTACTACACGTACCCTCCCTAGAAGCCCCCTTCCCCTTCCTTCTCTCGTTCCAGAGTTACCTTAGTAATACACCATCCCCCATCCGCAGTCCAACCTTGCCATAATATAAGAGGAGGTACTATGGCATGGCCCATTATGCTTGCCCTAGTCCGGATTCGTACACCCTATTCCATCTTGCTAATAGTTTACATGTACTCCGTAATAGCTATTCAGTCAGTTCTTCAACAGTTATACGGAGTGATACAGGTAGGGAAAAGCCTCTAAGGTGACAAACCCGCCACTCTCAATGCCCCTCAACTGTCTCCCACGGTTTATTATTTTGTTCATAACAATAACTCTTCTTTTTTTTTACAATTCACCCAATCACGGATCCGGCCATTTACAGCCCCAGGGTTCGGTCCGGTAGGGCAAACCGTCGACGTTTCGGGGGCGCGCTAAAGGCCTGTGGTGGGGTAATACTAGTCTCATGCCAGTACGGAGTAGGCCAGGCCAAAATGCCAACAGAAAACACCATAAAAGCCATTTACGGATGATGAGGTTGAGGGGATGGAGTAATAAGGCTAGGTTGAGTAGCCTGCTCATACTTGTACGGAGTAGCGTCATAACCCGTTCCGTGCGCCTCTTCCTATCCGACCTTGCCGCTTTGCCAATTTTGCCCAGCCGCAAAACTACTCCGTACAAGTAGTTGGCGCCCTATTCGGTGGAAATAATCCCCCATGGCGTGTCGATTTACTCCGTACACCTATTGGCCTGGCCTATCACGACCGGCTGGTATCTTGGAAACCGGCTGGAACACTGCCATCCGTTGAGCTGGTTCTCTCGTTCTCGCACTCCACTTACCATGTGTCTGCACCCGGGAGATTTTCTTCTTATCCACCATACCTCACGTGAAAAGAGACGGTGTGCTCCGAGAGTTTCCCATAGTCTTGTAGGCGCAAAACCGAAACACTGTAGCTTCTAGAAGAAATGGCCTGATGGTCGTTCAACTCCGATATGCTCGCATGGCGATGGCACTGGCGCAAACCGAGAAACACGCCATCACGTCCACGCACACAAGTGCAAATAGCCATGGGTAATACCACTATCATTAGATCATGTGTGGCACTGCAAACGGTTTTTTTTTTTTTCAATTTCATTCCTGCTGGCGTGTGTAGTGTGACAGACAGTGTACAATTGCATTGTGTTTTACAGGAGACTACAAAGTATTGAAGAGAAGTTCTGGGCTTATGTACTTCGTACTGGGAGCATCGGAAATACTTTTCTCCATCAGCTGAATACGGAGTATCAACATTGTACACGTACGTACGAATCGCCCACACGAGTCTGAAGAGTGAGGTCCGAATACCATCAAGACCACCAAACATGCAAACACAAACATGGAAAAATGCCCATTTTCTACCTCTTCGGTATTGCCTGTACGGAGTAAACTACAGAGGACCCAAAATACCCATACGGAGTAGTTTATTTGGATTGACCTTGTCTTCTACTCCCTAAGTTCGTTCCATGGGGCAATGAATAGCGGGAGAAGAAAAATCTTCTTCCACGCCCTAGTCTTATTCCTGTCCTGTCCTGCCCTGTCAGATCCCTGTTCGATTAAACGAGTGAAGAAAAAACTTTTCCCTGGTTGAATATCTGCCGCAATGGCTTGCTTGTACGCAGCTTCTTGGTTTTTGTTTACCGTTTAGAATAATAGTCTCTGGTCATCGTACGATGCAGCTCCACAAACCACCCACTCATCCATTCCCCTGTCCTAGTGCGAGAGCCCAGCAACTCGACCCCGTCTTTGTACACCCTTCTTCTCGAAATCCACTCCCCTGGATTCGACTAGCAAGTACGGAGTAGTACTACTCTACTCTGTAGCCTGCGACCCTGGCTTCTCTCCCGCCGAGCTTGGCTCGACTGGCACCACCCCAACCAGGTATGGGGATTACGGAGAACCTATTTCCCGACTAACACGGTTTGGGGAACTTTGGTTGGACCGTTGGCCAAACCCAGTCAACCTACTCCGTATTTTATTCACCTTGACTCCGTCCTCCGTATGTTCGGGTGTACTAGTCTTCGGGCAACGGAGAATGATGAAAAAAAAAAAAAACCTCTCTTACGCGTGGGGGTGTCCCCTTAGCAATGTGACATACTTCCTTGCATCTACGGGACATAGTGGCACTTGGGTGGTGAAATGTTCAAACAAAGAATGGTCATTTGTCCATAGCAATATGATACTGTGTTGGGTATAAAGATTGTCAAGTTCCCAGGCCATTCCTTCAACGATCCTGTTGTTCAATCTTCGCTCTCCCCTCCTTGCATCACCATACACCGCTCCAATACCCGAGCACTTAGAGTGTGATACAATAGCCACCAACTCGAATTTTCCATTGCATACTGCATCTAGATATCCCAGTGCCCCTCTCCTCTCGTTCCCCATCCTTGCACTCCAGCTCCAGCTCTTTTCCCGATCCCCTCCTTCCTCGGCACATATCACAATAGCCTTGCCTAATTCACCCATGGCCCTCACATTCAAGCAAGCTAGCCTCGTAAGAGGGACTGTGCCGGCTCTCCGCGCACATGGAGACCACATCACCACACACTTCTACAGCACAATGCTTCGAGAACACCCCGACCTCGCCTCTCTCTTCAACGTAGTCAACCAGGCCAACGGCCGCCAACCCCGCGCCCTAACAAACATCATCCTTATGTTCGCCGAGAACGTCCATAACATGTCAGAGATTTCACCGAGATTAGAGCGGATTTGCCAAAGGCACTGCTCTCTAGGGATCCGTCCAGAACACTATGACATGCTAGGACACTATCTTCTTCGTGCATTTTCGGACGTATTGGGTCCGGCAATGACGCCTGAAGTTCGCCTCGCCTGGACAAAAGCATATAATGTGTTGGCCCGCATGCTCATCGGTCGTGAGGCCCATTTATATCGTGAGTTCGGTACGTGGGCAACATGGCGACCATTCCGAATCGAGAAGAAGGTTGCCGAGGCAGACGACATGTTTTCTTTTTATCTCGTGCCACAAGACAACAAGCCGCTGCCCTATTTCCTACCGGGGCAGTACGTCTCAGTGCGCATCATGATCCCAGCCCTCGGCCAGATGCAAGCCAGACAATACTCACTTAGCGACGCCCCGTCACATGAGTATTACCGAATCACAATAAAACGTGATCCGGGCACACACACCCTAGGCGGCCTTGCTTCTGAACATCGTCTTCCCGGCGTCGTGTCCAATTACATGGTGGACAACCTCCGCCCTGGAGACAAAATAGACATATCCCATCCGGCAGGTGAAATATGTTTCGACCCAGATTACACAAGTTCAGTACCCCTGGTCCTCATATCCGCAGGAGTAGGATTCACCCCCCTCCTCTCCATGCTCAACGCCGTTGTCGAGCGCCAGCCCAACCGCCCGGTATCCTGGGTCCACGGCTCCCAACGCGCCGCGCCATTCGAAGAACACATCCGCCGTATGAAGCGTGCCCGCAAGACAGATTCCCTACATCTCAACTTCTTCCGCACGCGCCTCGCCGGCTCAGACTTGGTCGGCGTTAAGCAGCGCAACGAGTACAACTCCCGCGTTGACCTTGCTTTAATTCGAGAGGAAGACCTGTTCCTGGAGCATAGTGGCACCGAATACTACATTTGTGGCCCCGAGCAGTTTATGTTGGAAATGGCCGAGTTCTTGGAATTCAAGAAAGTGCCGATGAAACGGGTTCACTTTGAGCTCTTTAGCACAGGCGAATTGTCCAGTGCAGAGGCGGAATGAACGAAGTGCGATATTCGGTCGATAGTTATTTACGTTGATTCGAAGTGCTTTGGCGGTGTTGTTGGGTCTTGGATGAACTTAGCTGGTAAAAGGACTTCCGAGGAATGTAATTAGGAAAAGGGGGAAGGCCCCATGAGCGAGGATCGATCCTCTCTTCATCTTCTTTTTAACACAGCCGGGACACCAAGGTAGATAAAAATACTTTATATCCTTTTTTTTTCTACTTGTGTTAAAATCAATCGAACGTGCAATGCAAGATACAATTGCAAGAGTGACATAGTTGGTCATCAAGACGTTTGGGGCGGCTCTAGACAGCCGATGCAGAACATTAAGAAAGCATTCATTAAGGATTTCTCTTCTCGATAATACAAATAAAATAACCTCATCCAAGCCATCAACGTCCAACCCGAATAACACCTGCAGCAACCAACTTTTGAACTTTAGTCCGCACATTGGGGTTTTTCATGTGCTCCTGCAGAGCTGCAGGGTCTGACTGCGCTTGTTGGAGAATGGCTTGCATGACAGGATCTTGCATGATGCTCATGATCTAGAGAGGTTACAAGAGTTAGTAACGGTATTTGAAAGCGACATGAGCAGGGGTTGCTTACCTCTGGGTCACGCATTAAGCGTTCCCGGGTCTGTTCTTCAGTCTCGTTCTCACGGGCTGAATACATGGCCATGTAGGCCTTTTGTTGCTGCTGGTCGATCTCGCGAGCGTTGGCTCCGTTGTGGTGTTCAAGGTCAACCTTCCGTGCTTCCTCGCATACATCGACCGACTTAGAATATTCTCGCATGCCGTGGAAAACCTGCGCTTTTCGGATGTATGCACGGATGAAGGTCGGGTCCTTCTTAATGGCCATGTCGCAGTCATCAAGAGCGCTAGGGAGCTCTAGAAGTTTCATGAAGGCTGCGGCACGGTTACTATAGCCACGGGGGTCATCCGGGGCACGCTTCGTCATCTCGGTATAAGCAGCCACAGCACCGGGCCAGTCCATCTCCTTGAATTTCTTGTTTCCCTCCTCGCGAGCTTCCTCAGCTTTCTGGGGGTCGATGTACGCGAGTCGGGCTGCTTCGATCTTGTTACGTTCCGCTGCTCGGAGCTTGTTCACCACATCGGGTGTTCGGTGCTCTGTGAGTGACTTTTGATAGTTTTCAATAGCAAGCGCGTGATCTCCCAATTTCTCATACGCAGTACCAATACGGGCGTAACTCTTGGCGATGGTCTTGAAGTCCGCATAGATCAATCGACCCTCCTCGATGGCCTTTGTGCAAGCGTCAATGCATGCTTGGTAGTCGCCTTTTTCAAAGTATGCGGCGCCCTGGTTGTTGAGGTATGTGATGTCTTTGAAGAGTTCCCAGGCCTTTCCGTAGTGCTTGATGGCCTCGTCAAAGTTGCGCTTCTTATAATTCTCTGTGCCAAGTGCCTTTTCTTTGTCCGCTTCTTCTTTGGCCTTCTTGGCTGCGAGAGCCTCCTCATCAAGCTCCTCAGGTTCGGGCTCGGGCTCTGGGGCCTTTTGAGTTTGGGTTGGCTTAGGGGCCGGTGGGGCATCGTTCATCTTGACATCTTGGTCCTGGGCGGCGGCGGCGGCTGCATCTGCATAGGGGTTTTCCTCGCCATGTATCTCCATATCGACTCCCACCATGGCAGCAAGGACATGCAACATCCGAGTGTCGGACAAGAGGCCATTTGTGTTGGCGTCCTTCGAACTCATTTGTTTGAGCTTGGCCACGAATGAAGGGTCCGAAAGAAATTTGCTTGTCTTAGGGTTCGCCGCTAGCTTGTCTAGCAGGTCAGGGTCGTTGAATATCTGTTCGAGACTTGGGGGCTTGTAACCTATGAATGACGTTAGCAGAAAAGTTCCGTAACCGAATCTGGCGGGTGCTAGGGGGTGCACACACCTGACTCCATTGACTCCATTGCCCTCTGCACAGAAGACAGACCGCTCTTCAACTGAGCGTTGTTGGGGTCGATCTTGACGCCCTCTTCATAGGCCGACTTTGCGCCGGGAAGATCACCAGCACCGTGTAGGGCAGCTCCCTTCCGGCCCCAACCCTTGGCCCAGTCTGGCTTTAACTCTGTCGTCTTTTCGGCATCTTTCAGGGCACTAGCCCACTCTTTCTTCGATGCATAAGCTGCCGATCGATTGCTATAGAGAATATGGTTTGAAGGTTCGATGCCGATGGCCTGAGTAAATTTTTCACTATGGTGGCATAACTGTTAGGTTGGTGGGTTTTTCAAGCGATGGAGGGGCAGCTCAGCTCACATGGCCTCGTCGAAGTTTTTAGCTGCAATAGCTTTGTTTCCTTCAGCCTTCAACTCGTCTGCTGTAGCCATTTCGAAAGTTTATACTTTTCTCGATCCTATGTGGTGTATTTGAAAGTTGAAAAAAGGTCTTGGTGAGCACGATAGGCAGGCTGGTGGTCTCAGGGAGGGGAGGAAATATTGTGGATTATTTACTTGTATTAGAAGAAACGGGAGGAAGGCTGAGGAAATTCTAGCTCTTTCGATGCATGGTACGGGAGTACGAAGTGCTATTAGCTAGCTTAGCTTCCAGTTAAGGGAGGAGCAGTCTCGCTTGGTCTGTGCTCTACAGGAATTACCAGCTGGTAGCAGCCGCCAAGTCCTTACACTCACGTTCCCGTTTACATGTAATACAACTTGTAATACAACTTCGTGTACTCATTGCTTCTCAAACTCAAACTATTCTATTATTGTCATCATCAAGCCGTCAAATACCTCTTCCCTACCAAGTCGTCGTATTCGTCAGTTAAAATTAGAGCCCCAGGTTCTCTGGTGGCTCAAATGCAAAATTAGACTCGCTAATGAATGTGGCAATGTCCATCCCCCCATACACCTCATTCGGCCAGTTGTGATAAGGCATGTTAAACATTGTGACCGTTTCGTCGTGGTGCAGTCGCTGCTCTCGCTGCTGTGGCTGATGTGGAAGTAGCAGGTGTGGTTGAGAGTGATGTTGCTGTTGCTGCTGTTGGGAAAGTAGTTGTGGTTGTGGTTGTTGGGGTAAGGCTGGGTATTGAAATGGGGACATTTGCGGAGGCAACCTGGATGCATCATAATTACCAGTCGTTCGAGTCCTGCCCGACTGGTGATCTGAAGGTGTCCGAGCCTCACTACTGCTCCCCCCGGAGCTAAGGGGTTGAACCATCGATGATAAGTGTTTTCTCGGGTCGTTGGCTAGTGTGATGTGTGTCTGGGTGCCTTGTCTCGTCTCTAGTAACCTCTTCACGCTCTTCAATTTCCATGTCGCAAGCAAAAACATTGTAGCTGGCTTGTTCATCGTCTGCGTCAGAACAGCGTGACTTTCTTCTAGCTTGAGAATGACCGAGCTCAGCATTCCCAAAACATGAAGACCCGCTGCTGGGCCAGTATTATGATGGGAAAATTTCGGCTTTGAATTCTGAAACGAGCTTTGAGATCCCGCTTCATCTGGGGTAGTGGATGTAACTGGTGTTGCTAGCATACTTTGCATACTCTGGTGCCATTTGAGAAGAATCGAAACAGCCTGAGTCAAGGAGCACGTAATTGATATGGACAGGTAACAAATACGAGAGGCTGGCAACTTAATCCACTGATGAAACCAATCGTTGATGGCCGCAGAACATTGATCGAGCAATGTACGAGGAAGAGATGTGCCCGGCGATGGCGTGTTTAATGGCGATGGATCCGATTGATCCTGGACGAGCAACCCGCTAACAATCGGTGTATAGTACAGGTACAGCTTGGATCCAGTGAAACAGTTTCTTAGCAGTGCTATACATTGGCGTAATTAGCAACAAAGGCATCAAAATTTCGTGGGAGTTGAGACTGACGATTTTCCTGCAATGAATTAGGCAGCGAGGCCCATATTTTATCCATCTTTTCGATCGTTGAATCAATTTTTAAGATTACGTCTTGAACTGGCTTTGATGGCGGTGCTGCATCGGATTCTGTCTGTACGGGCGTAGTCGCCAGGTACTGCATGCGGACGAGGGTGGTCAAAACCTGATCCGTCTCGTACTCCTTTCGGCGCTCGAGATAAGACAGACACTGGTTCATGTAACTCGTGAATGGCAATGATGCCGACGAATTCGTAATTGTGGAGATACTGTAGCCAGGGTAATGTTAACTTCGACTAGCAATCGTGCTTTGCATTCGGGGGCGAAGTACTACTTACTTGGACGATAGGAAATATAGACCAAGGATGGCCCTGCATTCGTCACTCGACCTCTCCCTCGTCTCACCCGACTGTGAGAACACAGCTTCCACAGCGTTGAACTTTCTGGGAGGGTGGCCAATCCGAAGTTCATTGACCAGAGAAATACCCAAGCCAATAAGATGTTGCATTTGGCCATGGAGAAAGCAGTGCCAATGGTACCAGCTCAAAAGTATGATTATCCCTTGGAGAAGATCCATGCTCTTTTCTCCGCGAACGAGAAGATGATCTCCCAAGTGCCGAATCAGAGAGTACATTTGCCCTCTGACGGATGCCAGATTTGAGTATGAGGCAATCATTCTCACAACTGACATCGTGAACGGTTTTTCTTTCGTCATAGTCTCTGCGGTCATATCCGAAGGCAGAACCACAAAGGGGCACCACTCCATGAAGCCGTTTTTGAAAATATTGAGAAGTTCGTCGTCAGTCTCGTTTGGTAATTGAATCAGCCCGATGGGTGTCTGGCAGCCACACTGTGGCCGCGGGCCGTAGGAGTTATAAGTATCGGGAACTACATCCTTGTGATACCAATTATCTCCAGATTGTGGTGCAACCCAGATGGACGCTTCGCGGTCGAGGTGTTGGGTGTGCTCATCTCGGTTGGATTGAGGGAAATCATCATTTCCCGCGCTCGGAAAGAAACCCGTGGAACTCTGTCCAACACTGGAGTGATCGGAGTCCGACTCTTGGTCAAGTTTTCTACAATACCAAATGAGCCAATGTCCGGTGCAGCAGACAGATTGTAATTGATCCCCATGATCTATTTGCCCAAAAAGAACTCTCGGCCATCGGAGTTGTGGAGAAGAGAAAAAGGAGAAAGAAAGGGGAAACACGTACGGTTGAGCTTTGGATTGGCGTTTCTTTCGGGGTTTTTGGACTTGATCGGAACACTCCTTTCCAAGTCTTTGGCATCTAATTATCAAGAATGAGTTGGCAAATGTTGATCGGTTGACTGGTGTTGGTTTAAAATGAGGTTGTAGAAAGGCAGGGGCGAGTTGCCAAAAGGGCTGTCTGTTGGGGCACTGTCACTTGACGCCCAATAACCGCCGGAATCGATGTATTTTCCGTGCCCTACACAGACCGTGGCTGGTATTTCTGCGGCGCCATACAGGCTATAAGAAATACCCCCTTTGTGCTTTTATGTAATTTCGAGCGGAAGTTTTTCTTTCATCCTCATCGATCCTGGCGTTCGTAAGAGAATCAAAGCGCATCCTTGATCATCTTTTCACTTTGTCCTCTTGGCTGACAGCTCTAGTGATCCGAGCATTTGACCGGGCCGGGGAATATCCTTGTTATGGAATCAGGGTTACAGCCCCGTTTCAAAGAGTGACTTGGGCCGCCCAAGAACTTCGAGCAGCCGGATTTGGGAGGAAGAGGGATTTTCTCTTCATACTCTTGGTCGGGGATGGGAAGAAAGGTATCAATAGTCTGTAGATCATGGTCCGGGCTATAATGCAGCCATCGTGTTAACATACCTTTCACATTTTGCGCCAGGTACAACGGCCAGCTTAACGCACTTCGCTTTCGCTTGGGCGCAGGGGGCACAGGCACCACCCCATTTAGCAAAGGAGTGACGCCCACGCTCCTGACCGCTCTGGTGATGGACAATCTCCATACTAGATTAGCGAGGACGCGGAGAAATGGGTGGGCTTGAAGCTCGATGAGGATGACGAATAACCAGTTTGGGGGTGGATGTACGGACGGAGGTCGGAGAGTGGCATATATGTACATGATTCCTTCCGGCGTTCGATAGAATTACAAAATTCACCGTCCGGCATCTGAGCTAGTACGTGGACAGGTTTGCAATTCAGGAGAAGGGGGGAAGGATCTCGGTACTGTGTCTGATGTAGGTTTTCTGTGTTATTAGTAGTGGCCTCCACTACAATATGCAGAGCAGGTGTGTCATCTCATTGATGTAGCCAATACGGCTAGTGAAGGTGAAGAAAAAAGAAAACACGGCCGAGTATTTGTAAAAAAAAGGTAATTCGATACCAGCCCTATCGGGCCAGTTCCAGGCCCTCGCCGCTGGTGGTCAAAGAGATCCAGGGTGATCCATCTTCAATACGTACAAGCCATCATTTCATCCGCGTTTTGGTAGGTCATCTCTGATGGCAGATTTTTAAAGAAAGCGCTAAAAGCTGGCGCTAATACTTGTAGCTTTACAGGGGTCTCGTCAGGCCGGTCCAAGGGGTCCAGCCTGACCACAGACTGTAGAAGGGACCGGAATATTCAGTATGGGGTAAGAGTTCCGGTTGACGGATCTGGGAAAAATATCGGCCTTATCCGTGCTTGATTCTGCGCTAGCACCGTTCTCCGCGGCACTGAATTGACCAGGTGTGCAAGGAACGTGGATTTGAGATGGGAGGATTGAACTACGCTGTATGTGGATTAGTTGTATGATGCACGTCACCGAGAAAGGCATGCGCCTGACTCGAAGAACGTTACCATGCCAAGGATTTGGTTCTTCCTCGACGCGAAATGCCAGTTAGGGGGTGAGAAAAGTGACAAACCGCCACCCTCATAGGTCTAGACTCGCAATCTGATGATGCCCTCAAGAAACCAAATATCCTTGCGTGGAGGTGTGGTCACATGGATAATTTTGTGTAAATTTTTTTTCACATCGTTGCGTAGTCGCTTGCGTACATACAACGGGCTTTGCAAAAAAAATTAAAAAAAAAATTAAAAAAAAATATTCTGTCGCCGTTGCCGTCTTCGCCGTCTAGTCCGGATCGGCCAGTCTCCACGAGAGACACCCGAGAGGGTGGTCAATAGGATCAAATTGCCAGGTAGCACCATCAGTGCGCAAATAGATCTGATCAAGGAGGGCGATGGAGAGTGCGGGGGGTCCAGTGCCGATTTTGTGAGACTGCAGATTGAGATTGAGATGGCCAGCCAGCCAAAGACAGATCAAGATTATAAGGCTTACGAGAGGGTGTGTAGAAGGAGAAGAGGGTGTACTCCGTGCGCCGTACCGGCAAGAGGTGCTAGAAGGATTTTTGACTCCCTGCTAGAAGGGTGTGCGTTAGATCGAGGGGTATAATGGGCAGGCGCGAACCGTGAGTCCAGCTAGGGAAGCTGCCACCACACGTCAAAGAACAGCGCAAAGAAGACCAAACAGCCCAAACTGGAACATGGGATTTTGGTTTTCATTGGCTCACTCCACTGACCGCCTACAAGTACGGAGTATTAACCCGCCATCTTCCCTTCTACGTACCGTTGTCCCCTGCTTTCAGGCCAGCCAAGCGGGCGGCCCCTTATGGATCCCCCCCCCTAGTTAGCTCAATTCGAATTCTCCTTTCCACAACATCACCACATCACAAATGGCGTCGTAAGTTAACCAAAAATAAATTTATTCTATAGTTTTTTTGTTTAATTTATCAGTAATTAACGCTTCTATTTAACTATACTGAGCTGGAGCAGAAATGCATCACACCGCCAATCTCCTCAACCTAGCACCAAACCACCTCAGCCAGAAGCTTGGTAACTGTCATGTAAAAGGTCAGGAAAGGTAGCTGCCGTCCAAACACTTGAATCCAGTCAAGGCTGTATCTTGCTACTGATGAAGCTGAACAACTTCCCTCTTTGGGACAGGCATATCCCACGACGGCTTCACCCTACTCGACTGCACATTTTGACGAATTGATCTGGAAATTGTGTTTAACAACACATCCATATCCATATCGAGCCAGAAGAATCGCCAGAGATCGATCTTCTTTTCTTTTTCCAATCCCGCATACCTAAGACAGTCGATTCCTTGATCGTGAGGATCAAGCGGAAGGAATACAGTACATGGGTCGCAACGCAATATGATGACATTCAAAGCAAAGAAGAGCTTTTTCATCGATTGAAGAGGTTTTTCATCGATTGAAGAGCTTTTCATGCAGTTCCCCTTCCGCGGAGATAATCTATCCAAGATGAATCCATTTTTCCAATGACAACCGTTTACAGAGTAGTAACAACTTGTGGCTGGTTGGATGAGAGCGTAACCCACACGCGACCACTAGACCCGAAATTAGCTCAGCTGTCGTCATTGGGCTGCAAGCACAAATAATACGGGGTATTGGGATTTTTGGGGGTTGTGGCAAGCGAGAAAAAAAAATCGCGAAACAAACACTGCTAGGATGCCGCCGACCCGCCGTTGCATCGCATCGCAGCCGTATTAATCGCTTCGTGGCCAATCAAGGACTTTTTGCATTTGGATGTGACGGGCTAAGTCAAATGGCGGGCTCTCATTCGCGTTCTTCTCGTCTAATTTCTCTGTCGTTTCTTTCTTCTTTTTTTTTTCCCTTCCCCCATTAACCCAAATATTCTCGCCTATTAGTATAGAAATAGAACAATCTGCCAAGTCCGCGGCGGTCGGCTTGTCAGAAACTCGCTTATTCGTCTGTTATGGCGTAACGGACCCCGTCCTTGCTCCACACCCGCTAAATTAGTAGGCGAACTCCGTGGGTTAGCTCCGTATCTCAGGGCTATCCACATAAGGGTGGTATTAAGTATTAAGGCCTCACCAATCTTAATGCGGGCCAGGAGAAGGGATCTGAGTTGCGGTGTGTTACGACTACAGCTTCGAGATAATACATGTGACAATTCATGCTTCCGCGGAAATGCAGAGCACTGTGCATGTTAATTATTCCCGGCCGTTATGGCTGACTAACAATTGACTAAACCCCCCGCTGCACCTATGACAACCTCAAAGACGCTTCTCGTGATGTAAAGCTCACGATGCAAAGCTATTATCAGCATTATCAGCTGTAGAATTTTTAATGTCACAAGGCTTTTTATCAAATTGATTTCAGGAGACAGTACGGGTGGGACATGATTCTTTCCCAGTCCATTTCCTTATACGACGTGGTTCTTGTCTTGACTCATTGCCTAGCTACTACGTAAGCCAACAGCTTCGAGCCTGATATCCCTACAGTTATTAACGACAGGCTCAAAACCATTGGCAATTTTTACATACGGGCCGCGCGGTTGGATCAGCACGGTACCTGGATCACCGGTCCGCGGGTCCGCGATGACCTTTCTCTTCGACTATTCCAACTCGAGCTGGCCTGTTGGTATGAGGCGAGCTACAAAAGGCTTCGTATAACCTTACACCCCATCTTGAATATATAGTATGATTTCCCCCCCCAAACCATGCTAATTCACGTCATTCGTCCCTCGATATTTGACACGGCTAGGGATTTATTTTTAAACACGATTCGTTATCACATGTTTCGCAGATATTAGAGGCTTAATAGTGCTTGGCTCATGAAAAATACCGTCCTTTAAAAGAGGCCGCGTAACCGCATCTTCACCTAGTCAATCACGGTATTGTCCTATTAGGCCGACTGTTTCTCTCTCGTACCGTCGGCCGGGGACTTGGCATCATCGTTTGCCGTCTTCCAAAGACAGAAACAGTCAATCATGAGAAACAGTCTGGAAACACGAGCCCACATGGTGCTTATACGTGTATATTCATGATACGAGTGTCACCATTCACACGTGTACCCAACCGACCATCCGACCAGTCCCCGGTTATCTGGCTCAATTCAAAGGAGCAGGGCCATGTCGTTGTTGGAAGGTCCCCTAATTTTTTGGCGCTCCACTTGAGGGTCAGTGGTACAACTTCAAGATCTCCGATGATTTGTTTCTGTAGGGGAAACCTGTTGGGACTAGGCTAGAACATGGCTGGGAACGGAGAAATCTATAAAGTCCTTTCGAACACCCTCCTGCCCCTCCCACCCCCTCCATCAACTAATGCTTGAGAAAGGGGCGAATGTGGTTCTTTTGATTCAAACGCCATTGAACACGGGGAAACATTGGCCCGTGGGTACCCCTATCTTCATTTTGACCTGTATATCTGGCTATGTAGCAATCGGGCGATCTGGCGATCTGGCGATCTGGCAAATCTATATATTGATAGTATCATTCTGAATTCGATTGGAGGATAGTGTGATTATACTTGTTTAGGGAGAAGTAACAAAGTAATAAATAGAACGCTGTAATGGAAAGGGGCGGGCAACTACTTTCATCCGAAGTCGCAGGCCCTGAATAAGTTTTTTTGGGCACTCCCTGCCCAACCCCAATATGCTTTCGAGGAAATTTTAGGCAGTCACGAACAATTTCATGCCAAAAGAACAACCCATAAACTGAATCGGAGGGATTATCACCCCTGGTCTTCTCTTTAAACCATTCCACAGACGATCTCCCCCGCTTGAGGCCACAGCTGGACAAGTGGAGGGTTCATCATGCCGAATTCGTCTCCGAACTGTAAAGATAGTGGACCACAAGCTAATGAGATACATCAGCAGAGACCAGGAGGAGGAGGATGGGACGACGGCCTGTCAGTACCATACGACTCTGAGGTGGAGGGGGTTCGCTCCCACCCCGATGGCGAGTCACTAACCAGGACCAACGAGAAAGGGGTACTACCACCCACATAATCTTACTTGCAACCGAAAGCGAGGGGCCATGTTACTGACACGGACTAGTCCTCTAGTGAACAGCCTCAATCGGCGACTCCTGAGCCCCCCGAAGGCTCGTTAGTTTTGCCAAAGCGACGCAGTAAGCCGTCTTTGGCAGCGATCCGGTCTGTTAGGAGATCCAACTCAGCGCCCACAGCAAACGGGAAAGGGCCTAAAGCCCTCAGAAAAAGACCTTCCTTCACCAAGCTCTTAGGCAGAAGAAAATCGTCTCCACCCCTACCCACAGAGACCGTTACCCCAGTGGCACCTAAACTGCACAAAAAGAGATCCGTGAATCAACTGTTTGGTCGCCCTCCCTCTGCTGCGAGTAGGGGGCGCGAATCTTGCGATCTTCCTCCTCAAAAAGCACTGCCTCCACCGAACCTGGTCGTTTCACAAGCACCTCGATATAGCTTCCCTGCCTGGGACCGAACCATCGACGTTGTCTACCATGCGAGAAGACAGCAAACGAAAGGCCCTACCACGGTTTCCCTTTTTGGCCGCTGTTTCCGCTCCATACTCGAAGAAACTTCACCACAAACACAGAAGCCTGCCATCGAGTTTCCGTGTCTTCCTGACAATGTCCGACTTGAGATATTTTCGTACCTCGTTACCCAGCTAGTCCCCAATGCCTCGAAACCCATATCCCTTAGCCGTCCAAATACAGCGAGACCTGTCTGGCGCAAAGACGAGTTTGTTCAATGGGGTTGCCTCTTGGAGGCACTTGGAAAACTCCTGCGTGTTTCTCGTGGGTTCAGAGCCAGCATTCTTGCCACCATTTTTACGACTGCTCGGTTCCATATCGTCCTGTCGCCATTCACACTACCCAAGCTCAACCCGTTGTCTTCGGCCTGGGTCTTGAAATACGGAAAGTATCTCCAGAACATCACTTTAGAGCTGGATCTGACCCATTTCGACCTTGGCCCAATGCCAGGAGCCGTGAACCTTGGACCAGGGACGCTGCATATGAAGAGTCTCATCAGTCTATTTGTCGAGTCACAAGAAAAACGCCGTGGACAGTCCGTCGCTACCAGTCTGATTATACTTTGTAGGAGATTCTATGGCCGTCGGCCACGTAGCAAACTATTGAATGTAGCACACGACATTTCCCTCAATCCGGATATCGGAAAACCCACTGGATATTCTAACACGACGCGCACGACAACCCTACCTGCAAGATTCGATATCAATCAACTTCATGAGAATACTCCCAGATCGCATTTCTACTGTGCCGAAGAGAATCTAAGAGTATGCGACCCCTTGAAAAGGCTTCGTGGTCTCGTCGAATCCATTCGAGTGTGTGGTTTTAGCAATGAATACACAACGGACTTGATAGGGGCGATATTTACACTCCCTCCACCCAGTGAGGCAAAATATCATGCATACCGGGTCACGCCTAGTTCAGCATGGCCATTTCTTCCCGGCCAAGGATCCTAGGTAGATCCAGGAGACGGGAAAATGATGTTTGTTGCTCGTTATCCAGGCACGGCCGAGGACGAACTATGGGGGGCCATGCAGCTTTGTGCGCCACAGGTATCGCGCGTTGGCCAAACCGATATTCCAACAGCGCTACACAAACCTCGAGTTGACAATATTTATCCTTGCCCTCCGTCGGCCAAACAAGACGGCGATCTCGAGGAACTGGCGGAGAGAATTGAGTCAAGCAAGGAGAAAGTAACAAGCTTACTCCGGAAGATTTCTTCGACTCGAAAGGCTACCATACGAGGTGCCGGCAAACAGCCTGGATTAGCCACTGGCTCATATTGATATGGAGAGGAGCTATGAGGATCAGATCATTCATTTATGAATAACTTGTACTGGCTATCATTGGCTATCACAGTCAAGTATTCCGAAGCTTTCTTACGGTTCTCAAGTTCGGGGGTTTGAGGTAATCAGCTCCTCTCAATTGGAAAGGACGTTTAGCAAGCTTGGAAATTACTCCAACTAAACTGGATATTCGGGGAAGTTGTGAGAGGCATGCATGTACAGACAAGTGATATTACTAGAACAATGGGAAGAAGATGTATTCATTGTTATTTCCATGAATAGCGGGACTATGCTGGTTGTGTGATGCCCGTGTGTAGTTCTCCCACCCCCACCTGTTCCTCAGATCTTTATCATTGATAGCTTTCTTGTTTCTGGTGTTGTTACGTATTAGGGTCTATTAGGGTCGCTAGGGCTATGTATTGACCGAGACCTTGCATTCATTGGACGGGCAAGGCAGCATCAAAAGGGCGAGAGTAGCCCATATCGCAGGTTCGACTAAATAGGCCGGTGCCAAATTGATAAAAAGGGCGGGAACAATTGAAATTGTACTCCGTACGTTGACCAAAAGGGTGAGCGCAGGCACAGAAGCTGCTTGAAGAGAGGCAACTATTGTTCTCTGACGAAACAGGCGAGTGCAAGGCTTTTGACAAAAAGGGCGAGAGCAAGGGCCTTTGCGACCTGATCGAAAAGGGAAAAAGATTTCGGACCAAAAAGGCGAGAGCACGCGGTAACACCCGCCCTTTTCCTTGTTCACTGTCTATATATTTCTCCAACCATTTCTTTTATTCACACCACACAAAGTAGCACAGGTATTGCTCACTTGGTTTCGTCTACCAACATTGTACACCAGTACACCAGTCCATACCATCTTCACTAGTCGGGCCAAACAATGCCAGAGAGAATTGGAACTGCCCCTATTCCCTTTCTGGCAAATGAAGAAATGATGGATGACTTGAGTGGAAGCGACAAGCATCGCCAGGCTTTGCAACCAAATGGTGCCATTGGTATAGCATGGAAGAATGTGAAGAAGCCTGACGAAATACCCAAATTGATAGACGGCCAGCCTGATGAGGAGCAAACAACGAGCTCTTCTAGCAAAACTACTACCAGTGTCTCAAGCCAGGCCACAGACAAATCGCCATCTACAAAGACAAAGAACAATGGTAGGGAACTCTTTACCCCAGATCAAGTATTAGGTCTACCCCTTGAGGGAAACAGTGATGTAGGGACAATGGCTAATTTTATGCACCAAGGTGACGGCGATGTAGTCACTGTGACTGAAGTGATGTCAGTCGGACCACCATCCCGGCCCAGTGATGATGCAATCACAGACCCAATTGTCATTATTCGGACAACCTTCGTGACTGAAGCTCGAAGCTCGACGCCATCCACAGAATCACCCTCTTCCTCTGAATTGACTACATTGCCAACAGATCTCATCATTCCGACGCCCTTGGCGACAGAGTCTAGTTTCTCAACTCAGGATGATATACATGCACCTCCAACAGGACTCATTGTTGGCATCTCGGTGGGCACTGCAGTTGGCCTTCTACTCATTGTCATGGCCTTCTTTTTAGTGGCGCGTCGCCGGCGCCGCAAGGAACTAAAAGCTTCTCTCGCGGATATGCACCCGCCAGGATCAGGACTGGGAGTTCCTTCTCTGTCGAGACAGCCGACTTTCCCAGACCTAGATCAAGGATACCCAATGACGCGCCATCCTACAACCTACAATCACCACAGAGATCCTTCAAGAGACCCTCTCCGGAGCAATCCCGCAATGGAGATGATGTCAGGACCATTCCGTTGGGAACGCGAACGTGAACGCGAACGCGACGATGAACCACATGCCCTCACGACAAGCTCCTCCTTCGGTGCGCCTCTACACCCGCCACCTTCAGCGCACTTGATGGAGCTTCCCGGAGATGAGCTGTTCTACAATTCATACGGCCAGAGACAAGGCCATGAAAACTATAGAAGATCTAACAGCCAGCAATGGCCGTTGCGCTAAGTGGCAAGGCTTGAAAGTGTTATTACATTTGAGTATTGTTTCAGGCTTAAGCTGCCATTGACATCATCAGGCATATGTCTCACATTTAAGGGGCCGGAGGAAGGGGGCTATTTTTGTCGGTGGTGGTGGATATCTCGGACACGGAAGATCTACAGGGGTTCAGGGGGGCAAAATGCCGGGCATCTCGGAGAGGTGGAGACCGGCAAATGGCGGAGGTTGTTGATATACGGAGTACTAGTAGTTTAGTCCGAAAGTAGTACTCCGTACTTGTAACTTGTAGTTTGGTAGTCAATCATCCAGTGCAAATGTGCAATGTGCGGAGTACGGAGTAATACACGTAGCTTAGAGAATTTTCTGGCGTGCACTCGTCTCTTCTTGACCCAGCCAGCCAGTGCTAGAAGGTAGTGGAATACGCGGGAACGAAAGTTGCTCGCAAAGTACAGATCATGACACTCTTTAGCCTGACCAGTATGGCGAAACAGCGCAAAAATACCCGGGTGGGACAGGACATGGACAGACATGACACTCCCCCCACCCCGTGTCTAGAGTTGATTTGCCACTGTATACATTTTTGCAGGTATTACTCTGCAAACTTTAATACCCCGCCAGATAAGATAAGCCCCGTCATAGTAGTTTACTTGTACTCCCGTAAAGAAATTTAAAAACTGCCCCTCCGCCTTCCTTGAAAGCTTCATATGCGCGAGATCTCCTTTCACGACTTCTAATTCTCACAAACTCCCAACACGAACAAGCTATACCCCAAGACCAAAGGGAAAACCATAAACGACTTAATTCTATAACCATGTCTTCCATACCAAACGACTTTGAGCTCACCTCCACCCCGGGCCCTGTGCCTGCTGGATTCGATGCCGAGGAGGCAGGAAACCTTGAGGATGTAAGCGCTTTCGCTCTCCTAAACCCGAACAGCAAAGCTTTATTCATCTACTAACAATCCTACAGATTGAAAAACAGTTTGCTGTCAAGGCTGTCCAGCACATGGAAACATACTGGAAACTGCTCGAATTCCGACCCGGCTCCCAACTCCGATTAACCAAGATTGACGATGAGATTTACGAACACCTGATGACTGAATTTCCCGACTTCAACCCCGAAGAGACTATTGATGAGGACAAGATGAAGAGCAAACAAGGCAAGGAGAAGTGGCGCAAATTCATGATGGCCTATGAGAAGAGAGTGGACGACTATAACTTTGGCACTTTGATACGTGCAAACCCCAAGACAGAGTATGGGCGGGATGAGATGATTTTTGGTATGTCCCTATTCCTTTCTAACTCTAAGCGCTAAACTATATGCTGACTTGGTGGTTTTGTAACAGTGCCCCGGATGCAGTTCTACGCCATCGAAATTGCCAGGAACAAGAAGGGCTTGAACGATTGGATCTACCACAAGGCACAGCAATAAATGACACATTTTACCCGGCTGCGACAACTTATACCCTGGACCATAGAAAAGAGCGAAATGTCAGTGCGAATCATGACGCCTTGAAGATCAGAACAGCGACTCAACCTCTGATCCATGTTTCCCCTTCTGTTCTTCTCAAACTCTCAATTTCTTTTGTTTTTCATCTCTCATTTTGAGCGAATTTCTTGTCTATATTTCTTCTCATACATTTAGTGGCGGGCTTTCATAGTCTGGGTTGGTTTTTTTTTTCTTTTCCCCTTTTGGGCCCGAAAAGGAGGAACCTGGAGGCTGGATCACATAAAAGGGCAAGGCAATATATACACACACAATATTCAATCGAAATATTAAAACATTGAAGATTTTTGTGATGCCATGACGGCATTGAGAAAAAAAAAAAGCTTCAAGGTTGAGCTCCTCGCCCGATTTGCACGGAGGTGTCGGAAGACTCTGGGGATGCCATGGCATTATGAATACCTCTACTTACGATTGTTCTTGCCTAGTGGAATAATACATTCCAGTTCATCACATCAGGCTCAGAACCATGGGCTTTTTTTTTTGGTTTAAGGGAGACTGTGCGATTTGCACGCGTGATATTGATGGCCCCCGCTTGAAGATGCCGTTTCTTTCTCTCCCTTTCTTCTTTCTTGCATCCCTGCTACAGCCGTACAGCTGGCATGGTATATGAACTTCGCACTTGGATGTAGCAAGTCGACGGTAGGAAAAGATACCCAACAAACCACTTTACTTTGAACAAATCTAATCATATTAATGAACAAATCTTCTCAATTTTTGTGGCTTGAACGTCTTCCTGAGAAACTAAGACATACAAATAAGACATACAAATTTATCTATAACATGCTGCTCGGATGGCGCAACCTAATCAGAATTTCGAGCCTCAATACACTGGCCAGACACTGAGCCCTCAGATCAACCAGACCAAAAACAACTCTAAACAAGAAGTGAGACGTCCATCATGGCGCCACCTCTTTGTCTTCACCCGCCGCCGACACTTTCCTGTCCTATCAGTCGCCATCCTCCTCGCAATTCTCCTTGCCGGATTAACATCGGTTCTGTCTATATTCCTTGGCGAAATATTTGATTTGATTACTGCCTTTGGCGCTGGCGCATCTACGGCTGGCGAGGCTGTGAGAGGTGTGTCGTGGTGGTGTCTGGGACTGGCTGGTCTAGGACTGGTGACATGGATATCGAACGGGGTTTTTTTGTCGGCCTGGATTGTGTTTGGTGAGGCGCAGGCTGAATCAGCTAGGGATCAGGTGTTTGGGACATTGTTGGTGAGAGAGATGGGTTGGTTTGATGGCCTTGAGGAAGGCGTGGCTGGATTACTGGTGAGGATAGAGACGTAGGTTTGACTCTTATTCCTGAAGCATTGGACGAGCGTGTGCTGATTCCTGGACGACTTTTTCCCAATAGACAAACCCGCGAATTGCAACTGGCAACATCCCAGGTCCTCGGACAACTCGTCTGCGACTTCTTTACGGGCCTCGGCTCTCTCATCCTCGCCTTCTATTTCTCCTACAAGCTTACACTGGTGCTTCTCGGTACTGTCCCATTATCGGCTGTTGTAATGCACTTTGCTACCCGCCCGATGGGACCTGCAATGCACCTTCAAGGCACTCATCTTGCAGAGGCGTCCAAGTCATCCACAGCAGCACTGACGGCCATTGACTTGGTCAAGGTCTACAACGGGGCCGACCAGGAAATCTGGAGGTACTCTGGCACAATTTCCCGCGCTATGAAAGCATACCTTGTTCAGGCGCGGTGCAATGCTGTGCAGTTGGGTTATGTCCAGTTTTGGGCTGCCTTAATGTTCTCCATGGGATTCTGGTACGGGTGTGTTCTCGTCGACGAGGGTATAAGTCCCGGTAATGTTTTGACGACCTTTTATGCTGCTGTTACTGCTTTTCATGGCCTCGAAGCTCTCATTCCACAGTGGCTGGTGTTGGTCAAAGGAATGTCGTCTGGCCAGGAATTGCAAACGACGCTCAAAGGAGGAGTCGAGGAGACTAAGCCTGGCGACACCTGCGATCAAGTACAGCCAATGGAGTGCATTGGCAATATACAAATGCATAGAGTAAGTGCACGAGAGATATCATCAGTATTATTTCAATTATCAAGTAATGCTAACCTGATTTTAGGTGAGCTTTGCATACCCTTCGTGTCCGGAAAAGCTTGCTCTTCACGAATCAAGTTTCCATTTCCCTCCAGGAGCTGTCACATATATCGTCGGGAGGAGTGGTTCCGGAAAGAGTACACTCGGAAACTTACTATGTCGATTCTACGAACCACTGACTGGAGAGATCACACTCGATGACCAACGGATACAAGATCTTCGGCTCGATTGGTTGCGATCGCATGTCACTCTGATCCAACAGACCAGTGTGCTCTTCAGAGACACATTTTACAATAATGTTGCTTTGGGGAAGCTCGGGCCTTTTCCCCCGACGGAGGATGAAATCAAGGCAGCATGTCAAATGGCCCTTTTACAACCCACCATCAGTGACCTACCAGAGGGTCTGGATACTATGGTCGGCAGTGGCGGACATAATCTGAGTGGCGGACAGAAACAGCGACTGGCACTAGCACGGGCGCGCTTACGTGACTCTCCTGTCCTCATCCTCGACGAGGTGACGAGCGGGCTGGACCAGGTTAGCAAAGAACTGGTAATGGAGGCGATACACCAATGGCGGAAAGACAAGACTACCATCATCATCACTCACGATGTCTCAAAGATTCAAAACTCCGACTATGTGTATGTCCTAGACCAGGGATATCTTGTCGAGGAAGGTTACTGTGGCGACTTGATCAACGAACCCAGGGGCTACTTTGCATCATTTTCCGCGGCATCGCCTATTATCAATATTGAGGAGGCAGAAGAGCCGACAAGTCCTGAAGCCATTGACATGAGTCGGCTCTCTGGTCTATTTCAACCCGCTGCTGGCACGGGAAGACTGTCTAGATTTTTGGACACGGTCATACGGTCACGTCCAACGTCAACGGCATCAGCCTTGGGACCGCTGTCATTTGCAGTCCCTGTTGATGCTCCAGATCAACGCAGCGAGTTTCACCCGGCAATATTACTGAATCGGAATCGCAGTCCTTCGTCGAAGCCACCAAGACGTAGAAGGGCCATAACGCCGCCTAGAACAAAAACGGGGTACCGAGCGAGACGCCGTTCTGCTGACATCATTGCTCCATCGCCGGAGCTGGATGACAGAGATAGCGAGAATGACGACGAATTCGAATTCGGCCTTGTCACTAGCATGGGGCATTCCGTGCAGGAGAGTAGGATGGCACCTGACGGGATCCCTCGTGTTAGATCCAATGTTACGCCCCAAGCTGCCGATGGTGAATCGACCGACACGGAAAAGCGAGGCAAGGGGCATAGATGGAGTTCAAAACGGAGGGCTGACGAAGGGAAGCAGTTGAATGACGAGCTTCAACCAATATCGCTGTATGCCATTGCGAAAACCGTTTGGCCGAACCTTTCGGCACAAGAGCGTGCGGTTCTCGTCTTTGCTATTCTCATGTGCCTCGTCGCAGCAGGTGTGAACCCGGCCTTTTCGTTCTGTTTTGCCCACCTCTTGTCGGCATTCTGGGCTCCGACGAACCGGATGGCCATAGGGCAGAAGTGGGCCATCCTGATGCTTTGCCTTGGGGTAGTTGACGCCATCTCTACGGGTACGAGTAGGTACCTATTCGAGCGCACTGGACAGATTTGGGTAAACAGGTTGCGCAGCGAGTCGCTCAAGAGAATTCTACGACAGCCCAAGACGTGGTTCGACCTCCCGGAGAATTCCCCGGGTTACATCAACGAATGCCTCGACCGCAACGCCGAGGAAATGAGGCACCTGATGGGGCGTTTCGCACCCGCTATCGTCATGGTAATCACAATGATTACGGGCGCCCTGATCTGGGCCATGGTGATCAACTGGAAACTAACACTCGTGGCGCTCGCACCACTACCGTTCATTTTCGCCTCCGTCCAATTCGCGTCCATGGTTAGCACGCGGTGGGAGATGAGGTGTAACGTCGGGGCTCAGGCTGTGAGCGCCATTGCGCGCGAAACATTCTCGAATCTGCGAGTAGTCAGGGCTCTTACGCTAGAGCGGCGATTTACAGAGAAACACAAACGAGAGTCTGCCGCGGCGCGGTCTCTCGGACGAAAGAGAGCGGGTCGCATCGGCTTTGCAGTTGGACTGCAGAACTCGATGAACCTTTACCTCTCGGCGCTCATATTTTACGTGAGTGTACGTCTCGTCACGGACAGTAAGCAGGGTGTATCCATCTCGACTGTGCTCCAGGTCATCAACCTCCTCCTCTTCGCCATGGGTTCTGCGATTGTGATTCTTAGGTCGATCCCGCAGATCTCATCGGCGCAGTCGACTGCTGCGCAGATTCTCGAATACACGCGACTCCCAATAGATGCTTCGCATGAGAGCCGGGGAAGCGTAAAGACATTTACACCATTACCAGTTGTCATGAACAGGCTCGCGTTTGCTTACCCAGATAGCACTCCGGTCCTAAGAAGCATCTCCCTTACGGTCAACAGTGCGTCACTCGTCGCCATCGTAGGACCATCGGGAAGCGGCAAAAGTACCCTCACGGCGCTTCTTCTAGAGCTTTACAGTCCGTCGTCACCTACAATAGGTGAGACAATGGGAACCAGAGCACCACTTACATTTGCCGGTGTTCCGAGTACAGAGCTCGACACTCGACACCTCCGCACCTTGGTCGCCTACGTGCCGCAAGTGCCATTCCTATTTCCAGGCACAATAGCAGACAATATTCGGTACGGCCTACCTGAGGGCTCCCCCCGCAGAGGCGAGTCCAACATCAGGCAAGCAGCAGGCGATGCAGGCGCCCACGATTTTATCGTGTCTCTGCCAGAGGGTTACCAGGCAATGGTTGGAGATGGAGGCCAGGCGCTCTCAGGCGGTCAAGCGCAACGAATATGCATCGCACGCGCCCTCGCACGCAAACCTAAACTTCTCGTCATGGACGAACCTACAAGCGCACTAGATAAAGACAGCGCCGAACTAGTGCGCGAAACCATTCGCCGCACCGCGAACAACCAGGGGGATACTGTCCAGCGCGGCGCAAACTACTGGGACAGAAGGTGGAATGCGGGCGTGCGCTTAGTCGGCGAGGACCGGGATATGGACGACGCGTACGCGGCGGGCGTTGAAGGCACGGCTGTCGTGGTGGTGACTCATTGTCGGGAGATGATGCGTTTAGCTGATCGTATTGTTCTGTTGGAGGAAGGTCGTGTTGTTGAGGAGGGAGGCTACTCTGACCTTGTGGAGCGGAGGGGACGGTTTGCGCAGCTTGTTGCGGGTGGGTCGTGGGTTGGAGAGGGTTGAATGTGAATGTGTGAGTGTTTCTGATATGGAAGAGAAGG
Source organism: Graphium sp. VPRI43844 (assembly GCA_019925285.1). Lineage (NCBI taxonomy): Eukaryota > Fungi > Ascomycota > Sordariomycetes > Microascales > Graphiaceae > Graphium > Graphium sp. VPRI43844. Next base: position 149,385 of record JADHKT010000068.1, read on the forward strand.
GAAGGGGATGCTAATTTGGGAGTCGTGTATGAACTGAGCCTGTTTGTCATCGATTACTTTTTCTTCCATCATTTCGTAGATATCAAAATTCCTTAATATTTTTTGGTATATTTTCTTGTTGTGCATCGTCTCTTGCCATCGTCTTCTTGTCGTCCTCCCTGTGAATCCAGGGAGAAGTAATAACAAGTATGGACGGGACAGAATAGGCCCGGCTCCGAAATCCGCACGAACTGGACTGGAGGAGGTGTGGGTCCAGTCCAATGCCAAGGTGGAGTTAAACTCGTCCGGCCGAAGGACCAGAAGTATGGCGATTCATAGGATGAATCAGCGCAACCACGCTGTGCGAGCACACTGCTGAGAGACCATAATGTGTGTATTGTGTGTCTCTCCACCCTGATCTCCGCGTGTGCGAGA